>JAEQBH010002373.1:485000-986815 GCA_016808115.1 Tetrastigma voinierianum
AAAAAGAATTTGCTTTTCTTCAAATCATCTTTTAATCTTGTCGGAAAAGAATCCGCTTTTCTTTATCAAATCATCTTTTACTTTGTCTGTGAATCTTTATCGTTCTACATCATACTCTGTCTACCATCAATCTTTCCTCGACTATCTTTGTCTGCCTCACAATCTGACCAAGTGGGCACTTCATCATTCAATCTTCTTCGACATGGGCTTCCAAAGCATATCGTAAGAGAGCAATTCTCCCGTCAATCATATTTATCTTTTTTGATAAAAATCTACGAGTCGCAGTTTTCCCCGCAATCTACCGGGGAATCATAATAGAACCCAATCGATCCGGGGCTTGCCATATAAATTTCCGAATGGCCGCTTCCAATGCACTCCATCCTGTCGCTTTACGATAATCAATCCAAGTCCCTTCTATAATGAATGTTTTCATTAAAGGGCTTGAAAATCTTGTGTTTGAAACTATATTCCTTTCCCCGATCACTTCGTGATTCGAATGAAGTGCCGCATGCAAAATCTTGGTCAGATCTAAAATCGACTAGCACCGAAAAATCAAGTGCTAATACGTGTATCATTAATCGATATAGAGGAGTTATTTTAAAATTGTCTTTACTCTCTTTAATCCATCCCAGAATTATGAATTCTAGTAACTGGGTGTGGTCAGTAGATAGTGGCGATATCGCCAAAATCGCACCGATCACGGTCTCGTGATCTCGCTTCCTCGTAGAAAACAAATTCTAGGATAGATTCCGGATTTATCAATAATCATATTTTTGGCACGGATAAACCGAATAATCTTTCCATCATATCGCACGTAATTTGATGAGTTCCTTTTCGTAGATTAACTTCACTAGTTTCAAAATCGATTTGCTCTAGAAGTTTTAGACGTAATGAAATCGTTTGCGGAGATTCTCCTTTTCAAATTTCTTTTGCTCAACATCGAATCCGAAATGTTATTTAGAAAATCAATACATCTTTTAAATAGGAAGTTAAAATCTTTTCAGGCCATTTTCAATATGAATGTTTTAACACGATTTTCTAAATCGTGAACAAATCTTTTACGTTTGTTTTACATTAATTAAAGTGGATTCGACTCAACAAGACGATCAAGACAATCACCAAACTTATGAGTTGATCAAAGATTTTAGACATTTCCTCAAGCAAGCTTACAAATTCTTCATCACCTCGTGTTTCCTCCATCTCCGTTAGGAAATCGCAGAATATTTTTGTTAGACTAATTATATCAATATCAAAAATATATTCAGAACAATAAGTTTGTCATCTGATTAATCGTTTGTATTCAGGTTTTGAAGGTAAATTATTTTTTATAAAGGCCTTAACCTGAGTATTATTTGTCCTTAGCAAGAATCTTTTAGGTGGTAAAAAGTATGAGAATTTCTTTAATCCTTTAATGACTGCCAAAAATTCTTTTTCATTTATATGATATCTTTCTTCCGTAGGGGTAAATGTTCCAGAGTATACCAAAGATAATTCTTCGAGATTGTTTTGAATCCTTTTTAATACTGCAGCCCATGTGCTATCAGATGAATAAGTTTCAAGTATTAAATCATCATTATCAAGTGGAAGCTTTAACTTTGGCAAATTAATGCATTGAGATTTTATAAATCTAACTTGCTCTTCATGTTCTTTGGTGAACACAAATCTATTCTTTCACCGCTAACTTCCAGTTATTTTCTCTTAAATCAGCAAGGTTTTTAATAAATCCTTCGGCATAGTTTAGTATTCCTAAAAATCTCTGCAGTTGTTTTCTATTTGACTTCTCAGTGCTCTAGGTGGAATTGTCTTAGCTTCTGTTGGAACGACTTACACCCTTCCGCCAAGGTTTGACAAAGGTTTGAGCCATGGGGCAGAGGAGAAAGACTCAAGATGTCAAGATGGATCCAGCGAAACGTCAAAGAAACTCAGAAAAGGATAACAAGGAATTAACTCTTCCTGGTGAGGTAGGTTCCTAAGCTAACTCGCTTCTAGCCTATTCGACTAAATAGGGGATGCATCATAGGCTCCAAAACCTCGAATCCTCCCTGGCCAAAACTGGCCTCAGTTGTAGTCGCTTATTGGTCGGGCACTTCATCCTTCTATCGTATGACCTCGCAACATGCTTTTGCTACTTGTTGGTCTCCCCTTATGTTAATCTAGCCCCGTGGAGTCAAAAAAAATTTGCACTTAGTACAAGGATGGCAATGCCTTTATCGCGTGGATCCAAGTAGCCTCCTAAATTGCATTGGAAAGAGGAAGGTTCATTGTCGAGGTTCCAAGTGATCGGGCGTAGTTACCGTAAAGAATTGTTGTTAAGTCCCTAACAACGACACTACAAAAACTTTCTATTGATGACCAACGTGATGTATATATGAAAATATGGCGTAAGGGAAGTGAATTACAAATACTCAAAATCGATTCAAAAGTGTGATATACTCAAAAACTTAAATGCTTAGTGTTACCAACACTCAACCGCTTTCCGCAAGTGCACGGGTCATATAAGTAATAAAGTGGACTTAGGAGTTCGGATATCGTACCCATGAGGATTAGAGGTTCTCTCTAATTGGAATTTGAGCACCTTAACTACAAGGGCTATTCATTATATAGGTGGCCAAATATAATGAGAATAAAGATCAATTTAACTAAAGTAAAAACTAATCAACTAATCCTAAAATCTACCAAGCAAAGAACTACTAAAAGTCTAAAATGTATGAAAAGAGGCACTAGGGATGGGAATAATCATTTAACAATCAATTTGCATTTCCTTGAAGGCACAACATTTATGAGATGTATTCTGCCCTTGTCCAAAGGTTATTTTAGTATAGTCTTGAAAAACCTTCAACCACCATACATTTCATAATTTAGACCATCATAATTCTAAAACTAAGACAACATGTGTCTAAAAGCTACTTTTTAGGATTCGATTCCCTTTAAGCCTTGGATGACTTCCCAAACTAGAATATTTAAATCAATTCTTAAGATCGAGTCAACTTTCCCCATAGACAGGTAACACAAGTTTTCCTAACACATTTGGTAATTCTCACTCTACAATTTAATTGTAATACCCCCTTTCCAAGACAAAGATTCTGCACTATTCTAACAACCGAGATTCACCTTCAAATATTAAGCTAATGTATCACAAGATACTATCCTTAGGCCTCAAGAACACACTTCTGCTGTCACTAGAAGGGATCCTTGAAAACATAAATGTAAAATAGCTCTTGTGGTCCATGAGATTAATATTTAGAAATATTCAGTTCAAGATTTATACCAATTATGTAAATTTAGTCTCCATGCCCACAAAATAAACTATAGATCTGCAAATCTGAATGTTCAACAATTAATCCCCACCCCTAGAGGGTGTTTAATGTTCCATTACTGGATTACAATCATCACCAATCAAGCAACAACCAAGAAAATGAAGAAAGAAATCAAGAGATAAGGAGTGAGAGAACAAATCGTGATTTGAAGCTTCAATCTTGTCTCAACAATAACGAATCTAAATCTCTTAGTACAACACCAAAATCTCTTCAATACAAATAAAATCCGCCTCCAAACTACTCTTAAGATCTACAAACAAACCCTAAGCCAAACTATGAAAAAAAATGGAAGGTTTTAAAGAGAGAAACCCTCATGAGAGGTGTTCTCCCACCTAACCAATGCCTTAAAAGACTAAAAAAATGAGTATTTATAGTCCTAGGGTGAAATGGGCTTGAAAACAAGCCAAAGTAGCAATTTTCGGGGGTTTTCGGGTCAAGCCCGGTGCCTCATGTCGCAACACACTATGAGTGTGTTGTGACTTTGGGTTGGTCGTGACTCTGGGTTCTGCTCAACAATTTGTTTTCTTCTCTAACTTGTCGAGGCCATAACTTCTTCTGTGCTTAACTTCGAATTTGGGTGAGTTAGGTCTGTTGGAAAGATCTTAAATTTAAATGCAACCATAGTAGAGTTGAACCATTTGATGTTCCATATGATATAGAAAAATTCATCTTCCCAATGATGCGCTATGAGACACCCGGTTGACTCTCCTTTAGGAGACATGTTGCTCATTTATTGACAAATCACTTGCTTTCTATCAAGAGTCTTACAAAACCAAGTTTAGAGGAAATGTTATGAGTTTTACATGAATATGGATATAAAATACTCAAAGCACGTGAAATTAACTTAAAACATAGATGAGTTTCACACTCATCCTTCATCAATCACTATGAGCGAGACCAAGGTAGTGATAGGTCCAGCATAAACTAGAAACACTATTTCTCCCAATGAATTGGTCTACAATCCATTAAAACTAACCAACACCCTTCAGGGATTGCTTAGACTATCGAGCATATAGCCTAGGTTAAGTAGCAGCAGTAGAAAGGGTGTTAACAAAGATTGCCGTAGGTCGAGCAAAGATTTTTTTCATCCCAACTTCCAAGGTTAGATCAAGTTCCTCGTAGTGAGGCATGGACAGAGCCTTAGGGGAGCTTCAGAGAAGGTAAGGAGCCCGTCAATTGGTCGGATACTACTCGAGGCAAAACTGTAGTTAACTCTAGCCACAAAGATAACCAGCATGGTCGGGCCCTCGAGATGGGTATCGGCCGCCAGAGCCAACGAATGGTATCTACCGCTGCAGAATGAGTCATGGATGGTAAGAGCTGAGTCGTCAAGGCCGCCTTTCAACGTATTCCCGAGATGGCCTTTCACCAAGAAGTTCAAGAGCCCAAAGGCGATAGCCGTCGGGTCTCGACGCCTACATCCCAGCTGGATTTCATGTAATACCAGATTTATCTCTCCCTCCGAACTCCACCGGTGCCTAGGCCACCTAAACCCCAAAGCGACCAACACCGAATGAGTTTGTAGGGCGGTAAATGTGAACCTCGGGCTCACTTGATGCCATCATCCTACCTCGACCTACGCCGATCGCTTCAACCCCTCTACCATTGCGATGATCGATTTGCCTTAGATATCTAGAATCACGTTTACCCCTTCTATCCTAGTCATCCTAACCTTCCCTTTACTCCATCAGACATTGAACTGACGTAGCTGGCATCGTCGCTTAGTTGCGACGATTACGCTGGGTTCGAGCATGGCGTGACGGGTCGCTCCTCCGAACAACTCACAATAGCTGCAGTCGTGGCGGTGCTGGCGTAAATCAAAAATTAGGTATTAGGGCAAATAGTTTGTTTCACCACCTCGCAACCGTATCGGGCTTATACGAGTCGAGGATCGTGGCTCCAAACATTTTACAAAAGTTCTCGATGGACTCAGACTTCCATCCGATGTGGAAAAGATTGGTAACACAATCGCTTCCACCTAACTAAACACATGTATTGAGGACGAAATTTTCGCATGGCGCCGAAAAAGGTTATCGTATTTGGAGCCAATCGGTGGAACCATGACAGGGTAAGGCCCACCAAGCTAGAAGGGAAGACTTTAAACAGTATGGTGTCATTACCCGTCTGAAGTGTCATAATCTGACATAAGTGCATAAGATGGTTAAAGGGGTCCTAAAGGCCATCGTACATCTAGAATTTTGGCAAGTCAAAGTGCAGTGGGGCCTCCTGGTTCAAGATAGCCGGGACAAAATAAGGATGATGATATATCATCCAATGCGAGCAATACAGGATCCAAATTTTTCCTAGGGGATGGAACCCAAATCAGACGGGGGTTATTAATGAGAGATAATCCCGGTGAGAGAGAGGAGTGAAGTTATCCCCAGATTCAGATCGCACAAGGCTGGGAGGCACAATCAGGTTGCCATGGCAAGGAGCGGCGACAAAATTGCGTAATGTTGCATTTTCTTCGTGCAAGGTTGTGTTAGCCGCAAAGAAGGATGCCAATTGTTGCTTGTGGGACTCTTGC
Source organism: Tetrastigma voinierianum (assembly GCA_016808115.1). Taxonomy (NCBI): domain Eukaryota; kingdom Viridiplantae; phylum Streptophyta; class Magnoliopsida; order Vitales; family Vitaceae; genus Tetrastigma; species Tetrastigma voinierianum. The sequence continues at coordinate 490,845 of JAEQBH010002373.1, forward strand.
TGATATTTTTTCTTTCATTCCAATGACAATAGTCGTTGCTCTTGCATAAACTCAAAACTAAAAGGGGGAATTTCGCCCATTGAAAAGGTTAGAAGTCCATTTCTGAATGTCTTTTCAACAATTTAGAGAAGCGTGGGGTTTTCGTTTCCCACAGAAAACCGCAATGGAAAGGTTTTGAAATACCTTACAAAATATTTTCTCTTTATTATTTTCAATATGCCAAAAAATCCTTCCCCTCCCACCCCACTTACCCCACCCCACCCCCCCCCCCACCCAACCTCTCTCTGCTTTTTCACATTATATACCTATCATGGGGTTACATGGTGGATGGTTATAAGGTGGGTGTTTAGACCATATGTTTGTTACCAAAGCCCACGCCACTTCTACCGGGATTTATTAATCCCAGAAACAGCGGCCTTTAAAAACTTGTTTAGACCATATTTTTGTTACCAACAGAATTTTAATCACTACTACCAGAGACTAAATTCAGTCACCTTCAACGATGCAAAAAACTTGTTTATTGATTTTTCTATATACCAAATTGCTATTAAAATTGTTGAATCATTGCTGCTAACCAGATTGCCAGCAAAGACCCCAATTAGGTCCACATCAGTGATACTGAAAAACTTGTTGGATACAGGCCAATACCTATTTTTACATTTATTTAGCATGATAATGTACTGAAATTTTTAATTTGGTGCAAAACAACGAGAATCTGTAGTCATAAGTAATAAAGTGGACTATAAGTCAAATATATCTTATTCCATAAAGGATTGATAAGAAAATTTAATCAAGTACCCCTACTAATCAAAATCATCACTATTTGAACCTCTAACTTGAAGTTTGAACTAACTTGCCTAAATGGAATGAAAGGATTTTTGTATGTTTTTTCTTTAATGAAAAGAACTTAATTTGAAATAAATGGATTAGAGAGTTTCATAGAGTTGAATAACCTTTGAGTGGGATCAGTGTTATGATCATCAGAATGCATGAGGTTCAAAAACAAGATAGTCATGGACTTAAATTCTGTGGTTTTCCGAGAAAATGAAGTAGTATATACTTGAATACCTCTAACCTTTATACATTTCACTTTTTAGAACACCATATTCCTAAACCAAGTCAATGGATCTAAAGAGCTACTTTTAGGATTTGACCCTCTTTCTAAGGTCAAGTTATTTTCCTTAAACCATTAGTTCATAACCATTTCTCATGACTAAAGTCTGCTTGCCCCCATAGATAGGATAACATAAGCCTCCTTCAATTTACTTGACATCTCAATTTGCAGTTTGATCAGAATAATCACTCCCATATTACAAGAGCACAAACAATTCTCAAGCTGAGATGAACTCTCTAAATGTTAAAAATGATTTTCATCATATATGGTCCTTATGCCCACCAGAGGCACATTTAACATGCTGGAAGAGGATCCTTGAAGTGGAAGTTAGAACATCACCCATGATTCATCATAGTGATATTTAGAGTGCATTAGTTCTAAGTGTCAGCCTAGTCTACCCTAGCTATTGCTCCTTTCTCTCAGTGATCAAAATCTTTATTGTCACTCAAAGGGATCCACGGAAATAAGAAGCGAGGAATACAACTCTTTTTGGTATGATCTATGATACTTAGAATAGTTCTTTTGAGAACAATGTCAATTAAATCAAATCAATGTAAACACAACATTCATTTAAATGCTACAAAATGATAATCAAAACATCTGTCAGCACTTCTAGAGGGGCTTGGCCTTCCTATATTGGATCACAGTGACGACTACAGTTACCAAACTAAAAATTCATTGAGAATGTAGTAAAACCTTAAAGCAAAAAGGGTTCTGAAACAACTCAGATTACTCAAGTTTGGGCATAAATGAAGCTAGATTTACTATGATCCCATTTCGATATTTTGGCTTTCGGATCATATAATCTAAAAGATGAAAAACCAAAATAAAAACAATGATAAAATAAAAATAAAGAAATATATCCCCAAAGCTTCTTCTCTTGGTTCCTTCTTGATTTCCCTCTCCATCTAATCAATGACCACAGCTCCCTAACCGCTTCTATTTATAGAGGCCCTAATGATTGGGCCTTGAGAGCAGGTGAAAATCTGCGGACCTCAAAAGCCTAAAAATGCATGCTGATGCTTGTGATTTGGATAATATTGTTGATTGTGATGTGAGTGGCTCTTTTTCAGAAATGTCGACTTTGGGTTTGATTATCCGACTCTAAATTTTGAAAACAATACGCCGCAATAATAGCGACTCGGAGTATCAAATAATATTGTCTACTTGTATCGTTGTTTTTGAGTCTGACTCTAAATTGTATATTAAATGTTGCGACCTTTGTATTGATGTTTACCAACTATAGTGTTGATGTCGACCCGATATGATGTCGTTGTTAGGTCAGCGACCTTCTAGAAATAGTGCTCATTAATACGATAATCTTGTTGATGCTCGTGACTCTTTTGATGTCGCGACTTTGAGTGTCGATGTCGCGACTCTGGACATTTGGTGTCGCGACTCTAATCCATCATCTCTGTTTCCTTTGGCTGATCATGACTGCGATATTATGTAAATGACATTCTTAAACTAATAGTGACCTGATGTGATGTCGCGACTTGCTGCTTCACCAGTGTCTTTGATCCTATGTAGTCTTTGAGCATTCTTGACGAGGATGTCAGCGACTACGTTTCTGATCCCCTTTTGCTACTTTTCTTACTGATTTTGCTTCTTTTGCATTAAATCCTTACAAAACACCAATCTGGGTGAAGATTCCATAATTTTGCATTGAATTGAACTTTTAAACCTCAAATATTCATGAAATATGAACTTAAAAATATATGAGTTTCATACTCATGGAGTGGGCGGGTTATAGGTGATTCAAGTGCTCTTGAGGTGTAATGCACACCGAAGTGGATAGCAAAGCATGTCCTTTCCGGCTTATCTTTGATGGGGTGACCTATTGTCGAACACCGTTCATGCTCCTGCGTGCCAGGTGATTAGGGATGGTAAGCGTACTCGACCTTCTTGAGTCACACCTTGGGGCAATTACATGTGAGTGGGGCCGTCACATGACGGCCACGTGATTAAGTTCGAGTCACTCACATGACTGTCAAGCGAGCCACAACACATCTCATTCCAATGAAGTGTGAGAAAAGAGAAAGATCACAACAAATATGGTGTTTGGCACATATGTCTACGACCCAAGCATCGTGATGAGCAAATTGATGGGGAAAGGAGATGAATGGGATCTTTCACAGCGGATGTGAAATGGAGGGTGTTGTAATTTCATAATCATTGCGGGGATGGACGTTAAGCAGAAGAAGTTGCTTCTCATATGATTTTCTGGTTACCCCTCAGTTAAGAACACCCATTCTTCCACCCACCCCCCTTCTCTCCTATCATTCATTAGTATGGTCTTCCCTAGCCACTTTTGTATTAATGCTTCTTGTTGTTTAGTGGGTTGTTACCACTTAGTTATTAAGTTCATATTGTTAAGGGATATTTGTTTAGTTGATTTCTACACTATTAGAATCAGCTAAACGTGGATTGTTACTAGCCATTCCACTAGCCCCGGTCTTTTACGAGGTTTGTATAACCGGTGTTAGATCGAAGCCTTTTTTTTGATTGAGTGCTTTTGCGAGGATGACCAGTCGATGTCAGTTTTGTTGTCTCCCTATTCGAAAGATTACGCTTCCCTTCAATATTGATTTTTTTTTTTTAGCACATGTCTTGGGTTAGGTTGTCATACAACTCAAAGGAGATTTCTTTAGTGTATGGCCCCAATCAACTCTGCTTTAGCTTTTTCAAACAGTCGAGCAGTTTCCAAACGGTCCCCGAATATTCTTGTCTCGGGCATATGAGCTTGTCTTGGGCTGTTGGCCCCCATATTATGTAGTTGGGTGATTTTTGTCTCGGCCGTTATGAGTAGCATAAGGCCTCTCTCCACTAGCCCCCTGATCTCATTTCGGGTTTACAAGAGCTGGTGTCAGACTTTGCTTGTACAAAATATTTACATTTTGGAACATGCTTCTTTGGGGTATGACTATTTTCGATAGGGTTTTGTCATACAATTATTTCTTTTTTCCTTATTTGACGTTGCCCTTCAGCAATCCGTCATTGCCACACTGTCCGTGCGAGTTCTACTAATCAGTTTCATGTTTATTAGGAGTCGAGACATCAATAATGAAATATTTGAGATCCAGCCCGTAGCCTCATTAGGTCGATGGTCCACCTCTCATGGAGAAGGGGACCCGTAGTCCCGAGGCCCGTAGCCTCCCATGGCGAAGAGGACCAGTAGTCCCGAGGCGTTGGGGTCGGAGGCCCGTAGCCTCATTGGGAGTCGGTTGTCCACCCCTCATGGCGAAAGGGACCCGTAGTCCCGAGACCCGCCAACCTCCCACGTGGCAAGAGGGCCTATAGTTCAAGGCATGTAGCCTCTGTATCGAAGGACCCATGGTCACGAAATAGCCTCATGTGAAGGACCCATGGTCCCAAGCCCTGTAACCTCTCATAGTGAGGCCTATGGCCTCTCATGGTAAAGGGGACCCGTAGTCTCAAGGCCGTAACTCATGGGAAAAAGAGGAAGGGGTCCAGACCTCCAGGGCCAGTGGTCTTTATTGGTGAGAAGGAGGTCGAGACCTCGCGGCTTGTAGGCTTTTCAGAGGTCCATAACCTCATTAATTTCTATAATTTGTCAACAATAGGCATGAACACATAACCGAAGTAAAATGAAAGAAAACCAAAAGATAAATCTTGATAGGGATAGCATTACCACATTAATCCTCATCGCAAAATCGTGGATCCAGCATACCAGTTGCATAAACCTACTTTCTCATCATGCCACTATGAAAGGATGTCTTGCTTTCAATTCCCACTCCTTTTCATATTGTGTTGCCAATCGAAAAATGGAAGTCTTGAACGAAGGATGTTTTCAACAACATGAATTCAAGGACAGAAAGATAGGTGATACATGATAGATATTAGTACAGTTTAAATTCATCCAACAGTCTCACAATATTTTGAAACTTCCAAATGATGTGTGTAATGGCTCAGTATTCTTCAGAAGGGGTTATATATCGTGAATCAAATTTGAATTAGAAACCATAACCCAATGCCTAATTGAAGCACATAGTTTGACAATTTGGTAAACAAAATTCTGCATCCAATGAAAAAATACAAACCTCATTGAAAGGAAATGAAGGTCTTTCTACCGTCCAAAGTGTGATTTTCAACTAGTAATGGAGATAAAATTCCTCGGACAACTTTTCCCATTTTTATTTGCATTTTATGTGCCACGTTAGCATAGTCGTTTAGAGATATAAAGAAGCTTTCTTGAAGCAGTTAAGCCCACATATGAAATGGACACTAACTAGTTATAGTACTAGGCTTTGTACAAATGATTTGGATTTTTCCTTCCCTTTTAGCCCAAAATGCCTGTGGGTCCAAGAAAACTGGTCTAAATGAAACTACATGTTATCCAATATAAACAAATAAAATGCAGTTTTACATGCAGTTATTTCAATTGGCCTAACCTTTGGGACACATCTTATGTGATTCTTTCAAGATCATGCAGAATCCGGCCATGGAAGTCAAAGTGATGGAATAATTAAATGGTTTTACAACTTTAAGTTCTTGATTTGTATTACTCAACTCTGTACAATAAACTGCTTGCTTCACAAGTATAGAAGTTGTGCCTGCTAAAAAAAGGAAGTCATTCACAGGACCCATGACCCCTTAATCACAGCTTGATTATAACTACTGGAAATTTCTCATATGTTAACACAAATTAGGATCGTTTTAGATATATGAAAATTAAAATATAGGAGAGAGTATGGATCATTGAAGCTACCGGATATCGATCGAGATGATATGTTGCGGTGTATTTATATGCAAACTGAACAGAATGTGTCTGGAAATAGGTATACCTTAAGTGGTAGAAAGATATTGAAAGAAAGAGGAAATAGGTACTTTGAGCGCGGAGGAGTGGTAGAAAGATATTGAAAGAAAAAGAGGAGAGGCACATCGGAGGGAAGGGCACAGGAAAACACGGGCACGTCCGAAACTAAATTTCCAAATTTCTTTTTTTTCTTCACATGCGATTATATCTCGGAGGATCTATGGTTACTGCATAGACTTCCTTGAGTAGGTGGGATGAAATAGGAAAGAAATAGAGTTTTTTTGTTACCTTAGCGATTATATCTTGGAGGATCTTCCGTTGGCGCTGGTTGCCGGAGGAGAGCTCGGAGTGAGCCTTCTAGGGGTTGATCTGTGTTGGGTGCCCGAATGATTGGCTTCTATTGCTCCGACACTACTCTTTAGTAGTGCTTGTTGACGTCGGATGAATAGTAACCATGTACGTGAATAATACCGTATATGTGAATAGTACCCGTATATGTGAATAGTACCCCCATATACGTGAATAGTACTATATATGTGAATAGTACCCGTACGAGAAAATAAATATAGAAATGAAGAACATCATATTTACGTGGGAAACCGCTAGGTGAGGAAACAGGGCAAGGCTCGAACAATTCTTCACTATCACAAAGTGGTATACAGTACAACTCCTCCTAAGAATATACTGATCTTGGGTATACTCAAGAAATAGAGATAACCTCACTTTCCCCCGGTGTGGAAATTCCTCAATTAAGAGCAAGCTTCTCAATTGAGTCTCACACTATTTTTTCTCTCACTTTCTCACCCTCTCCTCTCTGCTCTTTTCTTCTTCTACAGATGAGTGATGCAAATGCCTTCATCTTGCCTTCGATTTATAGGCAAGAAAAGGAGAAAGCATCATGGGAAATAAGGTTTTTATAAATGGAAGTGGAGAGAAAAAACAAAAGAAAGGAAAAAATAAGAAAAATGGGGCGGGGGGACATGCTTTCATTTTTTATGAAATCATGTCCCTTATGGGAGACACAATTATGGGTATGGACCCCATCAGATCTCCCCCTCCAGACCCATGCATGTGACTAAAGGTAGAAGTCACCTTGGATCCTTAGTGGGATCCCTGCCAATGAGCTTGGAACATAACTCCAACTTCTGCCTAGGAACAGCTTTCATCATCATGTCAGTTGCATTCTTACCTATGTGGATCTTCTTCAATTGGAATCGTTTCATTTCTGTAGCATCACAAATCCAATGATATCTGACTTTGATATGCTTTGTTCTGGAGTGATTGGTGGCATTCTTGCTCAAGTCTATTGCACTTTGGCTGTCACAATATACCACATACTTATCTTGTTGTAGGCCCAGTTCTTTAAAAAAAGCCTTTATCCACACTATCTCTTTTCCAGCTTCCGTGGCCGCTATATACTCAGCCTCTGTTGTGGATAAAGCCACACATTTTTGCAACTTGGATTGTCATGATATGGCTCCCCCTACAAAAGTAAACAAATAATCAGATGTAGATTTTCTACTATACTCAGGAGTCCTTAGCCATATCTGCATCTGTGTAGCCTTCAAGAGCTGGTTTTCCTTTTCCAAAACTTAAACAAAGTTTGGAAGTTCCCCTCAAATATTTGAAGATTCACTTTACTGCTTCCCAATGCTCTTTTCTAGGATTTGCCAAAAATCTGTTCACTACACCTACTACATGAGCAATGTCTGACCTTGTACATACCATAGCATACATGAGACTTCCTATAGCTGACAAATATGGAATAGCGGCCATTTTCTTGTTTTCTTCTTCTGTTGAAGGGCACTACCTCTTGTAGAGTTTGAAATGACAATCAAGAAGCATGTTAACTGGTTTAGCCTCTTTCATGTTGAATCTTTCAAGAATTCATTCAACATATCTTTCTTGTGATAGCCACAATCGTCTATTTTTCCTATCACGAGTGATCTCCATCACCAAGATTTGTAGCTGGGCAGATCCTTCATATCAAAGGACTCATCCAACTTTTCCTTCAAATTGCTGATTTGAGCTCTTTCCTGGCCAACTATCAATATATCATCCACATATAATTGCAGGATAATAAACTTCTCACCAGGAAATCATTTGAAGTAGACACAGTAGTCTACTGCGGTTCTTTGGTACCCACGACCCACCATGAATGAGTAAAACTTCTTGTACCATTGTCGTGGAGACTACTTCAACCCATACAGACTTTTCTTTAATTTGCATACTATGACTTTTGTCCTTTTGACTTCAAACCCTTTTGGTTGCTGCATGTAGATCTCTTCTTCCAAATCACCATGGATAAATGCAATTTTAACATCTATTGCATATCTGAGATCTTGATTAGTTATAACCCTAAGATGATCCTAATTGATGATAATTTTACAATAGGAGAGAAAATTTCATCAAAATCAATACCTTTCTTATGGACAAAGCCTTTCACCATGAAGCGGGCCTTGTATTTCACCAGGTTTCCTTTGCCATCTTTCTTTAGCTTGTACACCCATTTGTTCTTCAATGCTTTTCTACCTTTGGGTAATTTTACGAGCTCATAAGTATTGTTCTTTTGGAGGGATTCCATCTCTTCTAGGATGGCTTTCATCCAGCTACCCTTATCTTTATGAGTTTGTGCTTCCTGGAAGCTCTCTGGCTCCACCTCATCAGTCAGCAAAATGTATTCTAAGGATGGATATCAAAGTGCTGGCCCGATCTGCAGGTTTGATCATACGGCTGCGGTTTGTTCATTCTCTGTCTTGGAACCTACTCCCCCTTATCATCATGCTCATGTAATGGTATGCTCTCTTCTTCATTATCATCAAGTATTGCTTTTGGAGTATCACCCTCATTATGAGCATCTTCTTGACCTGTGAATTGTAGGGGAGCATCAATAGTTACATCCATAATAACTTTTTCTTACTGTTGCTCCTCTTTTGTTAGAATCTTTCATTGTTTGATCTTCATGAAAGACAATATCTCTACTTCTAACAACTTTCCTCATCTCAGAATCACAAATTTGTAGCCGAACTCCTCATCCCATAGCAGTAAAGCATGGTATGGATTTATCATCTCGCTTAGATCCTTTGCTCTTTGGTACTTGTATGAAATGCATTGCACCCAAACACCTTTAGATGGTTATAAAATTTCTTTACCCTTTCACACCTCTAGGATCTTAGAGCCCCGAGTGGAAATGAAGGACTTATGTTGATTAGATAACACGCAGTAAGCACAACTGCTCCCCAAAATGACTTAGGAAGCTTTGTAGTTCTCAACATGCATCTGACTTTCTCCACGATGGTGTGATTCATCCTTTCTACTACAGCATTGTGTTAAGGGGTGCCTGGGACCGTCTTCTCATGTCAAATCCCATGTTCGGAGCAATGTTCTCTAAATTCACGAGAAATATATTCACCTTCATTATTTGTATGAAGGCACTTCAAGGGCTTCCCTGTTTCTTTTTCCACCATGGCAGGGGTGTTGAAGTTCTAGAATGCAGTCTTTTGACTATGAAATACCTCATATTTTCTTGAAGCATCATCAATAAAGGTTACAAAATGTTTGTATCCTCCTAGACTTTTGACTTCTATGGGACCGCAAACATCATAATATACAAGTTCTAGTATTTCTGTCTTTTTAGTAGATTTACTGCTAAATGAAACTCTATGTTGCTTTCCAAGTAAACAATAATCACAAGTATTAAGGAGTGTACCTTTGGAAAAGGGAATGGATTTCTTCTTTGCCAGTGTGTCTAGCCTCTCATACGTGTGGCTGATCTCACATTGCCTGAGCAGTGAAATGCATTGCTACATTCGACCCATTTTACATACCTTCGCAATGTTGTGGGGTCAGTCCTGGTAAGAGGCACCGTGGTTGTGTCGATCTTTGGGATCGAGAGAAATGGCAAAAATTGGATTTTTTATTCTAGTTGTACGTTTCACATGACTCCTAATCAAGACTAGTTCTCTACATACGAGCATGGGTATGAGTGTAGTGGTTGTACTGTTTGTGTTATATATCTCAAGTCTAAATTATATCATTCTATTTATAGCATTGATGATTCTATTATAATGTGTAATATTAGGTTTCCTTATAGAATAAGAAATCTTTTAGGAATATCTTTATAAATATTGTAGGTCATAATTGAAAGGTTATGAGAGAGAGAGATAGGCTTGTAAAGGCTATTCAGTGTGTGCAGAGATGTAAGAGTTTGAGAGATTGAGAGTTTTGTGAGGTAGTTTCTCAATATTTACAGCATCCTAGGGTTTTGTGATTTTGTGATTTTTCCTAGTCGTCTCATACTCCAATCTTGTACTCTATGTTTTCAATTATGATGTAGACATAATTGGCCGAACCACATTAAAACCCTCATGCAACTTTACGTTGATTTCTTTATCTTTGTGTTCTTGAATTCATATTCTCGTGCATCAAAGCTTCTTCTTTTATAACACATGGTATTAGAGCTTCAGGTTAAAGATCTATGGAAGAACAGAATGAAGATAAAGAAATTTCAATCGAGAGTGGATTCAATTGCTTTCTCATCAAGATGTCTTTGCATGATTGACTGTCGATTTGATCAAGGTGGAGATTGTTAGAATATGTCTCCATTTCCTGATTTATATTAATTCCTTTTTGTAAAGAATATTTTATAAGATAATTCTTAATTGTTATATTATTGTAATATTAGGTTTTCTTATAGAATAGAGCTTTTAGAATATCTTTATAAATATTATTGTAGGTCATGAGGTGAAAGATTATGAGAGAGATGAGTTTGTAAAGGCTATTCGATGTGTAGAGTAGGGTTAGAGATTGAGGATTTGTGAGTATTTTCGATGTGGGCATTTTAGGGTTTGTGATTTTGTGATTTTCTAAATGCATTGTATCTTTTTTGTCTTAATCTTTATCTTTACATGTTTCAAGAATAAATGGAAGAATTATATCTGCTTGTGAATGTAGGCATAATTATTGACACATTCAAACCCTCATGCACATCTTTACATTGATTCTAACATCTTTATCTTTCTTGAATTATATTCTCATCGTATTTCAGAGTTAAATGTAAATAGTTTAACATCAGGAACCAAACAAGCCATTATTTTGTATTCGGTGTTTTAAGGAAAAAAAGTGTTTATATTGTTTTACATGTTTTTCAAAAAAAAAAAAAAAAGAAAGAAAGAAAGAAAAGCAGGTTTTAGCATGCTTAGAAACATGCCCTATAGCATTAACAATTTCTCATAACTATTCTCTTCCTAGATGCAACAATTAGTCTTTATTTACAACTGATATATATAATCAAGTCTTTACCTCACCTTTTGGTTTCAATATATACAATTATAAAAACAAATTTATACTTCGAGCCTCTTTCATATATAAGAAATAACCTTTTTTTAGCTTAGTACTCATTGATCACTTTTCCCATTTAGTTACTTGGCATTACGGTGTTAAATATGAAATCATATAAAAATTTGGCATACTGTGAACCGCATCTCACATGTGAACCATTCATTTCACGTCTGTTTTGAAAGTATTTACCAAATGTGGACCCCCAAATTTGAAATTAGAAAATGATGGCATGCATTAATAAGAAATTCAAGCTTTAACAAATATTATAACTGAATTTGAAATTCCAGAAAATGACATGCATTAATAAAGAAAATCCATAACTGCTCAAATATTATAACTGAACTATCAGTAAAAGTATTAATATCTCAGCAATCAATCTAAGGGAATCATCCTAATTAATTTCTTTCTTTTCAGCGGATTTTCCACGGTAGCTGCAAGTAGCATATCAAGGATAAACCTCGATGAGGGACCTCAAACCCAACATGGGTGTTATTTTGTAGTTACTGAAACCAGCATCCAGGAAAAGCTTCTCCCATTCTTTCTGGCTCCTTTCTTTACCCGTGACCAAAACCATCATCAGCATATCAAAGAACAGCTGTGTTTCTCTGGACTTGCAGTCTCCTTTCCGGTTCTTCACCATCATGTCTATGATTATCACTTTTCCTCCCTTTTCTGCTCAGGTGCTCTCTCTATCAGCAGTATTTTCACATTCTTCATCACTCCAGTCATACAATATCATATTCTCATTTAATTACAGTTAGAAAGGGAAGCATATCTATTTAATTCTTCGTAAAAATGAAGTTAACTGAGAAGAGAATTAGGGCCTATTTGGTTACCATTATTTTGAGAAAACACTAAATTTAAAGAACAAGAACAGTTTTTAGAAACCAATAAAATAATGTTCCTTATGTTTTTAAAAACAGTTCTCAAACTAAGTTTCAAAACTGTATTATTTGGAGCTTAGTGATTTCCGTGTTTTCTGTGTTTCAGAACAAAGCAAAAATTAGAACCAATGGTTCTATTGTTCTTTTTATGTTAAAGGGAACAAAAGCGGTTTAAAATCACTGGCAAACAGGCGATAAATTGCCATTCTTGTGGTGCCAAAACGGGCGGTTTTATTTCCAAAAACAGGAACCAAAAGGCCATTAGACATACATACCGAGTAAGAATTGTAATCTGCGGGAATGGCGTCAAACATATCACCTGCTAAATAATTCAGTTCTTTATCTTCAACCCAGAAACCGTGGGGAGATCTAAAACTGTGCAATCCAAGTGCGGGAAAGCGTTAGCAATGGCCTTAGCCAATGTTCCGAATTGCCTCGCACCATCAGCCCAATGAGTTCAACCCCTCAAATATGTCCTTGCCCTCCTTAACCAGCACAGTAGAGATTAGGCGAGCATCACTAGCCATGGCTTCATTGAAGAAATTGTTGAGTTGAGGTTCCTGGCTGGCATAATCCCAGAGTGGCCGCTCATGAGCAGTGTGAAAGGGGGTGGGATCATCATTTTGAAACCACGCACTCACATAATGCCATGGTTTAGTTAAAACTGGGTCGAGCATGGCAAGCAAGAAGGGCCTTATGCTCAAGGACTCATCCTTTAGAAGGAGACTAGAGGCATCTGTAAGCACATACCCCTCTTCTTCCTCACTGAGATGGTCTGTTTGAGCAGCAAAGAAGCCAGATTGAACAAGATTGCGCATGAGACGGTACACACTCTGGGTCTTTCCCGGGTGGACAGGGAGCTTGGCAACCAGGTCAGGAAGAGTCATGGGCTTGCCATGGCTGTGGATGATGTCTGGAATTCCAAGTTCAATAGCACATTTCAGGGACATAGAGTTGATGAAATTGAATATATGGTTCCACACATGAGCTTGAGCTTCAAGCAGCCCACTAGATATCTCACTGCTTGCCATAGCCATGTATGATGTACCTAGCACTGATCTCTTACGCTGCTAATTTGTGCGTATTCCAACCTTGATCATAAACTTCTTTATATAGATACTGTTACGCATTGAACCACATGTGAAAAATATAAATTTCAAGAATTATGTGTGAATTCTTGAGGTGGGTCCTTTAAATGGTCATTCCTCCCCTTCGATGCAACCGTTAGATGATTCACATTCCACACGTTTTTAGTCCTCATACTTTCGACAATATTCACTCTTAAAATAATTTTCTTCCGTTGGATTGAGATTATGAAATTTTTATTTTTTGTTGGAATCACGTAACCCGAAAAGGACGTCCATAATATTAATTCCAAGTTGAATGAGATTACCCAATGGGAAAAGGATTTACAAGACGACTCCAGTAATAATATTTTAATTAAAGCAGCCCACGATAATAGATCGAGTATATGTTTTGTGGCCGGAAAAAAGAGATAACTACTAGTTGATGCGTGACACTGGGTCCGTCTTATTATTTAAGGGATCAAAGATATATCAAGCTTAATGCCGATCGTTTTTGTTGTACCTTTTAATTTATTCGGCAAGTGAGACTAAACCATCCTCTATCTCATGTAACGAGCAGTGAAGTCAATGACTTGACCCGGTGCTTAGGGCGTGGGCTTTAGAAAACCCCTCGAACTTTACCCGAGGTGGGTGGAACAATTCACTTATTTAGCTCTTTCTTTTCTCTTTTTTTTTTTCTTTTTTATTTTGTTTCTTGATGTGAGGCTGAATTTGGCGCTTTATAGAGGTGTCCCAACACTATGGAAGTTAAAGTCTCTCAAGGTAAGTTTAATTTGAGAAGAAGAGGTCAAACCTCTGTGTACAAATGAGATTTAGTGTGTGTGTGCTTAAGTTCCAATATCAAGAAGTGGTTCCTTGAAAAAAAACATGAAGACTCTACAACCAAGCCTCCCACAACCACTAGATACACTTAATCTTAGATTATATAAATATGATGATATCCTAAGTTTTGGAGAAATAAAAACAAACTTTTGAAGCACAATGTCAAAACACTCTCCAAATAGTTATTAAGCACCAAACCAACTCATATAAGACACAAAAACCGCAACACGTACCTGATAGTACTAAAAATACAAAGCTGATTCTACCACAATTTGTCCCCCCACACTTGAACAAAACAATTTCCTCAAAGAAATAAAGAATGAAAAACAAATAGGGAAAGAGAGGACTCCCCTGAAGTGATCATCTCATCTCTTGCCTTAGAACCAACTTTAGGACTTCCAAAAAACTTGAAAAGAACAACTAAAAACAAAACAAAACAAGATCCAACAAGAAAAATTAATTAAAAAAAAAACTAGAAAAGGGAAGAACGTACTGCGAATAATCTGAGTTTTAAAGCGTTTGACGAGATTTATTAAACCATTGATTGGTATGTGGTACGAGTTGTTTCGAAGATGGATAATTTTGGATTGACTAAGACACCATTTCGTAGGCCTAGTCGATACAAGTTTATAGACGGGTTGAACGTCAAAATCCGACTTACGGATAAAAAGTTGTAATACTGGAGGTTGAATAATAGTGCTTTACTTGTGTCGAGTCGGGTTCGAGGTTTTGCAGAAAAGCGACCCTACTCTATAAACCTAGTTTTGTGTGCCAAATAGAACCCTAGCCCCAAAACACTCAGTTTGAGCTCCAAAACCCTAGAAAAAACTCCCCAAGACCGTGAACTTTGAGCCCAGGTCGTTTGATGACCCACAGACCAAAGCGGGTTTGGCGAGTGAGGCGTCCGCCGGCCACCCCCATCTTTGCCAGCCAGGCCGGGAGGGCACTACCGCAACGATCCGTAGGCGAGTTTCAGGGTGAACCACCGTAGGACCGGCGCCCGGACCCGGGCCGGCGACTACCGTGGCGGCGGCGCCGTGGTGTGGGTCGTCGGTCCACTGTTCGGGTGGTGGGCAGGCCCCATCTCTCACTCCCCCATTTTGGATGTGCAGGCTCATTCCGGTGGTCCTTTTTGCGGATTCCTCCTTAGTTTGAAGAATCGTGAACAAATTTGGTGGTATTGGATCGAGTTTTCCGATACCCACACTGACAACCTTTGGACCAAGGTAGGAATAACTTGCTGTGTTCACAGTCTCTGGGGCTTCAGTTGATCATAAGTTTGTAAATTTTGGACGTCATTTGGTTAGTTTTCCATTTTTGGGTCATTTCGGGTAATTATCGAAAAGGTTTGGACCGAAATTGGACACCAATTGGTCAATTAGGCAAAATTGAAGTTGGATTAGTGAAATTGGACATTTTTATGAGTTATTAGAAGGTTCGATTTCGAGAAAGAATTAGCCCTCTGGGTGAAAGCCCCAATTTGGAATTAAATTCATAGAGGGCACCTTTGTATAATTGGACACAATAGGGTCCAATTTAGATAGTTTCATAGTTCTAAAAACTATTCTAAGACATTTGGGGCATCCCAATGTCTTTGGTTAGGTTATTGAAGCCTAAATGGTATTTTTATATTATTACAGTCACTCACATTGAGCACAGAGGCGATCATGAGGGGCTTGGACTAACATCTACGTAGTACGTAGGTGGTGCATATGTTTTTAAATCTTTGGGGTATTGTGCGAATATATAATTGTGGTTAATTATTATATATAGCAGTGATCGGAAGAACGGTTGGTTTTGCATAAATATAATTATGT
The DNA here is from genome assembly GCA_016808115.1 of Tetrastigma voinierianum. Lineage (NCBI taxonomy): Eukaryota > Viridiplantae > Streptophyta > Magnoliopsida > Vitales > Vitaceae > Tetrastigma > Tetrastigma voinierianum. The sequence goes on from JAEQBH010002373.1 coordinate 506,684, forward strand.
GTTTTTATATAAACAAGTTATCATTTCATGTGGATTTTGTCGAAAGCATTTTAAATATTTAGATTTTTGCGAGTTCATGGATATATTTGTGGTATTTAAACATTTTGAATGCGTAGTTGAGGTTTTAAGCGGCATAAGATTTATTGTTTTAAGAAATGGATTTTGAGATTTTGTGAAATGATTATATCTGATATCGTTGGAAAAGTATTATGTGAGTAAGAAGGAGCGGTTATATATTATTTCCACGGCTAGTGATGTCAGGATTACGAGAAGGTTTTATTAGTTCTTAACGGTGTCGTGAGGTTGGATTTGGCGTCAATGGTTATATATTGTTTCACGGTAGTGATGTCGATTCTGAAGGTTTATTAGTTGCGGGTAGTGGTTGGGTTTAGGCGGTTTACTATGGAGTGAGTCTGGGTATTTGTTGGTTTCGTGGGTGCAACAATATTTATGGTTATTGTATTTTCATGATTATTTCACGACATGATGGTTATCTCTGTTTATGCTCAATTTTATGTTGTGAACAAATTCAAGTTATAATTTTATTAATAATCATGTCGGTTAAATTTTTGAGCATAATTTCATATTGTTGGACTTGGGTAAAGTTTGGGTTTTGTAAAATGTTTCTAAACGGGGAACCTTACAAAAGAGAGAACGTGAGGTCTTGAGAGAAGGAATGTTCGAAAATAAAAACATTATTTTCCTTATAAATTATGCCACTCACTGAGATTTATTATCTCACGTTTTATTGTTTTACATGTTAAGTTCTCTGGAATGGCGGTCGTAGAGACTACCTCGCGCTGACTTCTACATTACTCTTCTCGGCGAACATGGTGCTCTATCTTTATCTATGTCCTTATTTTATTGGACTTATTTGTTTTCATTTGTACCTAAATTCGCAAACACTCATGATACCTCGATCTTAGTATTGAACTCATATGAGTCTTTATTATGTGTGTGTGTGGTTATGACCTGCAGTAAGATAGGTCGGTTGTGGATTTAAGCTGTTGTGGATCTCTTTATATATTTGAGGTATTATATTAATGCATGTGTTTACTTTCTTTCTTAAAGTGGAGTTCCATTGGATATCCCCTATGGATTGTACAGTGGGACTTCACTAAGCGGATATCAGGAATCTTGGGAGGGTTTTGGATGGAATCTTGTCGGCTTAGTATTAGAGCTCTAGGTTTCTAAATTCGCAGGGTTGTACATTCTTTAGTGCAACTGTCGATGTTTGTATACCTTCCTAACCTTAACCTTATCCTTGAAATTGATTCTGTTCATTTATTCTTGGAAGCTTGATTCTTCTTCCCCCGATGGCGCACGGAGAGGTAGGCGTAGGCCAGGCGGTGACCGATTGGAAAGTTGGATGCCTACTTATGAGGAGAATCTTGTTGAGCGCCTGGCTCGATCACTCGAGAGGAGTGGGTTTACTGGTGTTAATGTTGATCAGGCTCGTAGACTTGGAGCAGTGGGTTTTGATGGCTCCACGGATCCCATGGTGGCTTTGTCCTGGCTCGATGACACAAAGAAGATTTTAGACGAAGGTATGTAGTGTCCGGATGAGGATAGAGTCAGGATAGCTCGGTTTCTGCTAAGGGGTAGTGCAAGGAAGTGGTGGGCGTATGAGAGGACTAGGAAAGCGTCACGCAGGCCTGATTCAGGTTGCCCCTTTCTGCGAGTTTTGCCCCGGCCTTTGTTGAGACTAAATTTAGAGTTTGAGGCAGCTCACTCAAGGTAGCATGAGTTTTTAGTATGTTAGGTTGAGAGGCTGTCTCAGTTTAATCCCAATTTGGTTCGCGGATGGTCGTAAAGGAGGTTTCGATGGATTAGGTGGTGATGGCTTTGAGTCTGCAGGTTCGATCATCCAGCGTGTCGGTCGATGAGGTAGCACTCCCAGGGTGGAGAGACGGACCGCACGTCTACGCCCGGACTAAGCATCGATCATACGATGGATTCTCTTCAGGGAACCCCAGTCAGGGATCATCTAAGAGGGGTAGTTTCAGCTCTGGATCTTCGGGCAGTAGAGGATCCAGTGGGGACATACGTGGTGCTAGCGGTAGCGAGATTCGAGAATTGGACATACCTGAGGTTACGGGTTCAATCGGTGGGTAGTGGTAGTAGCCATTTCGGAGATCTGAGCCAGGCGGAGTTCCGTCAGACTTGTGACATTTCTTTGCAAGATTCATGATGGACCATGCCGGTGGGATAATGTAGCCACTTTCAATGCGGCGGATAGGACATTTGAGAGGGACTTCCACATCGAGAATCAAGCCCGGCCCAGAGTCACCGGGATCGGTACTCGGTTCAGCGGGCTAGTGGGCATGGAGGACTGGATACACAGACAGGGCAGACCTCGGGCGGTTCCTTTAGCATGGGACAGTAGTCTGCACCAGTGGCTAGAGGCAGGGGACGAGGGGCGACCCACTGCTGGGCGAGTTTATCTTGGCCGAGGCGGGAAGCCTGAGCCTCCGCGTTGTGACAAGTACATTATCTATTTTTGGTGACGATGCACACGTGTGCTCATTGACCCGGGGCTACTCTTTTTATTTCACGTGAGTATGTTGCACGAGTCGGGATGACTCCGGTTCCTTTGGGATGTGGTTTGGAGATTGCCACGCCCACAGGAGAGTCTCTATGGCCTAGTCAGATGCTTAAGGGTAGCTTGTTTTCTATTGAGGGCCAAGTTATGGAAGCAGATTTGATATTAATAGATCTCAAGGGGTTGGATGTGATTCTTGGGATGGATTTGCTTGCTTCAAACTAATAGCTTGATGGATTGTTTCGCAAGGTGATATTTAGGCAGCCCAGGGACTACCAGTAGTAGTCTTCTATGGAAAGCGGAGGCGAGTACCTTCAAGTTTGATTTACTTGTCATTTACGCTGAATGTTTACTTCAAAAGGTTGTAAAGGGTATCAGCTCGTAGTTGACACTCGTAGTGCGGCGAGTTAGGATGTACCGGTAGTGAGGGACTTTCTAGATGTGTTTCCTGACGATCTTCAGTTTGCCTTGAGCGAAATAGATTTTCCGTTTGGTTAGTCCTTGGAACAACTCTCTGTTCTTTACCACCTTATAGAATGCTTGGGCGGAGTTGGAAAGAGTTGAAGACTCGGCTCTGAAGTACAGTGGATAGGGGATTTATTAGGCCCGATGTTCACCTTGGGAGCCGCCCAGGGTGTTATTTGTGAAGAAGAAGGATACTTGGGAGGTTATGTATAGGCTAGAGGCAGTTGAATAAGGTACCATTAGCAACAAATATCCTTTGCCTCCCAGTTGATGATCGATTTGATCGGCCGAGTGCAAGTGTTCTCCAAAATTGACTTGGTTAGGGTACCATCGATTAAGGATTAGGGAATCGAAAGACATTCCCGAGGCGGCATTCGAAAGGTGAATATGGGCATTATGAGTTTCCTAGTGATGTCGTTGGACTCGCCAATACTTGGCGGCTTTCATGGATTTGTTGAGCGGGTCTTCCTTCCATGCCGTTAATTTTGTCATTGTCTTCATGAAGCGATTTCTTGGTGTACTCGAGAAGCGAGTTAGAGCATGAGAGACATTTGGGTTTGGTGTTGCAGACTTTAAGGCAATACCCGGTTTGTATGCAGTTCGTGAATGTGAATTTTGGTTGATAAGTGGGATTTCTCGGGCATGTGGTTTTACCTGTGATGGCATTTATGTGGATATAAAAGTGACGTTGGCAAATTAGGAGCAGCAACTACGGTGGCCAGTAATGGAGTTTCTAGGATTAGCGAGGATATTGCAGCGGGGTTCATAGAAGGTTCTGAATCGCCGGGACCACTTCATTGTTTGACTAGGAAAGGAGTTAAATTTGAGTGGGCGACGGGTGTGAGGAAGCTTCGAACGATGAAGGAAAAGTTGGCGTCGTCCTTGTTTTGACATTGCCCGGAGAGACCTTGAGGGTTCGAGGTTTACAGCGATGCTTCACGCAAAGGTTTAGGTTGCGTGTTGATCTGACATAAGAGTTGTGGCATATGCTTCAGAGGATTGGAAGAAACCACGAGCTAAATTATCCTACTCATGATTTGGAACTTGATGTGAGGTGATTTCGCATTGAAGACTTGGAGACATTCTTGTATGGAAGCGACTTGTCGGATGTTACCAGAAGGCGCTAAATGTTATTTACCTGAAGAGGTTAACAAGGCGGAGAGTGGATGGAGTGCCTGGGATTATGATTGCCTTATCGACTACCATCCGAATTAAGGCAAATGTAGTGGTGGATGCCTTGACGGGAAGTATGACTCTTTGGCTTATATGCGAACGATACAGCTTCCATTGATGGTCGGGTTAAGAGTTGGGTGTTGAGTTGAGGATGCATGCTTAAACACTTTTGCTAGTTTCCAACTCTGATCGATACTTGTAGATTGTATTACCGGTAACCGCAAACTAGAAGATCCTATTTGATGAGCATGAGAAAGAAAGTCGAGAGAGGAACACTGGGTTGCTATTAGAGCGGGCCTTGGTGATTGGTTCTAGGCTGTGTTCGGCAAGTGAAAAGTTAAAAGGCAAATATTGGAGGAAGCCCATAGTTACGCATGCTATGCACCGTGAGTACGAGATGTACGGAGTACGAAGGAATATTGTGGTGGTCGAATGAAAAAGAAGTTGTCAGTATGTATCGAGTGCTTTATCTGTCAACAAGTGAAGGCGGAGAAATGAAGCCGCCACGGACAAGCGCCACTACCCATCCGCCAGATGGGAGCGCATTACAATGGATTTGCATTCAAACTCCCTCCGGTTGAGATAAGACGGCATTGGGTAGATCGATCGGCTCACCAAGAGTCGCGCATTTCCTCTTTGTTCGTGAGAAGTTTTCTCCTCGAAGCTAGCGGAACTCGCATGAACCATATGAGTGAGTTGCATGGGGTGCGGTGTCGATCATCTACGATGAGATCCACGATTCACTTCGAGGTTTGGAAGGATTGATGAAGGAACTAGGTGTCGAGTTGAATTTGATACCTCTTTTCACTCAGATAGATGGACAATGCGAAAGAGGACTATTTAGACCTTAGAGGATATGTTGAGGTCATGTGTACTACAATTCAAAGGACATTGGAATGAGTATCTACCTTTGGCAAAGTTCACTTATAACAACAGCTATCACTAAAGCATTGAGATGTCACCTTATAAGGCATTGTGTAGAGGCCCGATGTCGCACTCAGTTATGTTGGAATAGGAATGCGAAGGGAATTACTGGAGTCTGGTGTACAAACGACGGTGGACAAGGTTAATGTTATCGTGCCGGTTGGCTTGTGACTCGAGATAGGAAAAGAGCTATGCGGACAAGCGTAGAAAGGATCTTGAGTTTGAGGTTGAAGATCGAGTATTCTTGAAGCTCTCTCCTTGGAAGGGCGTGGTACGCTTCGGGAAGCGAGGAAAGCTAAGTCCTCGCTACATTGGACCTTTTGAGATTGTTGAGAGGATAGGTCCAGTGAAGCATAGATTAGAGCTTGCCGGAGGAGATTTCGAGTCATAATGTGTTCCACATCTCCATGCCTACGCAGAGTATATCTCGAGACCTCACATGTGTTGGAGACACCGTAGATCGAAATGAGGGATGACTTATCCTATGAGGAGCACCAAATTACAGATTCTAGGTAAGAGAAGAGAAGGAGCTTGCACAAGACAATATCCTTGGGTTGAAGGTCCTTTGAGAAACCACCTTAGTCGAGGAGGCGACTCGGGGAGCGGAGGACTAAATGCGGAGCCGCACCCCCATCCTTCCATGACACGTACGAATTTCGTGGATCTAAATTTTCTTGCGGTAGGTTGTAACGACCCGCACCAAATAATACAAGTTTTTAAAACGTTTCACCAAGTCAATTCAACAATTAGTATGTGGGCCCAAGTTTACTTTTTCAAGGATGGATAATTTTTAGTTGACTAAGACACCATTTCATAGGCCTCGTCGATACGAGTTCATAGACGGGTTGAACGTCAAAATCCAACTTACGGATAAAAAGTTATGGCCCTGGAGAGTTCAAACAATAGTACTTTAGCAGTGTCCAAGTCAGTCCGGGGTTTTTACCTGAAAACGACCCTATGCTCTATAAAAACCTAGTTTTGCGTGCAAAATAGAACCCTAGCCCCAAAACACTCAGTTTGAGCTCCACAACCCTAGAAAAAACTCCCCAAGACCGTGAACTTTGAACTAGGTCGTTTTAACCCATTTTTAGACCAAAAGGGTTTTGGCCGTGGGAGGCGTCACTGGCCACCCCCTTGCTAAACGTGCTGGCTAGGGAGGAGCGCCATCACAAGATGATCCCGTCGGCCAAGTTTCACGGCGAACCACCGCCGGACGCGCCAATATAGGGCCGGCGAACGCGGCGGCGGCCGCCATGGTGGGTCGTCGGATTTTTCTATTTTTCGGCCATTCCAGGCCAACCCATACCTCCCTCCCCCCATTTTTGGACCCTTTGAACTCATTCCCGTGGTCCCTTTTCGCAGATTCCTCACCGTTTGAAAGATACGATTTAAAACAAATTCGCCGACTGTTGGATTGAGTTTTCCACCACCACGCCAACCTTTGGACCAAGGTAAGGGTACCGCTGTGTTCCCGTCTCGGGCTTTCCGCTGATATAAAAGTTTGTAAATTTCTCGACGCCGGCTTGGTTAGTTAAGGTTTTCCATTTTGGGTCATTTCGAATTACCGAAAAGGTTTGGACCGAAATTGGACACCAATTGGTCAATTAGGAAAAATTGAAGTTGGATTAGTGAAATTGGACACTTTTATGAGTTATTGGAAGGTTCAATTTCGAAAAATTAGCCTCTGGGTGAAAAGCCCCAATTTTGGGTACCGAGTCTATAGGGCACATTGTGGCACTGGACCCGGGTTTGGGTCCAATTTAGATAGTTTCATAGTTCTAAAAATTATTCTAAGACATTTGGGGCATCCCAATGTCTTTGGTTAAGTTATTGAAGCCTAAATGGTATTTTTATATTATTACAGGTACTCACATTGAGCTTGGAGACGATCCTCCAAGGGAGCAGGACTAAGATCTCGTAGTCCATAGCTGGTATATATGTTTTAATAAGCCGTGGTATTATATGATATATAATTGTGGTTAATTATTATATATATAACTTAATTGATCGAACGGTTGGTTTTGCATAAATATAATTATCCGTTTTTATATAAACAAGTTATCATTTCATGTGGATTTTGTCAACATTTTAAATATTTGGAAATTTTACTAAGTTCATGGATATATTTGTGGTATTTAAACATTTTGGTACATGGATTGAGGTTTTAAACCACTTTGAAAATTTATTGTTTTAAGAAATGGATTTTGAGAGATTTTAGAAATGATTAGAGGTAATACAAGATTGAAAAGTATGTGAAACAAGTCACATATTATTCTTCCACGGCCGTGATGTCGATTACCCTGGGAAGGTTTATTAGCCTGTGGTGTCGGAGGCCGGGTTCCATCCAACGCCAGACATTATTTCCATGGTCATGATGCTCCGATTTACCCGGCTTCATTAGTCGCTCAAAGGTCATGAGGTCAGGGTTCCATATCCAACTGCTATATATTGCTTCCACTGGCCAAGATGCCCAAGCTTACCTAAAGGTTAGCTGCCACTGGGAGTTTAGAGGTTGGGTTTCACCGACTGCCTACTATGAGCAAAGGTGCCTTCTTCTGTACATTGTTGGCTTCAGAAAGGTATAACCATTTCCACAGAGCTTATGATTATTGTATTTCATTATCATTTTACGACATGATGGTTATATATATTTTATGCTCAATTTTTATGTTGTGAACAAATTCAAGCTATAATTTTCTTAATAATCATCATATTCGCTAAATTTCAGCAATAATTTATTGTTGGACTTGGGTAAAGTTTGGGTTTTAGTGTTTCTAAACTAGAACCTTACAAAGAGAGAGAGAATACAGAGGTCTTGAAAGAAGGGAATGTTCTAAAATAAAAACATTATTTCTTCCTTATAATTATGCCACTCACCGAGATTTATTATCTCACGTTTTATTGTTTTACTTCTTGCTCTTTAGGTCCAGTAACCAGAGACCTACCCGCGCCAAATTTTCTACATTACCTTCTACGATACCGTTGTAAGATTTCTATCTTATCTATCTCCACCTTATTTTATCGACTTTTATTTGTTTTCATTTATACCCCTAAATTCGCAAACACTCTTAAAATGCTCTGATCTTAGTATTGAACTCATATGAGTCTTTATTATGTGTGCGTGTGTGGTTATGACCTGCAGTAAGATAGGTCGGTTGTGGATTTAAGTCATAGGATTCTTTTTATATATTTTGAGGTATTATATTAATGCATGTGTTTACTTTCTTTTCTTAAAGTAGCCTATCGATATCTCCCATGGATTGCATAAAGGACTTCACTGTAGGGGACCACCCGGGGAATCTTAGGAGGGATCTTGGTCGCCCACTATGCCCCCCCAAGAAGCTACTCCGTTTTTCAAGTCCAGCTAGACTCTACTAACTACGGATAGGTTGGTGATTCTGGCCTCCATCCTTCCCTAGGAGGCGATAGGTCATGTTCTCAATCAAAGAACTCGAGCACATAGTCTCCATGCCTACTTTTTTGAATTTTTTCAGCCACAATGTTATCTTCTCCAATTTCTTATTCAACCTAACAATGTACTATCCAATTTCTAAATTATTATAGGGGTCATTTTCTCATTTTGTAATTCTTCATGCATCTCACCCCATAGAATCATCTCCAAAAAAGTCTCTACAACTTTTTTTTCTCATCTCATTTGGTTCCGGAGAAGTTGACTCTTCTTCATTCTTTTCAACTAACTCTTTCAATTTGATTTGCATCAACCTCTTCTCTTTTAAGCTCCTTAAGTTCTCCACCATTCCTCAAGGTGATAGCCTCTTTGTTATCCACATCTTTTTTTTTTCCGGCTTCACCTTAAGAACGCTAGGGAAACTCCTTTGTTATTCCTTCTTCATGTGTTGGGCCATTAACTCTTCTATACTCATTTCCTTCATGTTTGGATGTTGTTCTATCTTCAATTCAAATTCAATATGAGAAATGGCCCTTGGAGTCATTGTCTCCTTCCGGTACTCTATGGTACATGGACTGAAATTGAATTTTGGCCTTAGTTTTCTAAGAATTTCGTTGAGATAAACTAATTCAAATTCTTGACTTAGCTAATTCAGCCATTACGGAGATATGGCTAGTTCATCCATCATTTTCAAATATTAACTCCTCTTGTGGAGGTTGGTTCAGTATCTCCTCCATGAAGTTGGCGAGAGGTTTCAAAATTTTGAAATCTTCTCCATTCACCATGGTTGCTCTAGGTTTGGTCATCTTCTCTCGTGGAGGTGTCGACTCATCTCATCAGGTGTGAAACCTAGGGCAAACCATTTTGCACACATATCCAAATCATCCATTGATCTTTCATTTTCAAATTTGAACCATGGCCACAAATCAGCTTAACCTCTCTTTCATCCAGCCATGTCTATTCAAGACTTGATTTGTGCCCTTATGGAGGTTGTGGAGTACTTTAACTTGTCTCCCATGAGAGGTTCGGATAATGTTGCCAACCCGAATCTTATGTGTTCAAGTATGGTTTCCCCCATACTGAACTTGATCCATAGAAATGTATGGGTCCTAAGCTTGACTTCTCGCCCTTTAATGTCGAACTATGAGCTAGTTGTTGAGTGAGGAGAGTCAATTCAGTTGATAATTCCATGAAAGAATCCATTGTGGTTTAACTCCTACGAAACAAAATGAAAACAAACAAAAGTAAAATATTAAAGGAAAATAAAACAAGACTAACTATATCCAAAGTAAAGAACAACTACTTGATATCAATATTAGTAAAAACACAAATCCCCGGCAATGACACTGAAAACTTGATAAGCAATTTTGTGTTATATAAATTAGTACACCTATGTGTGCAAGTGCATGAGTCGCCTCACGTAATATAATGAAAGTATAAGTATCATCCCACGAGGATTGGCTTACTAAATACTAAAATTAAAATAGTCCTAACTTTATTTGGATAACCTAAAGGTGAAGTTGAAACGGAAAATAATCTAAACTAAAGAAATCCTAAATCTAAGATTCTAACATGAAAGTGAAAATATAATTACAAGAAAGCCTAGGGTTTTGAATTCATCTGACAAATTACTATGGCGAGGCTCTACTTGTTCCCAATGAAGCCTAGATCATGTATATTATCGACTGACTTCATCTACATGTTATATGCTTTCAAGCAATAACAATCTACTCCTTTGAAAAGGTTCTTAAAGTATCCCTACTCTCAAACCATTTGCAACCAAGGATAGCCACATTAGAATCTATAAAGCCACATTTAACCCACAAATATCTCTATTCTATGGTGAAACATGACATTCTAATCATGGTCTAACCTAATTATCATTTCTCAATCTCAAATTAGGTCACAAATCATGTTAATAAAGATCAGTTATCAACAAGCATGAAGACTAGAATAGAACATTTAATATAATGAGACTCAAGGTTCAAAGATTTACAAATTAAAGCCCCACACCATAGTTCATTGTCAAACTACATCAAAACACTAGAAAATGAGAGTAGTTCATGGAGGAGAGAAAAACAACCAAAGAAAAGAGAGAAAACATAAAGAGGAGAATAAATAGCCTATATGGAAGATGTGATGCTCGATCTCCTCTTCAAATCTTCATCTTCTTCTTCAATCTTCTCCTTTCTCCCCAGCCTCTAGGGTTTGGAAACCTTAAAATTTCTTCTTTCTCCCGAGATAACTCCTCTCTCCCCCCAAACTCTCCTCCTCAAAATGCCCTAATTTTTCCTTTTATGCCCAAACCTAGCGAGCGGAAGAAATGGGCTTCAGCAAAGAAAATAAGCCTCGACATCACGTTGTAGCATGATGGAGCTGGCACTACAGCGTGGAGAAAAATGGGAAGCCACTAGAGGCCTCGAAGGAAAACCACGCTGAAGTGTGAAAAGCTCACGCTATAGCGTGAGTATGGTGTGAACTCATGCTAAGCCATTCACGCTACAACATGAGTGAACCACGCACAGCATGCTTGTAGCTTTCACCATGCCTTGGCGTGATTGTTCCTCAAGAACTCGCGCAACCTCCTTGTTTTGCATCCTTCACTCCTTTCTTCATAACTTCTTCATTCGGACTTCGAATCACTCAATCTTGGTGTCTACATAAGGTCCTCAGAGTCTAGAATCTACTCATATCAATGAGGGAGTCATAGAAAGACATCATATAGGCGAACGAATCACGTGTTTGTTGCCACTGCATGATGACTTTGCCGATTTTTCTTCGATTTCACTCATTTCCGCTCAAAGGTTTGTCTAATTACAAAATTGAGAAAAAATAGCAGTAAGACACTTATTTATATCATATAACTACTAAAACAAAAGAAAAACATGGGGATAAAATGAGTATTTAAGATACTCATCAGGAGACTTAGTTGAGGAGGTTTACATGTCTCAACCTCATCGGTTTTGAGAGGAGGTCATGCAGGAAACATATGGTTTGCAAGCCTGAAAATCCGCGGTTTAAAGGTGCTTCTGTGCAATGGTATCTCTGCTTCTTCATTTAGTTGTCACCTCGCAATTATTTAAAGGAGAACATCGTTGATCACCACATTATATATAAAGTGCGGAGAACATATTCTTGGTTTTATATACTAATGATATTTCTGCTCAAGAAATTAATGTGATATATGACCTACCACAGACAAAGCAAGCATGTTTAGCCATTTTGATATGAAAGATCTGGGAAGCATCTAATGTCTTAAAGATATTGCATATTTCGTGATAAACCTAAAGTGGTATTATAGAGATATTTTCTCAATAACATATATTGAAAGCATTCTAAAAAGGTTCACATGCAATCATGTTCTTCGAAGACACATCAATTGTAAAGGTGAAAGATTTTTCAAAGCGATAAATGTCCGACAATATTAAGAAAAAGCACTATATATAGTCCCTTCTTCTTCGGGCTTAGGCAAATCTGATGTGTATGCTCATGTATACACGCCTGGTATTGTCAACGCTTTGGGTAGGTACTGAAAGGATCCTAGTCAAAATATTGAAAGGCAATAATACTTTTGAGGTATTTTCAAGGTACCAAGGGATCTCATGTTGATATATCTGCTGCATCATACTCTTTTGAGGTGGTTGGTTTCAGTGATTTCATTATGCAAAGTTGTGTGGGATGATAAAAAGTCCACTTATGGTTGTATCTTATGATGGTCAAGGAGTTGTTTTGTGAAAGCAAGCCGCGCAGCACTTACAACTTCTTCAATTATGAAAAGGGCAGTATGTGCGTGGTGCCATGAGGTACATCTTGTCATACAAGATGGTTGCACTTCATTTCAGCTTGAGGTTGTTCACTCCATTTCTCATCATGAATTATTCATGATAATTCCTAAGAGTCGCATCTTTCTGAACACTAGAGCACGCTCCGCCATACTCATGAAGTTCTTTATTAAAGAGAAGTTTGAAGTCTTCTTATTTAATTTTGCACATGCATTAATCCAGCATGTTGGCAAACCCACTAACCAAGGGCTTACCTATTTGTGTGTTTCAAGAACACGTCACTTGCATGGGATTGTTAGGAGCCTAGACTATTTGTTTTAGTGGGAGTTTTGCCTTCCACATTTTTGTATAAGTTTTTGTTTTTCATTATTACATGCACATTTTGACGTTTGTCATTATCTTATGATTTTGTGTCATTTTGATCAAATGAATGACAGAATTATGTTTTTCCTTTTTATTGAATCAATACTCTTGTCATTGTAATGCTTCAGCTAGTGCAACGTAAGAGCTTATGTATGATTTATATCCTCTGTATTAATTGCAAGATTATTATGGATATGTGTTCCTTCTTCCGTGGAAGTATTTGAGCAGGATTTTGATTAGTAACGCTTGATTATGTACAAGTTATATATCTTTTTAAAATGTTAATTGTATATGATTGGTTTGGCTATGTAAATCTATTGAAACAGCATTTGAGTTATCATTATGTCGTCCAAGTGGGAGAACGTTAGATTAATTTATTAATTATGGACTAAGCATAATCATATGGTGCCCTTAATTGTGTAATTGTGAATGTTAATTATCATTTATGGATTATTATTAACTCTGTAGCTATGAGCCCATGGTTCTATCTTATTCCTTGCTTTGGTAAGCCTATTCGGTCGTTCAATCACCCCCTTGTGATGTCTATACATATGTCAGAGCTATGTAATTCAAGAGTCAGTGCAACAATTTTCTGAAGAGAATGAAATATCCATCAACCCTAACCATCTTTCGATTCGCCTCCACTAAAAGTTTCTTTTGGAGACAAACGACAAATAATAATTTGTATCCGTCAGATATGTACATACTACAAATTGATATGCTTATTTGTTTAATAAAATCTGTATTTTGTAATGTGTTTATTGGGTCTTTTAATTATTAATCAATTATTTTGAGTTTAATAAATGCTCTTTATTCTATAAAATAATTTATACACTGATAAATTTCTCTCAAGAATTATGTGTAATTCTGAGGTAGTCCTTTAATACTATTCTCCTTGGACGCATCCGTTACATGATCTGTATTCCACACACAAGTCAGTCCTCCTACTTTCGATAATATTCACTCTTAAAATAATTTTGTTCTATTGGATTGAGATTATGACTTTTTTTGTTGGACCACTAACCCAAAGGGATGTCCATAATATTAATTACAAGTTGAACAGGTTTACCACGTGATCAATGAGATAACTTCCCAGTTGGAATGAGATTACCACTGACGTTTTTTTGTATTGATAAGTAGATAACTACTAGTTGATGCGTGGGACTGTCTTCGTTCTATTAATTTATCATTTGGCAGTGATAATTTATTTATGTTGTAGGATTACCCACCTCAAGCAAGATGGTGTCTGGATGCAGGGAGAACGCACAATGACCGACCAATTAATATGAGGCAAAATTTCGAAAGGGACAAAAGACGAAAACTTTTCAGTGAAAAGTGATACGTACGAGCGAAGTTCACTTATTAGAGATAACCGAGTTTTACAAAATATTAAAAATAAAGTAATGGATTTCGCTTTTGTATACATTTTAATAATATAAATTTGGATGAATTATATAACGGTGTATCAAATTTCAACTTTTGTAAACTTTTTCTTTTCTTTTTATAAACATAATAGAAATTTATTTAATGATTTTTATCAAGAAAAAAATAAATATATTATTATTTCCATATATTAGACTTTACTATCGCTTTGTTATAGAAAAAAATTAAGCAAAATTGGCTAATATGGAATTGAGTAAAATAAAAAATAAAAATTCTTAGAAAAAATATATAAATCTTTTTAAAAATAACTTAATTATCTTCACTTTCTTTTTATATATATTCACTTTATAATATATCTATATATGTTCTGTTATGTTTACAAATACGTTCACTCAGGGACTGGAACCTAGACTCCTTCCTCTCCCTGTATGTCTTTAAGCTCTTAATGAATTAGGTCTTGTTTGAAGACATTCTACTTATTTATTTTCAAGTATAGGAAAAACAAAATTAAATAATTATAAAAAATAAAACATTACATATTAAAAATTATTTTTAAAATAATTAAACTATTTGTTTTTATCACAATTATAGTAGTCAATTTTATCACCTATTTCTTTTTACTACAACAAATAGATAGTAGAACTATTAAGAAAATGAGATAATGTTATCATTCTCATTAAAAATTTCATTTTATAATGTTTGTTAGATTCAACATCTTATAGAACTTTGATCACATGAAACACTTGATTGGAACAAAAATTAAAAATTCAAACACCAATATAAAATTTTTAAAAAAAAAAAAAAGAGAGACATAATTTTATGTAATTAATCCCTATAAATTTTAAAATCATTTTCAACTATCTATAATCATTCCACTCCTTGGGTGAGGTCCTAAATAGCACACATATTGAGAGAAAATCAAGTGTTTGACTACGGTGGTTTTGAAGGTAGGCACTGATTGAGTAGGATTGAAAGACCATCATAAATTGTATACTTGGACTATTCAACATGATTACTACTATCAATATGAACGATATTATAATTTTCTGGGCACAGATGGTATAATTCACTATGATGATGGAGTGCCTTTAAATACCTTCCAAAATATTTTTCATGTATTATTTATACCAAAAAACTCCCATCCAAAGGTTTTTTTTTTCCACATTATATACCCATTGTGGGGGTTACATGATGGATGGTTATGAGGCAGTTATGAGTGATCCTTGATGCCCTTACGTTATACATTAATTTATGCATTAACCGCTATACATTTATTGTCGTGTAACGTCTGTTGAGGTGGATAGCAATGCCTATCCCGTTCGCTTATCTTTGATGTCCAAGGCAACCTATTTAATCTAGTACTCAACCTGTGGCTAGTATAGTTCTTTTTGTAAAACTTTGGAAAGAACTAGTTTTGACATATGTCTATGTATGTAATAGAGTTGTAATTAAACTCTCAATAATATGTTTTGAAAATAACATTAAAAGTTTATTGAATGTGGCTAAACGATCCCTGTGGACAAGAATAGCAGGAGACCAGATACACTAATTCCACAAGAAATTCGACCTCAAGCTTCACGCTTGGTGTCAGCATAGGTATGTGAATGTCAGACTGATGAATGGATCCCAATTAATGTGGACTAGACAGCAGGTGTATCGATATATACGATAATATCCACGGTGGCGCCATGTAGCTGATCATTGGTCAACAAACCCTCCAATTTTGGGGGCATCACAAATTAATGAGCCTAGGTTTATAACACTGTGGCTTGATGGGCATGGCATGGACATAATATTCAGCCCATAGTGGAGTCTGGTGGAGACGTTTTATAAAGAAATTTTCCTTATCTCACTTTGTCCGGGTCTCCTTTTCTTCCTCAGTATTCTACTACTCAAGATGACGGGGATCGAGGCAATAATTTTCACCCATCGCCTAAGATCCACATTAGCCAGGGCTGACGCCCCTCCCCTCCCCCACCTAGTACACTAGTTCCTATATTTTACCCTACTCCACCCTGCCCACATTCATGTGAACATTATCCGTGTTCTATTAGGGGTGTGTGTACTAAATAGGAAGCACGGGCTATGTTTCTGCTGGTATACTTATGTCACACTTTCGCAAAGACAACCACAAAAGGTATTACCACGTCACGATGCAAAAATTGCTTAATGGTGATTAACCCACCCACTATCAAAATGGACAGTTTCATGACAACGTATTGTTGTCTCGGGGCTTAGGGATGCAGATCCCATGCTTTGAGAGTTTCTGGAACATGCACTGACACAAGTCAAGCACAAGGATCTCATCTAAAGTTCCTACCAGCCTTTGGTTAAATACCAACCTCCTTATCTCGCTTGTTTACGGATTGCACAAAAGTACTGGGTCATAGGGAAACTTGTTGATGACTTTGAGTTCATCCCGCTTGACTCTGGTAAAGTGCTTCTACCGAGCCCGACAGACACCTTGAAACCAAGAAACTCCCAGAGGCTTTTTGATCACCCCGAGGAGTTTGCACCTCCGGGAAGATCCCACACAGATATGAACTGACACGGCAAGGTCCGAGCCACATGCGGGTCTGTCGCCCTTCCTCGCATTCATAAGCCTCTCCCATGCCCAAATTCAAGAGGTGCTTGAGGAGATAGTTGTTGGTGATTTGACCACCCCGCCGCCCTTCCCTCCCAGTCACAGCCCCAAAGCCTGACCAAAGGTCGAGGCGCGGAGTGCTAAGGCATGTTCGAGCTGTTGTGGAGAGGCTCATCAAAGGCCCGCATACGCTGGGGGAAAATCTTTGGCTCCTTTGGTTACAGGCTACTGCAGCTACTAACACACCTTGGCAACACTCCCACATGTGCAAATTTCTAGTGGTGGTCCCGAGGAAGGCCGACCTACCCTCCTCCGACATGGAGGGATAAAGATAGCAAAAGGTCGTGAGCCACGCCCTCCTCGAGTGGTCCTAATCAAAGCAAGAAGAAAGGAATGCAACGCCTTCTTCTTTCTCGAACCTCCCTTCAATCGTGGAAAAATCAAAGATCCTTCCTTCCAGAGTAGCGCCATGACGACCTGCCATTGTTTGAGTGAGCCACAAGAACAGATCCTGACGGAGAAGTCATCTCTTTACTAAGCTTTTAAGTGTATGTGGGTTGAGGTGATGAAGAACGGCAGACCCTGAGGGACTCAACCCCTTCCAAATGGCAAAGATCAAGAAGATCTACCTTATTTTTGTCGATCGTTTCAATTTTTTGTTCTTGACACAACAATTGTTGTAGTGAGCTTTTTTGGTGCCTACATGGCGAAATATTGTGATGCATGGCAACACCAACTAAGCTATTTGTCCCCTATGAGGGAGGGGGCCCGGGAGATGTACAACAAGGCTTAAGCTGCACCCCGGGTTCCCAAGCCGGAGAAGGACTCGGAGGAAGCCAACTTAAGTAGGCTTCATCTTTGCCAAAGAGCGCACTGTTGGGCTCGCACATGAAGAAGGTTCCAATGCTAGAGAGGGTGGAGGAGCTAAAACAGACCATAGCGAAGATACATAGTGTCCACCAAGCCGAAATAGAAGAGCTCCATACTGCTCATCAAGGGGAAGTTGAAAGACTACGTGGCCTTCACTTAGCAAAGCTAGAGTTTTAAAGACTACTTGGCAGGGTTGAGAAGGTGCTCATGCTCACAGCCATAAGGCTTTGTATAACAGTGAAGCCACTTGGGTCTCAGATGATGAGGAGCACAAGGCTATCAGCTGGCTACACCAAACAAATGGGAGCGTAGATTGTACGTGGCAACCCTGAGTGTCCACCAAGGATTCTCCTAAGCCTACTCATAGCACGAATTCACTGGCTTCCAAAGCAACGGTGCGGATTTGCTTTCCGTTCGGCTTCAGATCACTAGGAGGAGGACTTCAAGGTGTACAAAGACCAGCGTAGAGCCCATCGTTATTATTTACGAGCTCCAACCATGCTGCAATCCCAATCTCTTCAAGACCTCCTCTCATGAATATACCTTGACAAGCCGAGGTGGTTTGTTCCCATTTCTTTGTGGTTGAATGGAGATGATCTTTGATAATGGACTCGACTTAACACATTTGCTCTCCTCTGCATTATAAAATGTTGCACGTGGTACTTACTCCATTTCCTCGAGCCTGGTGACTTCATCGATGGTTAGCTTATCTAGGGTTTAAAATAATCCTCATTAAAAATGAGGAAAAATATTTCCCATGGGAAAGTGGATGCCCCGCCCGAGGTCAGGACAATTTAAATGGTTTCAGTCATGGTAGTAGATACTTTATAAGAGATTATTTTGCCGAGGCCTGTGACACATCTCAAAACAGAGAACAATCATCATAAAAGATGTATAGCCAATCATCTTATAAAAATGGAAAAGAATCATCTCTCAGCATCACATAAAATGGGGAAAGCGAATAATCTCGATCACTTTGTCAAAAAATGAGAAAGAATCATCTTTGATCATCTTCATTAAATGGAGAAAGAATCATCTTCAAGCATCTTCATAAAGTGAGAAATAATCACCTGATGCGCTCTCAAGCAAAAGGATATGGAGAAATAATCATCTCATAAAGACTTTATAAATAATCATCTCGGGCATTCATGGTAGGAAATGTAATCATCATTGCATAAAACGAAAAGTGACTGCGGGAGACTTATATCGCCTCGAGCTCCATAAGGTCGTTTGAGGGCGGCTGTCATCGAAGGCTTACAATAAATCATCTCAATGAAAATGGAGAAATATTTGCAAACTTTATTCACCCCAGAATCAAGACATACACCTCACATCTCCACTTTATAATGCAATAGCATCGCTTTAAAATACCCTTCAATAAGCCAGTTCTGTGGGCAGGCCATCTTCCTTTATCGATTTCATTGTATTATGTAAGCCCCTTTGCAACCATCATTAATAATAATGAAGGACCTTCCCAATTTGGTTTCAACTTTCCCCCCTCAATAGTTCGTCGAAGAACAAGAGATCTCCCTTTCTACGTAGTGTTTCCTTGGCTGACAACTTTTCCTTGAATCTAAAGGATCGGCGATGGTATTCAACCATTTTGATGCCTGCTTGATCCTTTTCTCCTTAAGCTTGTCCAGAGCCTGAGAGAGCTCAAAGGCATCATCAGTGCATACGGTGTCGAGCCCGGACTCAACGGGAATCAATGTTTTAGCTCCAAACACAAGGTCATACAGGGTTTCCCCGGTAGGTTGTTTCAGAGTAGTGTGGTAGGCTTAGAGGCTATAGGGAGCTCGTCTACCCACTTGCCTTTTGATGTTGTCAACCGTTTCTTCAAGTAACCGAGTAATGTTTTGTTCGTGACTTTGGCTTGACCATTTAATTAGGGATACCGAGGTGTATAGTAGACATTTTTTATCCCTTATTCAATATGGAATTCCTGAAAGGGCTTGCTAATGAATTAGGGACCATTGTCCGAAACGATGGAATGGGGTAATCCAAACCGACATACAATGTTCTTCTACACAAACTATGTGAGCTCGGTTGCCTTGATCTACGCATAAGCCTCGGCCTTTACCCACTTGGTGAAATAATCAGTGGCTACCAAAATAAACTTTCATTGACCTGGAGTTAGGGGTAACAAACCCATAATATCAATACCCCACTTGTAGAAAGGCCATAGGCTTGACACTGAGTGGAGCGTCGTGGCTAGGACATGAATAATATTACCGAATTTCTGGTAGATATCACAATTTCTAATGAACAGCTCGGACTCTTGCTTCATCGTAGGCCAGTAGAAACCATGTGTCATAATTCTACAACATAGCAACCACCCGCCAATATGGGTACCACAAATACCTCTATGGACTTGCTCAATGATTCGTTTCGCCTCATCTGGTGGGACACATCTCTGGTATGGACCAGAAAACGATCACCTATACAGAGTATTGCTTATCAAGGTGTACTTGGCTGCTCGAGCTTTTACTTTCGCAACCTCACTTATGTCCTTAGGCAAGGTCCCTTTCCTCAAGTAGTTTGAGATAGGGGGTATCTAGGAGTTTCCAATTTGACTCTCGACTGTGAGGATTGCTGCATTATAAATGGATGGATGGTCCATTATACTAAACTCCATGTGGAAAGGATACAAAGAGCTGGATGCTAAATTGGCGAGAGCGTCGGCCATTCAGTTTTCTTCTCTAGGGACTTGGGCCACTATGAACTTCTTGAATCCAACCATTAAGGACTGGGCTAGCTTCAAATATTGCTCAATATTCCCATTTTTATCCTCGTACTCCCCTCGTAATTGGGGTGCCACGAACTGCAAATCACATCGGAGCTCCAAGTTTATGACCGAGAGTTCCTTAGTCAGTTGTAGCCTAAGCAGCACAGCCTCGTATTCGAATTCATTATTAGAGGCAGCGAATGCAATTTTGACCACCAGAGCAATGGATAAGCCCTCGGAGGACTGTAGAGCCATATCTGCTCCTCCTCTTATTGCTCTGGATGAGTTGTCGGTCTCAAGGATCTATAATGTTTCACAGAGGTCTCAGGAGCTACACATCTGACATTTCGGCTATAAAATCAATAAGGATTTGATCTTTTATAGCCGACCTCGGGAGATACTCAATGTCAAATTCGCTCAACTCAATAGCCCACTTTAGGAGCTGCCCCAAAGCATCTGGTTTATGGAGTATGGCTCTAATTTGATAGCTAGTAAGTACAACTATAGTGTGATCTTGGAAGTATAAGCGTAGCTTCTTTGCTGTTGTTCTAAGGGCTAACGTGATTCGCTCGAAATCGGTGTATCTAATTTCAGCATCTGTTAACGTCTTACTCACAAAGTAAACCAACTTCTGTTAGCTTCTTTGCTGTTGTTCTGCAGCCTCGTGTGTGCGTCAAACTCTCCTTGTTGAACTAAAAGGCGTAGCAGGATGCTGGACCCTCTACGGTTATCCACACGAATGAGCCTTCTTAGAAACCGAGAGAAACGAAGTATAAAGAAGACCGGTCAGTCTCATGAAAACCCTAGCCACTTCTCAAGCTATGAAAATGAATGAATGAATCTACAAAAGGATCCCTTGGGTTTAAATACCAATTTTAAGCCCAAGGTTGCTGAGTAGCCCATTCTATGTGTGTGACCCTGTAGGTCCACATAATGTTGGTAGTAGCTCAAAAGCCCATTTCGGAAAGCCTACGATCATGTTTCGACCCTCTAAGAAGGCATTATGGACCAATTCAAATTATGTGGATGTCGACATTCGACATAATCCTGATCCATAATAAATGTCGTAGTCCCTTTGTCTCATGTTATCCTAATTGAACACAAGGCATGAACTATGTCTCCCTTGTAAAGTTTAATCATGCAATTTTCTCAACCTCCATGTAAACTGATAATATAAATGACATTAATAACCCTTATTAATTCATTTGAGCATGCCCATGCAATTTCCAGTCTCACAAGTCGAGGGGCCCACGAATATCTCTTTAAAAGGAGGGACGAATCCTTTTCATCCACTCACGTCCCTCTACATGATTTATTCTATGTCCAACTACAACAGATACTAATTTATTACGTATGATGTTGAACTCATTAAACATAAAGCTTCATGTAGGACCTATGGTGGTGTTAAAGTTAAAGGACAAAAAAAAAGAAGACATTATTATGATGAGAAGTACTTGTAGACGATAATCCATAGTATTCTCATGGTGGGATCATCCAAAGACAATGTTCACCAACATGTACTTATGAGTCGATTATCATATATCCAAGGATCGCAGAACATGATCATCGCACAACCCATACTAGTCTTAATTCACTATTGCTCCACCAATAATGAAATCCACTAAGGACAATTTAATAGCATTTCACGGAAGTCCGTGGTCTCATCACAAGTCATATACTTGATGACCAAAAGTGGAATCAACTATTCATGGAGTAAATCACCAAATTAGAAATGTAAGATGATAATGAAAATGTCTCTTTATTATTGAAATATGAAAGTAATGACAATTACACTATTGCCCTAAGGCACATCACTAACAGCTTCTACATACCATCTTCGTCTAACCTTGCTAAAGTTGTGCTCATGGCCTTAGCAGAGGCGGCTAGATATAGGTAGAGCTCCTCACTATTCACAAGTTGAGACAAAGACATAGGGGAGGCGACGTACTCCTTGATAACATGAAAGGCCTTGTCACACTTTGGTCCCTATCCCTTCGAGATAGCTCATTTCAAAGCTATGAAGAACGGTCGAAGACAATCTGAATTTCTAGAGATGAACCGGTTTAGTGCCACTAACTTCCTTGTGAGAGTTTGTATTTGCTTTTTCGTTATAGGGGGCTACATCTGCTTAATGGCCTTGACTTGTCCGAGGACCATTTCGATCCCCCTTTAGCTCACTAGGAACCCTAAGTAGTTCTCGAATCCGACCCTAAACGCACACTTCTCCATGTTCAACCATAACCGGTGCTTTCTCATTAACTAAAACTCTTCTCACAAGTGCTCTAAATGGTCTCCTCGAAATCTCGACTTAACCAGAATGTAATCGATATATGCTTCCATGGTTTTGCCCAATAGGGGTTCAAAAATGAGGGACATCATGCATTGATAGGTGGCTCGGGCATTATTCAAACCAAAAGGCATTACATTGTAACAATACACCCCTATTAGAGTAATATATTATGTGTTCGCTGAATCGGACGAATACATCAGGATCCAATTGTAGCCAGAGTAAGCATCAAGGAAGGATAGGAGTTGATGCCTTGCTGTTGAGTTTACAATCTGATCGATACATGGTAGAGGAAAGATATCTTTCAGGCAGGTGTCTCAGGCTAGAATAGTCGACGCATACACACCACTTGTCATTCTTATTGGGAACAACCATGACATTAGACAGCCATTCAAGGTATTGAATTTCTCTTATGAAACCATTGGCTAGAAGTTTGACAACCTTGTGCTTTATGACTTCTCGATGCTTTAGGTGGAATTGTCTTAGCTTCTGTTGGAACGACTTACACTCCTTCTGAAGGTTCAGACAGTGTTAAGCCATAGTAGGAGAAACACTCAACATGTCAGCATGGGTCCATGCGAAAACGTCAGCAAACTCTCGCAAAAGTGATAACAAGGAATTAACTTCTTCTCGGGTGAGGTAGGTTCCTAAGCTAACCTGCTCGGGCCTATTCTGAACACTAAATGTGATTTACTTGCGGGCCCAAACCTGGGAATCCTCCCCTCGCCGAAAACGGCCCCGAGTTATAGCTGCTATTTGGCTGGCACTCTCCATCCCTTCGGCTGCTTGACCTCGCAACATGCTTTTGCTACTTGCTGGTCTCCCCTTATGTTAATCTGGCCCCGTGGAGTCAAAAAATTATGCACTTAGTACAAGGATGGCAATGCCTTTATCGCGTGGATCCAAGTGCGCCCTAAAATTGCATTGAAAGAGGAAGGTTCATTGTTGAGGCTCCAAGTGATTGGCGTAGTTACCAAAGACTTGTTGTTAAGTCCCTGACAACGGCGCCAAAAACTTATTGATGACCAACGATGTATATATGAAAATATGGCGTAAGGAAGTGAATGTCATAAATACTCAAAAACTGATTTGAAAAAATAGATATACTCAAAAACTTAAATGCTTAGTGTTATCAACACTCAACCCTTTCTGCAAGTGCACGGGTCATATAAGTTACCAAAGTGACTTCTAGGAGTTCTGATAATTGTAGATCATGAGGATTGAGTTCTTTCTAATCGAATTGAGCACCCCAACTACAAGGGCTATTCATTATATAGGTGGCCAAATATGATGAGAATAAAGATCAATTTAACTAAAGTAAAATTCACTTTAAAACTAATCAACTAATCCTTAAAAATTTTACTTGCCAGCAAAGAACTACTAAAAGTCTAAATGTATAAGAGTAATTGTGTGGATGGAATAATCATTTAACAATCAATTTGTATTTCCTTGAAGGCACAGCATTTATGAGATGTATTCTGCCCTTGTCCAAAGGTTATTTTAGTATAGTCTTGAAAAACCTTCAACCACCATACATTTCATAATTTAGACCATCATGTTCCTAAACCAAGACAGCATGTGTCTAAAAAGCTACTTTTAGGATCTGATTCCCTTTAAGCCTTGGATGACTTCCTAAACCAGGACTATTTAACCAATTCTTAAGACTGAAGTCAACTTTCCCCCATAGACAAGGTAACACAAGTTTTCCCCAACATACTTGGTACCTCACTCTACAATTTAATTAAAATACCCCTTTCCAAGACAGGATCTAGACTATTCTAATCAAAATGAGATTTGACCTTCAAATATTGGGTTAATTATCACAAGATACTATCTCAGCTCAGAACACACTTCGCCGCCACTAGAAGGGATCCTTGAAAACATAAATGTAAAATAGCTCTTGTGGTCCATGAGATTAATATTTAGAAATATTCAGTTCAAGATTTATACCAATTATGTAAATTTAGTCTCCATGCCCACAAAATAAACTATAGATCTACAAATCTGAATGTTCAACAATTAATCCCCACCCCTAGAGGGTGTTTAATGTTTCATTACTGGATTACAATCATCACCAATCAAGCAACAACCAAGAAAATGAAGAAAGAAATCAAGAGATAAGGAGTGAGAGAACAAATCGTGATTTGAAGCTTCAATCTTTGTCTCAACAATAATGAAATCTAAATCTCTTAGTACAACACCAAAATCTCTTCAATACAAATAAAAATATGCTCCAAAACTACTCTAAGATCTACTAAAAAAAAAAACCCTAAGCCAAACTATGAAAAAAAATGGAAGGTTTTAAAGAGAGAAACCCTCATGAGAGGTGTTCTCCCACCTAACCAATGCCTTAAAAGACTAAAAAATGAGTATTTATAGTCCTAGGGTGAAATGGGCTTGAAAACAAGCTAAAGTAGCAATTTTCGGGTGTTTTTGAGTCAAGCCCGGTGCCTCATGTCGCAACACACTATGAGTGTGTTGTGACTCTGGGTTGGTCGTGACTCTGGATTCTGCTCAACAATTTGTTTTCTTCTCTAACTTGTCGAGGCCATAACTTCTTCGTTTTAACTCGAATTTGGGTGAGTTAGGTCTTGTTGGAAAGATCATTGAATTTAGAATGCAACCATAGTAGAGTTGAACCATTTGATGTTCCATATGATATAGAAAAATTCATCTTCCCAATGATGCGCTATGAGACACCCGGTTGACTCTCCTTGTGGAGACATGTTGCTCATTTATTGCCAAATCACTTGCTTTCCATCAAGAGTCCTACAAAACCAAGTTTAGAGGAAATGTTATGAGTTTTACATGAATATGGATATAAAATACTCAAAGCACGTGAAAATGAATTTAAAACATAGATGAGTTTACACTCATCCTTCATCAATCACTATGAGTGAGACCATGTAGTGAGGATGGGTCCAAGATAAATCAAAGACTATTTCTAAAAAATTGGTCTACAATCCATTAAAACCAACCAACACCCTTCAGGGATTGCTTAGACTATCGAGCATATAGCCTAGGTTAAGCAAGGCAGGCAGGTAGAGCAGGTCAACAGCATTGTTGAGGTCGACAAAGATTTGTTTCATCCCAACTTCCAAGGTTAGATCAAGTTCCTCGTAGTGAGGCATGGACAGAGCCTTAGGGGAGCTTCAGAGAAGGTAAGGAGCCCATCAATTGGTCGAATACTACTCGAGGCAAAACTATAGTTAACTCTAGCCACAAAGATACCCGAGCATGGTTGGCCTCGAGATATGGGTATCGTCAAGCCAACGAGAATGGTATCTATCACAGAGCGGGAGCTCATGGATGGTAAGAGTTGAGAGTTGTTCAAGGCCGCCTCTTCAATGTATTCCCGGAGATGTCCTTTTCTGACCAAGAAGTTCAGTAGCCTCCTAAGGCGATAGCAGTCGTTGGTCTGATGCCCTACGTCCCAGTGATTCTCGTAATACCGAGATTTATCTCTCCCCTCCGGAACTCCACTTTGAGGCCTAGGCCACTCAAACCCCTAAAGCGACTAAATAATTTGAATGAGTTTAGAGGGTGGTAATGTGAACCTCGTCTACTTGATGCTATCATCCTACCTCGAATTCCCGGCTGCTCGATCGCTCAACCCCTCGGCCTCATTGCGATGATCGATTTGCCTTAGATATCTAGAATCACGTTTACCCCTTCTATCCTAGTCATCCCAATCCCTTTTCCCTTTACTTCCATTGTATTGCTTGGAATCCGATGTAGTGGCGACCGTTCGCTTAGTTGCGACGATTACGTTGTCCTCAAGCATGGCGTATTGGTTGCCCCTCTGGAATAACTCGTCAATAGTTGCAGGGAGTTATAGGGAGATGCAGGGATAGTGAATCAAAAAATTGGGTATTAGGGAAAATAGTTTGTTTCGCCACCTACAGAACCATATCGGGGCTTAAGGGGTCGAGTTGGAGGATTGTGCCCCAAAACATTTCATAAAGTTCTTGATGGACTCAGATCTCTCCATCTGGATGTGGAAAAGATTGGTAACACACTGTTTCCACCTAACTAAACACATGTATTGAGTGACTAACTTTTCAAACAAGCAGCGAAAAAAGGTTATCGTATTTGGAGCCAATCGGTGGAACCATGACAGGGTAAGGCCCACCAAGCTAGAAGGGAAGACTTTAAACAGTATGGTGTCATTACCCATCTGAAGTGTCATTATCTGACAGAAGTGCATAAGATGGTTAAAGGGGTCCTAAAGGCCATCGTACATCTGAAATTTTGGCAAGTCAAAGTGCAGTGGCGCCTCTTGGTTCAAGATAGCCGGGACAAAATGAGGATGATGATAGATCATCCAATGCGAGCAATACAAGATCCAGATTTTGCCTAGGGGATGGAATCCAAATCAGTCGGGGGAGAGAGAGGAGTGAAGTTATCCCTAGATTCAAATCGCACAAGGCTGGGAGGCACAATCGGGTTGCCATGGCAAGGAGCAGCGACAACATTGCGAAATGTTGCATTTTCTTCGTTCAAGGTTGTGTTAATTTCAAAGAAGTGACGCCAATCATTCGTCAGGGACTCTCGGGCCGATATTTTTCGGCTCCAATGACAATAGTCGTTGCTCTTGCATAGGCTCAAAACTAAAAGGGGGAATTTCGCCCATTGAAAAGGTTAGAAGTCCATTTCTGAATGTCTTTTCAACAATTTAGCGTGGGGTTTCGTTTCCACGTAAAACCCCACGAAAGGTTTCAACACTCAAAATATTTCTTATTATTTAATATGCCAAAACTCTCCTTCTCCCCCCCTCTCTCAAGGCTTTTTTTTCTACATTATATACCCATTGTGGGGGTTACATGGTGGATGGTTATAAGGTGGGTGTTTAGACCATATGTTTGTTACCAAAAGAATTTCTTCCACTTCTACCAGAGACTAAATTCAATCCCCGGCAACGACGCTAAAAACTTGTTTAGACCATATTTTTGTTACCAACATAATTTCTATCACTACTACCAGAGACTAAATTCAATCCCCTTCAACAACACAAAAAACTTGTTTATTGATTTTTCTATATACCAAATTGCTATTAAAATTGTTGAATCATTGCTGCTAACCAGATTCCTTACACTGCTACCAAAGACTAATTCAGTCCCTATCAACAATGCCAAAAACTTATTGGACCAATAATACTATTTTTCTGTTATTTGCTTATGATAATGTACTGAAATTTTAATTTGGTCTAAAACACTGCAAGTGCACTGGTCATACAAGTAATAAAGTGGATTATAAGTCCAAGTATCATTCCCATAGGGATTGATAAGAAAATTTAATCAAGTACCCCTACTAATCAAAATCATCTCTATTTGAACCTCTAACTTTAAGTTTGACCCTCTAACTTGAAGTTTGAACTAACTTGCCTAAATGGAATGAAAGGATTTTTGTATGTTTTTTCTTTAATGAAAAAGACAATTTGAGCTAAATGGATTAGAGGTTTCACTGAGTTGGAATAACACTGGAATTGGGATCAGTGTTATGATCATCAGAATGCATGAGGTTCAAAGACAAGATAGTCATGGACTTAAATTCTGGATTTGTCCAAGAGCAGAGTAGTATAGCCTTGGAATACCTCCTAACACTATACATTTCACTTTTTAGAACACCATATTCCTAAACCAAGTCAATGGATCTAAAGAGCTAATTTTAGGATTTGACCCTCTTTCTAAGGTCGAGTTGTTTTCCTTAAACCATTAGTTCATAACCATTTCTCATGACTAAAGTCTGCTTGCCCCCATAGATAGGATAACACAAGCCTCCTTCAATTTACTTGACATCTCAATTTGCAGTTTGATCAGAATAATCACTCCCATATTACAAGAGCACAAACATTCTCTCAAACTGAGATGAACTCTCTAAATGTTAAAATGATTACTCATCATATGGTCCTTATGCCTCGAGAACACATTTCTGCTGTCACCTGGAAAGGATCCTTGAAGTCAGAGGTTAGAACATCACCCATGATTCATCATAGTGATATTTAGAGTGCATTAGTTCTAAAGGTATCAGCCTAGTCTACCCCTAAGCTACTGCTCCTTTCTCTCAAGTAGTCCATCTTTGTGTCACTCAAAGGGATCCTGGAAATAAGAGCAAAGATACAACTCTTTTTTAGTATGATCTATCGATACTTAGAATAGTTCTTTTAAAGAACAATGTCAATTAAATCAATCCAATACTCAAACCCACAACATTCATTTAAATACTACAAAATGATAATCAAAGCATCAATCCCTTCCCAGAGGGAGCTTAGCCTTTCATAACTGGATCACAAGTGAAAATGACTAGTTGATCAAAAAAATTCATTGAGAATGTAATCAAAACTAAACAAAAAGGGTTCCATAAATAACTCCAGATTCCACTCAAGTTAAGACATAAATGAAGCTCGATTTACTATGATCCAGCTCGATATTTTAGCTCAGATCCACTACTATAATCTAAAAGATGAAAAACCAAAATAAAAAAAACAATGATAAAATAAAAAATAAAAAATATATACAAAAGCTTCAACTACTCTTTGTTCCTTCTTGATTTCCTCTCCTCTAATCAATGACTAGCTCCTAACCGCTTCTATTTATAGGCCCTAATGATTAGGCCTTGAGAACAAGGTGAAAAATGCGGACCTCAAAAAGCCTAAAAATCTGCCCTAGTCATGACTGATTTCGCGATATTGTTGTTGTGATGTTGTGGCTCTTTTTTCGGTGTCTTGACTCTGCTTTTGGTGTCGCAACTCTAAATTTTGGCTGTCTGTACAATGTCGCGACTCTGAGTATCAATGTCGTGACTCTACTTCCTTGTCGTTGTTCGAGTCACAATTCTAGAATTGTATATTAAATGTTGCAACCTTGTGTTGATGTTGCGACTCTGAGTGTCGATGTCGCGACTCTGATATGATGTCGTTGTTGGAGTCGCGACTCTAGAAATAGTGCTTTCATTGTCACAATCTTGTTCTGATGTCGTGACTCTACTTTTGATGTCGCGACTTTGAGTGTCGATGTCGCGACTCTGGACGTTTGGTGTCGCGACTCTGATCCATCATCTCTGTTTCCTTCAGCCGATGTCATGACTCTGATATTATGTCGCAACATTCTTCAACTAATGCCGTGACCCTAATGTGATGTCGCGACTTTCTTCACCCGGTGTCACGACTCTAATATGATGTTGCGACATTCTTCAGCAGATGTCGCGACTCTGAACTTTTGATCACTTTTGCTACTTTTCTTACTGATTTTGCTTCTTTTTCATTAAATCCTTACAACCAATCTGGGTGAAGATTCCATAATTTTGCATTAAATTGAACTTTTAAGCCTCAAATATTCATTAAAAATGGACTTAAAAATATATGAGTTTCATACTCATCAGTGGGCAGTTATGAGTGATTCAAAATGCTCTTGAGGTGTAATGCCTGTCGAAGTGGATAACAAAGCATGTCCCGCTCGCTTATCTTTGATGCCCGAGGCGACTATTTAATCGAGCACCCGATTCCTTGCTCCTCAATGCCCGAGGTGATTGGGATGGTAGCATACTCGACCTTCCTGAGTCACCTGCCAGACGAGTCTATGTCGAGTTCATGCCATTCACACGACGACCACGTGATTAAGTTCGAGTCACTCACATGACTGTCAAGTGAGCCACAACACATCCCATTCCAATGAAGTGTGAGAAAAGAGAAAGATCACAACAAATATGGTGTGTTTAATATGGTGTTCACACTCAGCAATCGTGGATGAGCAAATTGATGGGAAAGAGAGAGCAAATGGAATACTACCGCAGATGTGAAATGGAGGGTGTTGTAATTTCATAATCATTGCGGGGACGGACGTTAAGCTTGACAAGGATTCTTCTCATACTGTTTTCTCCCTGGTTACCCCTGCCATGAACAATCTATTCTCCCACCCACCCCCCTTCTCTCCTATCATTCATTAGTATGGTCTTCCCTAGCCACTTTTGTATCAATGCTTCTTGTTGTTTAGTGGGTTGTTACCACTCAGTTATTAAGTTCATATTGTTAAGGGATATTTGTTTAGTTGATTTCTACACTATTAGAATCAGCTAAACGTGGATTGTTACTAGCCATATCACTAGCCCCGGTCTTATTTCGGGTTTGTATAACCCGGTGTTAGATCAAGCCTTTTGATTGAGTGCTTTTGCCAGGATGACAAGTCCAATGTTAGTTTTTTTGTTGTCTCCCTATTAGAAAGATTGCAACTTCCCTTCAGTGATTTTTTTTTTTTTTTTTTAGCACATGTCTTCTGGATTAGGTTGTCATACAACTCAAAGGAGATTTCTTTTATGCCATATTTAATCAACTCTGCTTTAGCTTTTTCAAACAGTCGGGCAGTTTCCAAACGGTCCCCGAATATTCTTGTCTCGGGCATATGAGCTTGTCTCGAGCTATTGGCCCCCATATTATGTAGTCGGGTGATTTTTGTCTCGGCCGTTATGAGTAGCATAAGGCCTCTCTCCACTAGCCCCGACTCATTTCCTAGTTTACAAGAGCTTGTAAGACTTGCTTGTACAAAATATTTACATTTTGGAACATAAGTTTTGGGGGTATGACTATTTTCGATAGGGTTTTGCCATACACTATTTCTTTTTTTCCTTATTTGGACGTTGTCTCTTCAAAGAACTGTCATTGCCACACTTAGTCCGATGCCAAGTTCTACTAACCCCTTTCATGTTTATTAGGAGGTCCAAGACATCATTGACGAAATATTTGGGGTCAAAGGCCCATAGCCTCATTGGAATTCGATGGTCCACCTCTCATGGAGAAGGGGACCCGTAGTCCCAAGGCCCGTAGCCTCTCATGGCGAAGAGGGCCAGTAGTCCCGAGGCGTTGGGGTCGGAGGCCCGTAGCCTCATTGGGAGTCGGTTGTCCACCCCTCATGGCGAAAGGGACCCGTAGTCTCGAGACCCATAACCTCCCATTGCAAAGAGGGCCTATAGTTCCAAGGCATGTAGCCTCTCATGTCGAAGGGGACCCATGGTCCCGAGGCACGTAGCCTCTCATGACGAAGGGGACCCATGGTCCCAAGCCTCGTAACCTCTCATAGTGAGGCATGTGGCCTCTCATGGTAAAGGGGACCCATAGTCTCAAGGCCCGTAGCCTTTCATGGGAAAAGAAGGGAAGGGGGTCCAAGACCTCAAGACCCGTGGTCTTTATTGGTGAAGAGAAGGAGGTCCAAGACCTCGCGGCTTGTAGGCTTTTCAGAGGTCCATAACCTCATTAATTTCTATAATTTGTCAACAATAGGCATGAACACATAACCGAAGTAAAATGAAAGAAAACCAAAAGATAAATCTTGATAGGGATAGCATTACCACATTAATCCTCATCGCAAAATCGTGGATCCAGCATACCAGTTGCATAAACTCATTTTCATCATGCCATGAAAGCGATGTCTTGCTTTCACCTCCCACTCTTTTCATATTGTGTTGCCAATCGAAAATGGAAGTCTTGAAACGAAGGATGTTTTCAACAACATGAATTCATGGGTGATCCATGATAGATATTAGTACAGTTTAAATTCATCCAACAGTCTCACAATATTTTGAAACTTCCAAATGATGTGTGTAATGGCTCGATATTCTTCAGAAGGGGTTATATATCGTGAATCAAATTTGAATTAGAAACCGTAACCCAATGCCTAATTGAAGTACATAGTTTGACAATTTGGTAAACAAAATTCTGCATCCAATGAAAAAATACAAACCTCAATGAAAGGAAATGAAGGTCTTTCTACCATCCAAAGTGTGATTTTCAACTAGTAATGGAGATAAAATTCCTCGGACAACTTTTCCCATTTTTATTTGCATTTTATGTCCCACGTTAGCATAGGCTTTGTAATGGACACTAACTAGTTATAGTACTAGGCTTTGTACAAATGATTTGGATTTTTCCTTCCCTTTTAGCCCAAAATGCTTGTGGGTCCAAGAAAACTGGTCTAAAATGAAACTACATGTTATCCAATATAAACAACAAAAATGAAGCTAAGATGCAGTTATTTCCAATCGTCTAACCTTGGGGACACATCTTATGTGATTCTTTCAAGATCATGCAGAATCCGGCCATGGAAGTCAAAGTGATGGAATAATTAAATGGTTTTACAACTTTAAGTTCTTGATTTGTATTACTCAACTCTGTACAATAAACTGCTTGCTTCATAAGTATAGAAGTAGTCATAAAAAGGAAGTCATTCACAGGACCCATGACCCCTTTAATCACAGCTTACTATAACTACTGGAAATTTCATATGTTAATAAATTAGGATCGTTTTAGATATATGAAAATTAAATATAGGAGAGAGTATGGATCATTGAAGCTACCGACATCGACGAGATGATCTTGTTGCGTGTATTTATATGTAAATTTGAACAGAATGTCTGGAAATAGGTATACCTTAAGTGGTAGAAAGATATTGAAAGAAAAAGAGGAAATAGGTACTTTGAGCGCGGAGGAGTGGTAGAAAGATATTGAAAGAAAAAGAGGAGAGGCACATCGGAGGGGAGAACCTGGGAAAACACAGGCACGTCCAGAAACTAAATTTCCAAATTTCTTTTTTTTTTCTTCACCTTAACGATTATATCTCGGAGGATCTATGGTTGCTGCATAGACTTCCTTGAGTAGGTGGGATGAAATAGGAAAGAAATAGAGTTTTTTTGTTACCTTAGCGATTATATCTTGGAGGATCTTTCCGTCAAGGCCTCGGGTTGCCTGGGAGGAGAGCTCGGAGTGAGCCTTCTAGGTGTTGATCTGTGTTGGGTGCCCGAATGATTACTTTATTGCCTGACACTACTTCGTAGTAGTGTTTGTTGACGCCTCGGATGAATAGCAGCCTATGTATCGTGAATAATACCGTATATGTGAATAGTACCCATATATGTGAATAGTACCCATTTACGTGAATAGTACTATATATGTGAATAGTACCCGTACGAGAAAATAAATATAGAAATGAAGAACATCATATTTACGTGGGAAACCTTTTTAGGTGAGGGAAGAACCACAGGACAAACTCCGAACAATTCTTCACTATCACAAAGTGGTATACAATACAACTCCTCCCAAGAATATACCATCTTGGTATACTTTGGAAAGAAATAGAGATAACTCACATTCCCGGTGGAAATTCCTCAATTAAGAGCAACCTTCTCAATTGAGTCTTCTCATTTTCACCCCTCTCCTCTCATTTTTCTTCTACAGATGACCGATGCACATGCCTTCATCTTGCCTTCGATTTATAGGCAACAAAAGGAGAAAGCATCCTGGAAAATAAGGTTGAATAAATGGAAGTGGAGAGAAAAAACAAAAGAAAGGAAAAAATAAGAAAAATGGGGCGGGGGGACACAATTATGAAATCATGTCCCTTATGGGAGACACAATTATGGGTATGGACCCCATCATATCTCCCCCTCCAGACCCATGCATGTGACTAAAGGTAGAAGTCACCTTGGATCCTTAGTGGGATCCCTGCCAATGAGCTTCAAGTACAACTCCAACTTCGCCTCTAGGAACAGCCTTCTCGGTCATCATGTCGCGCATTCTACTCTTATGTGGAACTTCTTCAATTGGAATCGTTTCATTTCTGTAGCATCACAAATCCAATGATATCTGACTTCGATATGCTTTGTTCTGGAGTGATTGGTGGCATTCTTGCACAAGTCTATTGCACTTTGGTTGTCACAATATACCACATACTTATCTTGTTGTAGGCCAAATTCTTTGAAAAAAGCCTTTATCCATACTATCTCTTTTCCAGCTTCTGTGGCCGCTATATACTCAGCCTCTGTTGTGGATAAAGCCACACATTTTTGCAACTTAGATTGCCATGATATGGCTCCCCCTACAAAAGTAAACAAATAACCAAATGTAGATTTTCTACCATCAAGGTCATCACCATTCCCGCACTGTAGCCTTCAAGAGCTGGTTTCTCTCTTTTCCAAACCAAATGCCTGAAGTTCCTCAAACATTTGAAGATTCACTTTACTGCTTCCCAATGCTCTTTTCTAGGATTTGCCAAAAATCTGTTCACTACACCTACTGCATGAGCAATGTCTGGCCTTGTACATACCATAGCATACATGAGACTTCCTATAGCTGACAAATATGGAATAGCGGCCATTTTCATGTTTTTCTCTTATGAAGGCACCACCTTCGCAGAGTTTAAACACAATCAAGAAGCATGTTAACTGGTTTAGCCTCTTTCATGTTGAATCTTTCAAGAATTCATTCAACATATCTTTCTTGTGATAGCCACAATCGTCTATTTTTCCTATCACGAGTGATCTCCATCACCAAGATTTGCTTGGCTAGGCCAAAGTCCTTCATATCAAAGGACTCATCCAACTTTTCCTTCAAATTGCTGATTTGAGCTCTTTCCTGACCAACTAACAATATATCATCCACATATAATAGCAGGATAATAAACTTCACCAGAAATCGCTTCAAGTGATTACGTAGGCCCATCAAGGGGCTCTTTGGTACCCACGATCCACCATGAATGAGTCAAACTTCTTGTACCATTGTCATGGAGACTACTTCAACCCATACAGACTTTTCTTTAATTTGCATACTATGACTTTTGTCCTTTTGACTTCAAACCCTTTTGGTTGCTACATGTAGATCTCTTCTTCCAAATCACCATGGATAAATGCAATTTTAACATCTAACTCTCTATCTCGAGGTCTTGATTAGTTGCCAACCCTAAGATGATCCTAATTGATGATAATTTTACAATAGGAGAGAAAATTTCATCAAAATCAATACTTCTTCCTGATTAAAGCCTTCACCACTTAAACTAGCCTCAGATTTCACCAGGTTTTGCCATCTTTCTTCACTTTGTACACCCATTTGTTCTTCAATGCTTTTCTACATTTGGGGTAATTTCACTAGCTCATAAGTATTTGTTCTTCGAGGGATTCCATCTTTTAGATGGCTTTCATCCAGATACCCTTATCTTTATGAGTTTGTGCTTCCTGGAAGCTCTCTGGCTCCACCTCATCAGTCAACAAAATGTATTCTGAGGATGGATATCTGGTACTTGGCTTGATCTCTAGGTTTGATCTTCTGAGCTACGGTTGTTCATTCTTCTGTCTTGGAACCTACTCCCCCTTATCATCATGCTCATGTAATGGTATGCTCTCTTCTTCATTATCATCAAGTATTGCTTTTGGAGTATCACCCTCATTATGAGCATCTTCGACTGTGAATTGGTAGGGAGCATCAATATTACATCCATAATAACTTTTTTCTTATCAAGGTTCTCTTGTTAGAATCTTTCATTGTTTGATCTTCATGAAAGACAATATGTCTACTTCTAATAACTTTCCTCATCTCCGAGTCCTAAAATTTGTAGCCGAACTCCTCATCCCCATAGCCAACAAAGAAGCATGGTATGGATTTATCATCTAGCTTCGTCCTTTGCTCTTATGGTACTTGTATGAATGCATTGCACCCGAACACCTTTAGATGGTTATAAGAAATTTCTTTACCCTTCCACGCCTCTAGGATATTGAAACCCAAGTGGAAATGAAGGACTTCTGTTGATTAGATAACAAGTAGTAAGCACAGCTACTCCCCAAAATGACTTAGGAAGCTTTGTAGTTCTCAACATGCATCTAACTTTCTCCACGATGGTGTGATTCATCCTTTCTACTACACCATTGTGTTAAGGGGTGCCTGGGACCGTCTTCTCATGTCAAATCCCATGTTTGGGTATGAAGTCACTTCAAGGGCTTCCCTGTTTCTCTTTCCACCATGGCTTGAAATTGTTGAAAGTTCTAGAATACCTGGTCTTTTGACTTCAACAGATACACTCATATTTTTCTTGAAGCATCATCAACTAAAGGTTACAAAATGTTTGTATCCTCCTAGACTTTTGACTTCTATGGGACCGCAAACATCATAATATACAAGTTCTAGTATTTCTGTCTTTTTAGTAGATTTACTGCTAAATGAAACTCTATAAGAGTTTAAGTAAACACAATCACAGTATTAAGGAGTGTACCTTGGAAAAGGGAATGGATTTCTTCTTTGCCAAAATTTGTAGCTCCTTCTCACTCATGTGGGCCAAGTCTCCCCGCCACAAACTTGTGAGGAATCATAGTTACATCTAACCCATTTTTACATACCTTCACCAATGTTGTGGAATCAAATCTGACTAAAGGAGAACTTTTGGTTGTGTCTAATGCTGATTCGAGAGCAAATGAAAATTGGATTTTTTATTCTAGTTGCACGTTTCACATGACTCCTAATCAAAACTAGTTCTCTACATACGAGCATGCGTATAAAGGTGTGGTGTTGATGGGTAACAATGCATTGTTGTAATATGTCTCAAATTCCTAATTTATATTAATTTCTATTTGTAAAGAATATTTTATATGATAATTCCTAATTGTTATATTATTGTAATATTAGGTTTCCTTATAGAATAAGGAAATCTTTTAGGAATATCTTTATAAATATTGTAGGTCATGAGGTGAAAAGGTTATGAGAGAGAGAGATGGGCTTGTAAAGGCTATTCAGTGTGTGCAGAGATGTAAGAGTTTGAGAGATTGAGAGTTTTGTGAGGTATTTTCTCAATATTCACAACATCCTAGGGTTTTGTGATTTTGTGATTTTGTGATTTTTCCTAGTCGTCTCATACTCCAATCATGTACTCTATGTTTTCACTATGATGTGGTGACATAATCGTCGAACTCACATTAAAACCCTCATGCAACTTTACATTGATTTCTTTATCTTTGTGTTCTTGAATTCATATTCTCGTGCATCAAAGCTTCTTCTTTTATAACACATGGTATTAGAGCTTCAGGTTAAAGATCTATGGAAGAACACGAGATGAAGATAAAAGAAATTTCAATCCAAGGTGGATTCAATTGCTTTCTCATCAAGATGTGCTGCATGATTGACTCAATGGAATTTGATCCAAGGTGGAGATTGTTAGAATATGTCTCCATTTCCTGATTTATATTAATTCCTTTTTGTAAAGAATATTTTATAAGATAATTCTTAATTGTTATATTATTGTAATATTAGGTTTT
Organism: Tetrastigma voinierianum; assembly: GCA_016808115.1. Classification (NCBI taxonomy): domain Eukaryota; kingdom Viridiplantae; phylum Streptophyta; class Magnoliopsida; order Vitales; family Vitaceae; genus Tetrastigma; species Tetrastigma voinierianum. The sequence continues at coordinate 544,251 of JAEQBH010002373.1, forward strand.
CTTATAGAATAAAGAAAGCTTTTAGGAATATCTTTATAAATATTGTAGGTCATGAGGTGAAAAGGGTCATGAGAGAGAGATGAGTTTGTAAAGGCTATTCGGTGTTTGTAGGTAAGGGTTAGAGAGATTGAGAGTTTTCATGGCGCATTTTCGATATTGTGCAAAGTATTTAAGCTACGATTTTGATTTTTCCTAATCGTCATAATACTTTCGATACTCAATTCAGACTTATGTTTTCAAGACACCTGAAGATTCTCTCCTTCCATGAATGTAGGTACACTCACCAAACCACATTAAAACCCTACATCTCATATCGATTTCTTTATCTTTATTACTTCAATCTCATATTCTCACAGATCAAAGCTTTCGTGATTCATAACAAAAACAGCTTTCAAACATGTGAACTAAAATCAGTTCATTCCTTTTGTATTCTCGGTGTTTTTAAGGAAAAAAAAAAGTGTTTTATGTGTTTTACATGTTTTTCAAAAAAAAAAAAAGAAAGAAAGAAAGAAAAAACAGGTTTCAAAAACTGTAACCAAACATGCCCTATATGCTTGTTAACAATTTCTCATAACTATTATATACCCTATAAGATACAACAATTAAGTCTTATTCTAAACGATATATATAATCAAGTCTTTACCTCACCTTTTGGTTTCAATATATACAATTATAAAAACAAATTTATACTTCGAGCCTCTTTCATATATAAGAAATAACCTTTTTTTAGCTTAGTACTCATTGATCACTTTTCCCATTTAGTTACTTGGCATTACGGTGTTAAATATGAAATCATATAAAAAGATTGGCATACTGTGAACCGCATCTCACATGTGAACCATTCATTTCACGTCTGTTTTGAAAGTATTCACCAAATGTGGACCCCCAAATTTGAAATTCCAGAAAATGACATGCATTAATAAGAAATTCATAGCTTTAACAAATATTATAACTGAATTTGAAATTCCAGAAAATGACATGCATTAATAAGAAATCCATAGCTTTAACAAATATTATAACTGAACTTCATCGAACAAAGAGTATTAATACTCCTCCAACAATCAATCCTAAAGGAATCATCCTAATTAATTTCTTTCTTTTTCAGCGGATTTTCCACGGTAGCTGCAAGTAGGATATCAAGGATAAACCTCGATGAGGGACCTCAAACCCAACATGGGTGTTATTTTGTAGTTACTGAAACCAGCATCCAGGAAAAGCTTCTCCCATTCTTTCTGGCTCCTTTCTTTACCCGTGACCAAAACCATCATCAGCATATCAAAGAACAGCTGTGTTTCTCTGGACTTGCAGTCTCCTTTCCGGTTCTTCACCATCATGTCTATGATTATCACTTTTCCTCCCTTTTTCTTGCTCGGAATTGCCTCTCTGCATCGCTTCAGTATTTTCACGCATTCTTCATCACTCCAGTCATGCAATATCCACTGCTTCTCATTTAATTACAGTTAGAAAGGGAAGCATATCTATTTAATTCTTCGTAAAAATGAAGTTAACTGAGAATAGAATTAGGGCCTATTTGGTTACCATTATTTTGAGAAAACACTAAATTTAAATAACAAGAACAGTTTTTAGAAACCAATAAAATAATGTTCCTTATGTTTTTAAAAACAGTTCTCAAGACTAAGTTTCAAAACCATGTTATTTGAGCTTAGTGATTTCCGTGTTTTCTGTGTTTTCAGAACAAAACAAAAATTGGGAACCAATGGTTCTGTCTTCCTTGTTCTTTTTATGTTCGAGAACAAAAAACGGTTTTAAAAAACTTTAACCAAACAGGCCGTAAAATTGTATTCTTGTGTTTTCAAACAAGGCCGGTTTTAATTTCAAAAAACAGAAACCAAAAGAGGCCATTAGACATACATACCTTGAGTAAAATTGCATCTGCGGGGGGAATGGCGTCAAACATATCACCTGCTAAGTAATTCAAGTTGTTGCTCCCTTCCAACCCAGAAACCACGTGGGGGAGATCTAAAACTGTGCAATCCAAGTGCGGGAAAGCATTAGCAATGGCCTTAGCCAATGTTCCGGTGCCTCCGCCTACATCAACCAATGAGTTCAACCCCTCAAATATGTCCTTGCCCTCCTTAACCAGCACAGTAGAGATTAGGCGAGCATCACTAGCCATGGCTTCATTGAAGAAATTGTTGAGTTGAGGTTCCTGGCTGGCATAATCCCAGAGTGGCCGCTCATGAACAGGAAAGGGTGGATCATCATTTTGAGAAAGTCTCACGTACTCATTATTAATGCCATGCCTAGTTAAACTGGTCGAGCATGGCAAGCAATAAAGGCCTTATGCTCAAGGACTCATCCTTAGAAGGAGCTCAGAGGATCTGTAAGCACATACCTCTTCTCCTCACTGAGATGGTCTGTTTGAGCAGCAAAGAAGCCAGATTGAACAAGATTGCGCATGAGACGGCACACACTCTGGGTCTTTCCCGGGTGGACAGGGAGCTTGGCAACCAGGTCAGGAAGAGTCATGGGCTTGCCATGGCTGTGGATGATGTCTGGAATTCCAAGTTCAATAGCACATTTCAGGGACATAGAGTTGACAGTCTGAATATATGGTTCCACACATGAGCTTGAGCTTCAAGCAGCCCACTTGATATCTCACTGCTTGCCATAGCCATGTATGATGTACCTAGCACTGATCTCTTACACTGCTAATTTGTGCGTATTCCAACCTTGATCCTAAACTTCTTTATATAGATACTTTTACACGTTGAACCACGTGTGAAAAATATAAATTTAAAGAATTATGTGTGAATTCTTGAGGTGGGTCCTTTAAATGGTCATTCCTCCCCTTGGACGCATCCGTTACATGATTCACATCCCACACGTTTTTAGTCCTCCTACTTTCGACAATATTCACTCTTAAAATAATTTTGTTCTATTGGATTAAGATTATGACTTTTTTTTTTTTTTTTTGTTGGAATCACCTAACCCGGAAAGGGATGTCCATAATATTAATTCCAAGTTGAATGAGATTACCACATGATCAATGAGATTACTTCCAAGTTGAACGAGATTACCCAATGGGAAAAGGATTTACAAGACGATTCCAGTAATAGTATTTTAATTAAAGCAGCCCACGATAATAGATCGAGTATATGTTTTGTGGCCGGAAAAAAGAGATAACTAATAGTTGATGCGTGACACTGGGTCCGTATTATTATTTAAGGGCGCAAAGATCAAGCTTAATGCCGAACGTTTTTGTTGTAGCTTTTAATTTATTGGTCATGTGAGACTAAACCATCTTCTATCCCATGTAACGGGCATTGGGCTTTAAAAGGCCCTTCAAACTTTACCCGGAATTCTGATTGGAACAACTCATTTATTTTTTTCTTTTTTCTTTCTCTTTTTTTTTTCTTTTTTTTTCTTTCTTTTTCTCTTTTTATTTTGTTTTTGCTAATGTGGGACTCATTGGCCCTCTTTATAGAGGTGTCCCAACACTATGGAAATTAAGGTCTCTCAAGGTAAGTTTAGTTTGAGAAGAAGAGGCCAAAACCTCGATGTACAAATGAGATCTAGTGTGTGTGTGCATAAGTTTCATCAAGAAGTGGTTCCTTGAAAAAAACACGAAGGATCTACAACCAAGCCTCCCACAACCACTAGATACACTTAATTTTAGATTATATAAATGTGATGATATCCTAAGTTTTGGAGAAATAAAAACAAACTTTTGAAGCACAATGTCAAAACACTCTCCAAATAGTTATTAAGCACCAAACCAACTCATATAAAACACAAAACACAAACACGTATACACAATGTACTAAAGAAATACAAAGTTGATTCTACCACAATTTGTCCCCCCACACATGAACAAAACAATTCCCTCAATGAAATAAAGCATGAAAAACAAAGAGGGAAAGAGAGGACTCCCTTGAAGTGATCATCTCATCTCTTGCCTTAGACCCAACTTTAGGACTTCCAAAAAACCTTAAAAGAACAACTAAAAACAAAACAAAACAAGATCCAACAAGAAAAATTAACTAACAAAAAAAAAAAAAAACTAGAAAAGGGAAAAGAAAACATTACTAAGCTTGAGTTGCCTCCCAAGAAGCTGCTCCATTTTTCGAGTCTAGCTATACTCTACTAACTACGGATAGGTTGGTGATTCTAGCCTCCATCCTTCCTTAGGAGGCAATAGTTGTGCTTAATCAGCAACTTGAGCACATAGTCTTCCATGCTCATTTTTTTGAAATTTTTTTCTTTTTGCTCCACAATGTTATCTTCCAATTTCTTATTCAACTGAACAATGTACTCATCCATCTCGAACATGGGGGTCATTTTCTCATTTTGTACTTCTTCATGCATCTCACCCCATAGAACCATCTCCAGAAAAGTCTCTACAACTTCTTTTCTCATCTCATTTGGTTCTAGAGAAGTTGACTCTTCTTCTTACTTTGCAACTAACTCTTTCAATTCATCTGCATCAACCTCTTATCTTTTAAGTTCCTTAAGTTCTCCACCATTCCTCAAGGTGATAGCCTCTTTGTTATCCACGTCTTCTTTTTCCTGCTTCACCTCAAGAATGCTAAGGAAACTCCTTTATTCTTCCTCCTTCATGTGTTGGGCCATTAACTCTTCTATACTCATTTCCTTCATATTTGGACGTTGTTCTATCTTCAATTCCGATTGAATATGAGAAATGGCCCTTGGAGTCATTGTCTCTTGCGAGCTCTTGAGTGGTATGGACTGAAATTGAACTTTGGCCTTAGTTTTCTCTAAGAATTTCGCTTGAGATGTAACCAATTCAGCTCGTGACTTAGCTAATTCAGCCATTAAGATGGCTAGTTCATCCACTTCATTTTCAAATATTAACTCCTCTTGTGGAGGTTGGTTCATCTCCCCTCCACGAAGCCGGATTGAGAGGCCTAAATTCAATCCCAAATCTTCTCCATTTAGCCATGGTTGCCTCTAGGTTTGTCATCTTCTCTTGTGGAGGTTGACTTATCTCATTATGGTTGTGAAACCTAGGAAAACCATTTTGTACATAGTCCAAATCATCCATTGATCTTTCATTTTCAGCTTGAACCATGGCCAAATCATCTTAACCTCTTCTCAATTCAGCCATGGTCTATTCAAGACTTGATTTATGCCCTTGTGGAGGTTGTGGAGTACTTTGACTTCTCTCCCATGAGAGGTTCGGATAATGTTGCCAACCCGAATCGTATGTGTTCAAGTATGGTTTACCCCCATATTAGAACTTGATCCATAGAAATTTATGGGTCCCAAGCTTGACATCTCGCCCTTTGATGTCGACTATGCGCTAGTTGTTGAGTGAGGAGAGTCAATTTACTTTTGAATTCAATGAAAGAATCCATTGTGGTTTACCCCTATGAAACAAAACGAAAACAAACAAAAGTAAAATATAAAAGAAAAATAAAACAAGACTAACTATATCCAAAGAAAGAAGGACTGCTTGATATCAATATTAGTAACAACAAAAATCCTCGGCAATGGCGTGAAGGACTACTTGATATCAATATTAGTAAAAACACAAATCCCCGGCAATAACACCAAAAACTTGATAGGCGATTTTGTGCTATATAAATTAGTACGCCTATGTGCGTAAGTGCACGCATCGCCTCACGTAATATAATGAAAGTATAAGTATCATTCCACGAGGATTAGGTTACTAAATACTAAAATTAAAATAGTCCTAACTTTATTTGGATAACATAAAGGTGAAGTTGAAACGGAAAATAATCTAAACTAAAGAAATCCTAAATCTAAGATTCTAACATTAAAGTGAATATATAATTACAAGAAAGCCTAGGTTTTTGAATTCATCTGACAAATTACTATGGTAAGGCTCTACTTGTTCCCAATGAAGCCTAGATCATATATTAATGACTAATTTCACCTAGGTACATGTTATGCTTTCTCAAGAAATAACAATCTACCCTTTGAAAAGGTTCTGATGTATCCCTACCTCATACCATCATAACCAAGGATGCATTAAGCATTAGAATCTATAAAGCCACATGTAACCCACAAATATCTCTATTCTATGGTGAAACATGACATTCTATTCATGGTCTAATCTAATTATCATTTCTCAATCTCCAAATAGGTCACAAATCATGTTAATAGAGATCAATTATCAACAAGCATGAAGACTAGAATTGAACATTTAATATAATGAGACTTAAGGTTCAAAGATTTACAAATTAAAGCCCAACACCATAGTTCATTGTCAAACTACATCAAAACACTAGAAAATGGGATTAGTTCTTGGAGGAGAGAAAAACAACCAAAGAAAAGAGAGAACATAAAGAGGAGAATAAATAGCCTATATGGAAGATGTGATGCTCGATCTCCTCTTCAAATCTCCATCTTCTTCTTCAATCTTCTCCTTCCTCCTTGTGCCCTAGGGTTTGGAAACCTTAGGGGTTTCTTTCTCTGCCGTCGAGAGAACTCCTCTCTCCTCCTAAACTCTCCTCAAAATGCCCTAATTTTTCCCTTTATGCCCAAACCCAGCGAGTGGAAGAAATGGACTTCAGCAAAGAAAATAAGCCTCGGCATCACGCCGTAGCGTGATGGAGCTGGCTCTACAACATGGTGAAAAATGGGAAGCTACTGGAGGCCTCGAAAGGAAACCACGTTGAAGCGTGAAAAACTCACACTATAGCGTGAGTATGGTGTGAGCTCACGCTAAGCCATTCACGCTACAACGTGAGTGGAATCACGCTATATCATGAAGCCACTCACGCCTTGGCGTGAGTTGTTCTGCAACTCGCAAGTAACCTCCTCGTTTAGCATCCTTCACTCCTTTCTTCATAACTTCTTCATTCGGACTCCGAATCGTGCGATCTTGGTGTCTATGAAAAGCCCTCAGAGTATAAAATCTGTTCATATAAGTGACGGGGTCATAGAAAAACATCAAATAGGTGAACGGATCACGTGTTTGCTGCGACTGCATGATGACTTTGCCGATTTTTCTTCGATTTCGCTCATTTCCACTCATAGGTTCGTCGAATCATAAAATTGAGAAAAAATAGCATTAGGACACTTATTTATATCATATAACTACTAAAACCTAAGAAAAACATGGGGATAAAATGAGTATTTAAGATACTCATCATGAGACTTAGTTGAGGAGGTTTACATGTCTCAACCTAATGGTTTGGAGGAGGTTGGTGAGGAGCACATGGTTTGTAAACTCCAAAAATCCATTTATGGTTTAAAGCAGGCTTCTAGGCAATGGTATCTCAAGTTTGATGAAGTTGTCATCGACAATGATTTTAAGGAAAACATCGTTGATCAATGCATATATATGAAGTAAGTATGAGCAAATACATATTCTTGGTTTTATATGTTAATGATATTTTGCTTGCAACCAATGATAATGACCAATTGGTCGTGACAAATCAGTTATTGTTTAGCCATTTTGATATGAAATATCTTAGGGAAGCATCTTATGTCTTAGGCATACAGATACTTCATGATAGACCTAGTGGCATTCTGAGATTTTCTCAATAGACGTATATTGAAAGCATTCTAAAAAGGTTCAATATGCAATCATGTTCTTCTAGTAAGGCATCAATTGTAAAGGGTGACAGATTTTCCAAAGGACATGTCCTCATAATGATATTGAGAAAGATCATATGAAAGCAGTCCATTCTTCTTCAATTGTAGGCAACCTGATGTATGCTCAAGTATGCACACGCCTTGGTATTGCTTTTGTTGTCAGCGTGTTGGGTAGGCACTTGAGTGATCCTAGTCAAAGCCATTGGAAAGGGGCTAAGACAATTTTGAGGTATCTTCAAGGTACCAAGGATCTCATGTTGATATATCGGCGTACCGACACTCTTGAGGTGGTTGGTTTTAGTGATTTCGATTATGCAGGTTGCGAGGATGATAAAAAGTTCACTTATGGTTATATCTTTATGATGGCTAAAGGAGTTGTTTCATGGACAAGTGTCAAGTAGACACTTACAACTTCTTCTACTATGGAGGCAGAGTATCTGGTGTGTTATGAGGCTACTTGTCATGCAATATGGTTGTGGAACTTCATTTCAACTTTGGAGGTTGTTCACTCCATTTCTAGACCGTTGAAATTGTTCTATGATAATTCCACAGTTGCATCTTTCTCTTGGAACACTAGGGGCACTTCTCGCTCCAAGCACATTGATGTGAAGTTCCTTTTTTGTTAAAGAGAAAATTGCATAGTCTCTTATTTCAATTGAGCCCATGCCTACAACTAGCATGTTGGTAGATCCACTAACCAAGGGCTTACCTATTTGTGTGTTTCAAGAACACGTCACTCGCATGGGATTGTTAAGAGCCTAGACTATTTGTTTTAGTGGGAGTTTTGCCTTTCCATGTATTTTGTAAGGAAAGCTCATGTTTTTCATTATTACATGCACATTTTGACATTTGTCATTATCTTATGATTTTGTGTCATTTTGACCAGATGAATGACAGAATTATGCTTTTCCTTTCTATTGAATCAATACTCTTGTCATTGTAATGCTTCTAGATTAGTAACACATGATTATGTTCGATTTATGCAACCTCTCGGTGTATTAATTATACATGATTAGTTATGGATATGTAAGTCTTTTGTGGAAGCATTTGGTAATTGTGTAATTGTGAATGTTAATTATGGGTCATTTATGGGATGGTTTAATATTAACTAGCTATGGGCCTATGGTTCTATCTTCTCCCTTGCTTTGGTAAGCTCATTTGACAAAAGTCCAATTGTTCCCTTATGCTCTATACATATAAGTAAATAGAGCTATAGAATTGATAAGAGTTTGGTAGAACACTCTTTGAAGAGAATGAAATATCCATCTTCAACACTAACCATCTTTCTCTTTGATCTTGCCCCCTACAGGTTTCTTTGGAGATAAATGACAGTCAATAATTCTAGATCCGCTTCAGATATGTACATACTACAAATTGATATGCTTATTTGTTTAATAAAATTTGTATTTTGTAATGTGTTTATTGGGTCTTTTATTTGTTAATCAATTATTTTGAGTTTAATAAATGCTCTTGATCTTATAAAATAATTTAGCAATAATATAAATTTCAAGAATTATGTGAATTCTTGAGGTGGGTCCTTTAAATGGTCATTCCTCCCCTTGGACGCATCCGTTAGATGATTCACATCCCACACGTTTTTAGCCCTCCTACTTTCGACAATATTCACTCTTAAAATAATTTTGTTCTATTGGATTGAGATTATGACTTTTTTTTTTTTTTTGTTGGAATCACTAACCCGGAAAGGGATGTCCATAATATTAATTCCAAGTTGAATGAGATTACCAAGTGATCAATGAGATAACTTCCCAGTTGAATGAGATTACCACACGTTTTTTTTTTGTGGCCGGATAAAAGCGATAACTACTAGTTGATGCGTGGGACTGGGTTCGTCTTATTAATTTAGTCATTTGGTAGAAAATTTTTATTTATTTGTAGGATTACCCCACTCTCAAGAGTGAAGATGGTGTCTGGATGCAGGTGGTAGAAACGTGGCCAATAACCAATTAATATAAAATTTCGGAAAGGGACAAAAGATTTGTGCAAATCTTTTCTATGAAAAGTGATACGTACGAGCGAAGTTCACTTATTAGAGATAACCGAGTTTTACAAAAAATTAAAAATAAAGTAATGGATTTCGCTTTTGTATACATTTTAATAATATAAATTTGGATGACTTATATAACGGTGCATCAAATTTCCTAACTTTTGTAAACTTTTCTTTTCTTTTTATAAACATAATGAAATTATTTTAATAATTTTTATCAAGATGAAAAAACAATATAATACTTCCATATTAGGACTTTACTATAGCTTTGTTATAGAAAAAAATTGCTAAAATTGGCTAATATGGAATTGAGATAAAATAAAAATAAAAAATTCTTAGAAAAAAAATATATAAATCTTTTTTAAAAATAACTTTTAATTATCTTCTACTTTCTTTTTATACATATATTCACTTTATAATATATCATAGTATATGTTCTGTTACTTTACAAATATGTCTCAATTATGACTCGAACCTAGACTCTTCCTCTCCCTATGTCTCTTTAAGCTCTTAACTACTTGAATTAGGTCTTATTAGCATATTCTACTTATTTATTTTCTTAGTGTTATGTGAAAACAAAATTAAATAATTATAAAATAAAACATTACATATTAAAATTATTTTTAAAATAATTAAACTATTTGTTTTTATCACAATTATATAGTAGTCAATTTTATCAATTTGTTTTTTACTATAACAAATAGATAGTAGAACTATTAAGAAAATGATAATGTTATCATTTTACCTTATTAAAAAATTTCATTATTTTTATATGATGGAATGTTTTGTTGATTCAACATCTTAATGAACTTTGATCGGTCATGAAACACTTGATTGAACAAAAATTAAGAATTCAAACACCAAAATATAAAAAATTAAAAAGAAAAAGAGACATAATTTATGTAATTAATCCTACAAAATTTTAAATCATTTTCGTCAACTACTCATAATTGTCTGTCCCTGGGTGAGGTCCTAAATGACACATGAAGTTGAGAGAAAATTGGCATGACTACGGTGGCCGAAGGTAGGAGCACTGACATTGAGTAGATTGAAAGACTATAACATCATAGAATTAGACAATTGGACTATTCCAACATGATTATTGATTAATATGAACGATATTATAATTTTCAAGTACGATGGTGGTATGATCAACAGTGATGGATGGAAAGGTTTTGAAATACCTTCCAAAATATTTATGTATTATTTCTCTAATATGCCAAAAACTTCCCCACAAAAGGCTTTTTTTTCTACATTATATTACCATTGTGGGGGTTACATGATGGACAGTTATGAGTGATCCTCGATGCCCTTACGTTATACATTAATTTATGCATTAACCGCTATATATTAATTGTCGTGTAACATCTGTTGACGTGTATAGCAACACGTGTCCCATTCGCTTATCTTTGATGTCCGAGGCAACCGCGAATCGAAAGTACCAACCCTCGCGGCAAGTATAATTTTGTCAGAAACCCTGGAAAAAACTAGCTTGACATATGCCTACAGATTTATCGTAGCCTGTAATTAAACTTGCAATAATATGTTTTGAAAATAACATTAAAAGTTTATTGAATGTGGCTAAACGAATCCCGGTAAATGGGATTGAACAGTGTGGTACCGTGATACACGATATCCACAAGAAATTGTGACCCTCGCTTTCACAGCTTGGTGTCAGGGCATAGGTATGAAATTACCTAGGACTCGATGAATGGATCCCAATTAATGGGATTAGACAGTGTGTGTATCAATATATACAATATCCACGGGTATTTTCGCGAGCTAACGGTTGGTCAACGAACCCTCGAATTTTGGGGCGTCACAGCTTGGTATCAGAGCCTAGATTTGCGAATACCTAGGGCTTGATGGGCATGGGTCCATGGAGTCATAACATGGCTCAGACCCGTTAGGGAGTCTAGGGCGGATGCTTTATAGAAGAAATTTTCCTTATCTCCCTTTGTCCGGGTCTCCTTTTCTTCCTCAAGGCCTCAATTTGCAGCCAGTAAGGATGGGGATCGAGGTGTAATGAATTTCATCTATTGGCCGAAGATCCACATTAGCAAGGGGTTGACGTTCCCCCTCCCCTCCCCTACCTAGTACACCAGTTCCTATATTTTACCCGACTGCACCCTGTCCACGTTCATGTGAACATTATCCGTGTTCTATTGGGGGTGTGTGTACTAAATAGGAAGCAAGGGCTATGTTTCGGTTTGGAAAAGGTTCTCTATGCCTACACTTTCAAGCAGCACAACCACAAAAGGTATTACCACGTTGCCGATGCAAAATTGTTGCAATTGGTGATTAACCTACCCACTACCAGCTAGAATAAGCCATAGGACAACGTATTGTTGTTTGGGGCTTAGGGATGCACAAGGGATCCCATGCTTTGAGAGTTTTCGGTGAACACAGACCCTGATACAAGTCAAGCACAAGGATCTCGATCTAAAGTTCCTACCTTAGTCCCTTGGTTAAATGGGACGAACTCTCCTTAATCTCGTTTGTTTATGGATTGCATGTGCAAGTACCTTGGTCCGAGGGAAACTTGTTAATGACTTGAGTTCATCTCAGTTTGACTCGTTGGTAAAGGTTTTGAGCTTTCTGAGCTCCGCGCAGGACTTTAGACACCTTTTGAAACTAGTAAACCTCCGAAAGGTTTTTGACCACCCTGAGGAGTTTGTACTCCCGAAGATCCCGCATCTAAACTTTGAGAGCTCGGGCGATGCCCGAGATAAGGAGTGGGTTCAAAGTCGCCTTCTTTTTTTCATTCAGGAGGCTTCCGATGCCCAAATTCAAGAGGTGTTTAAGGAGATGGTTGTAGGCGACGAATTCCCGCTCGCCCTTCCCGAGTGGTCCTAACTGGGGCGAAGGGGAAAGGGAAGGCAGCAGCCTCTACAGAACTCCCTTCAACCGTGGAAAAATTGACATCCCTTCCTTCCCTAGAGGCGCTCATGACGGACCTATCATTGTTTGAGGAGCCGCTGTTAAAGGACCCGAACGAGGAAGTCATCTCTTTGCTAGGCTTTATGTATGGGAAAGAGGTGACGAATAACATGCAGGACCTCTTGAGGGACTCAGCCCCCTTCCAAATGGCAGCATCAGTAAGCATCTACCTTTATTTTTGTTGGTCGTTTCAATTTTTTGTTCTTGACACAACAACTATTGTAGATGAGCTTTTTTGGTGCCTACATGGTGAAATATTGTGATGCATGGCAACACCAGCTAAGTCGTTTGTCCCATATGAGGGAGGGGGCTTGGGAGATGTACAGCAAGGCTTAAGCCGAGCCTCGGGTTCCTAAGTTGGAGAAGGACCTGGAGGAAGCTCAACTGAAGTAGGTCGATCTTGCCAAAGAGCGTACCATTTTGGTTGCCGCGATGAAGAAGGTGCTAATGCTAGAGGGGGGTGGAGGAGCTAAAACAGACCATAGCGAAGATACATAGTGTCCACCAAGCCGAAATAGAAGAGCTCCATACTACTCATCAAGGGGAAGTTGAAAGACTATGTGGCCTTCACTCAGTGGAGCTAGAGCGTAAAGACACATTTTGCGAAGTTGAGAAGGTGCTCATGCTCGTAGAACTGCAGGCTTCATATAACAGTAAGCTGCCTAGTCTGTATGATGAGGAGCACGAGTAAAGCTATTGGGCTGGCTAAGCCGAAGTTGAGCGGATTGTGCGTGGCAACCTTGAGTGTCCACCGAGGATTCTCCTAAGCCCACTCGTAGTACGACATCTATTGAGTTGAGCAGCGCAAGGGATGAAGCTCGAGTCCTACCTGTACCAATAGAGGAGGGGACTTCTGAAGTGTGTCGGCGGCTAGCGTAGAGCCCATCGTTGTTATTTTACAGGAGCTTCCGACTGTTATAACTGACCCTCATAGACCCTCTCCCTCTATGAATGTACCTTGACTAGCCGAGGTGGTTTGTTCCCAGTATTTCTTTTGTTGAATAGAGATATCTTTTGATAATAGACTTGACTATCACATTTGCTCTCTTCCTATTATACAATGTTGCATGCAAGTACTTACTCTGCCTGAGGTCTAAGACCATCAAGGGTTAGCGATCTAAGGCTTTAAAATAATCCTCATTAAATAGGATAAATATTTCCTATAGAGGTGTATTCTACCCGAGGCCTAGGGACAATTTGTAATGGTCGAGGCCAAGGATAACTTGTAGGAGATTATGATGCCGAGGTCTAGGACAATCATCTCAAAAACGGAGAAACAATCAGCACAACAAAAGATGGAGAAATAATCATCTCATAAAAATGGAAAAAGAATCATCTCAAGCATCACATAAAAATGGGGAAAGAATAATCTCTATCATCTCATTAAAAATGGAGAAAGAATCATGTCAATCATCTCATTAAAATGGAGAAAGAATCATCTCAAGCATCTCATAAAAGTGGAGAAATAATCACCTCATGCGTCTCAAGCAAAAGATGGAGAAATAATCATCTCATAAAGATGGAGAAATAATCATCTCAAGTATATCATAAAAGTGGAGAAATAATCATCATTGCATAAAAACGGAAAAGTGCTTGTAGAGACTTATGCCGCCTGAGGTCTAAGGTCGTCGAGGGCTGGCCACTGAAGGCTTACAATAAATCATCTCATTGAAAATTGAGAAATATTTGCAAACTTTATTCACCCAGAGAACTATGATATACACTCGCATCCCACGACAATGGATAACTGTTAAAAATACTTCTCCAAATAAGCCAAGTTCTAGGGGCAAGGCTCCATCTTCCCGCACTGGGATTGTATTATGTACGCCCCTTTGCAACCATCATTAATAATAATGAAGGGACCTTCCCAATTTGGTTTCAACTTTCCCCCCTCAATAGTTCGTCGAAGAACAAGATCTCCTTTATAGAAAGCCCTTGGCTTGACGACTTTTTCCCTTTAAAGAAAGGCTCGGCGATGGTATTCAACCATTTTGATGGCTGCTCGATCCCTTTTCTCCTTGAGCTCGTCCGGAGCCTGAGAGAGCTCAAAGGCATCATCAATGCATACGGTTTTGAGCCCGGACTCAACGGGAATCAATGCTTCAGCTTTAAACACAAGGTCGTACAGGGTTTCCCTGGTAGGCATTTTGAAAGTGGTGTGATAGGCTCAAAGGCTATAGGGAGCTCGTCAACCCACTTGCCTTTTGCTATTGTTGACCATTTCTTCAAGTAACCGAGTAATGTTTTGTTCGTGACTTCGGCTTAACCATTTGATTGGGGATACCGAGGTGTATAGTAGAAATTTTTTTTATCCCATATTCGGGAGCAGTGGAAATTCCTCGGTGGCTTGCTAATGAATTAGGGACCATTGTCCGAAACGATGGAATGGGGTAATCCGAACCGACATACAATGTTCTTCTGCACAAACTGCGTGAGATAGGTTGCCTTGATCTACGCATAGGCCTCGGCCTTTACCCACTTGGTGAAATAATCAGTGGCTACCAAAATAAACTTTCATTGACCCGAGGTGGGGTAAACGCACCCACAATATCAATACCCCATCAGAAAGCCCATGCTTAACACGTAGCAAGGCGCTGCGGGCTGTGACATGAATAATATTACCAAATTTCTAGTAGATATCACAATTTCTAACGAACAGCTCAGACTCTTGCTTCATCGTAGGCCAGTAGAAACCATGTGTCATAATTCTACAACATAGCAACCACCCCGCCACACGCACTTCACAAATACCGCGGACTTGCTCAATGATTCGCTACCATCCGTGGGACACACTGCATGACCGAAACGATCACCCATACGTGAGTATTGCTTTTATCAAGGTGTACTTATCGCCGAGCTTTACTTCGCAATCTCAATGGCGTCCTTAGGCAAGGTCCCTTTCCCCGCGCAGTTCGAGATGTGGGGTATCTGGTGGAGTTTCCACTCCGACCGACCGTGAGGATCGCCATCTGTAAATGAATGGATGGTCCATTATACCCAACCCATATGTATGATACAAAGCACCGGATGCCAACTGCCTAGAGCGTCGGCCATCTCGGTTTTTTCGGGACTAGCAGCCACTATGAACTTCTTGAATCCAACCAATAGGGACTGGGCCAGCTTCAAATATTGCTCAATTCTCCCATTTTTATCCTCATACTCCCCTTGTAATTGGGGTGCCACGAACTGCAAGTCGCATCAGAGCTCCAAGTTTGTGACCGAGAGTTCTCAGCGATCGTAGCCTCGAGCGTGCCACAGGAAATTTCATATTCGAATTCATTATTAGAAGCGGGCCGAATGCAATTAATCGCCGAGTGGCTGATAAGCTCCAAATCGTAACCATATGCCCTCCTCCTATTGCTCTGTAACAGCTACTCCGCCTCAAGGATCTGGCAATGTTTTCGCCGAGGTCTCAAGTAATACACATCTCGAATATTTCGCCTATAAAGTTTCATAGGATTTAACCTTTTATAGCCGACCTCGGGAGATACTCAATGTAAAACTCGCTCAACTCAACAGCCCACTTTAGGAGCCGCCCCAAAGCATCTGGTTTATGGAGTATGGCTCTAATTCGATAGCTAGTAAGTACGACTATAGTGTGAGCTTGGAAGTATAGGCGTAGCTTCTTTGCTGGTTTTTTAAGGGCCAACGTGATTCGCTCGAAATTGGTGTATCTAGTTTCAGCATCTGTTAACATCTTACTCACAAAGTAAATCGGCTTCTGTTAGGTTTCTAATTGCGATTAATCAAACATACACAACGAAAAAATTAAAAAATTTCACCTTTTCTAACCCAAACAGGGATCCATGTGATCTGATCAGATGATTCAGGGATAGAAGAATACCTTATCGGCACTGTAAGATCCTGTTCCGCAACCTCGTAAAAGCGCCAAATCCTCCCTCGCCGAATCGAGCGCAATGATCGCTTCCACCCTTTACGCTATCCACACGACGAGCCTTCTTGGAAACCTGGTAAAAAAGAAACGAGTATGCTAGCACCAAACAGTCTCACGAAACCCCTAACCGCCTCTCTCAGTTTAAAAACGAATCGAATGAATTCAAGATAGGGATCCTCGTGGTTTAAACACCTCACTCTTTAAGCTCCAAGGAAGTTGGTTTCCAACCCATTCTATGTGTGACCATGTAGGTCCACATAATGTTGGCAAAGTAAGCTCAAAAGCCCACTGGTTCTCACATATCATGTTTAATTTTAGCAAGGCATTATGACCACCCAAATTATGTGGATGTCAATAAATCGACATAACCTAATCCATAATAAATGTCATAGTCCCTTTGTATCACGATATCCTAATTGAACACAAGGCATGAACTATGTCTCCCTTGTAAAGTTCAATCATGTAATTTTCTCGACCTCCATGCAAACTGATAATATAAATGATATTATTAACCCTTATTAATTCACGGCCTTAGCAGAGGCGGCTAGACATAGAGGAGGTGACGTACTCCTTGATAACATGAAAGGCCTTGTCACATTTTAGTCTCTATCCCTTCGAGATAGCTCTATTCTAAAGCCAGAATAACGATCAAGACGATCCTCGAATTTCTAGAGATGAACCGATTTGAAGGCCACTAACTTCCTCAGGAGAGTTTGTATTTTGCTTTTTCGCTACAAGGCTACATCCCCGCTAACGGCTCGCTTGTCGGGACCATTTTGATCCCCCTTTAGCTCACTAGGAACCCTAAGTAGTTCCCGAATCCGACCCTAAACGCACACTTCTCCAAAGCCCAATTGCACCTATTGCTTCTCATTAACTAAAACTCTTCTCACAAGTGCTCTAAATGGTCTCCTCGAAATCTCGACTTGACCAGAATGTCATCGATATATTCTTCCATGGTTTGCCTAATAGGGGTTCAAAAATGAGGGACATCATGCACTGATAGGTGGCTCGGGCATTATTCAAACCAAAAGGCATTACATTGTAACAATACATCCCTATTAGAGTAATATATTATGTGTTCGCCGAATCGGGTGAATACATCGGGATCCAATTGTAGCCAAGGTAAGCATCAAGGAAGGATTGGAGTTGATGCCTTGCTGTTCCGTTTACAATCTGATCAATACATGGTAGAGGAAAGATATCTTTCAGGCAAGCGTCATTCAGGCTAGAATAGTCAACGCATACACACCACTTGCCATTCTTCTTAGGAACAACCATGACGTTGGACAGCCATTCAAGGTATTGAATTTCTCGTATGAAACCATTGGCTAGAAGTTTGTCAACCTCGTGCTTTATGACTTCTCGGTGCTCAGATGAATCACCTCTCAGCTTCTCATCAAAACGACTTTACATACCTTCCCCAAGGTCTCGCATTACTGTGGTGAGCCATAGTAGGAGAAACACTAGGCATGTCAGCATGGGTCCATGCGAAAATGTCAAGAAACTCTCGCATAAGTGATAACAAGGAATCAACTTCTTCTCGGGCGAGGTAGGTTCCTAAGCTAACCTACTCGGACCTGTTTGGACTAAATAGAGGATGCATTTGTAGGGGCTCCGAAACCTTGGAATCCTCCTTCTTAAAAACGTGGGCCTCGAGTTGTAGTTGCTATTTGGTTGGCGCTTCATCCTCCTGTCGTTTGACCTCGCAATATGCTTTTGCTACTTGCTGGTCTCCCCTTATGTTAATACGTCTCGCGGAATCAAAAAATTTCGCGACTTAAGACGAGGACTGGCGAGATTGCCTTTATCGCAGGATCCGCGCGCCCAAAATCGCATCAAAAGAGGGAAGGTTCATTGTCGAGGCTCCAAGTGATTGTTCGAAGCTACCAAAGACTTGCTTGTTAAGTCCCCTCGACAACAAAGACCAAAAAACTTATTACGGACCTATGATGTATATATGAAAACATGGCGAAAGGAAGTGAATGTCATAGATACTTAAAAACAGATTTGAAAAAGTAGATATACTCAAAAACTTAAATGCTTAGTGTTACCAACACTCAACCCCTTTCCGCAAGTGCATGGGTCATATTAATAATAAAGTGGACTCTAAGAGTTCGGATATCGTACCCACGAGGATTGGAGGTTCTCTCTAATTGGAATTTGAGCACCCCAACTACAAGGGCTATTCATTATATAGGTGACCAAATATGATGAGAATAAAGATCAATTTAACTAAAGTAAAAATTGATTTAAAACTAATCAACTAATCCTAAAATCTACCAAGCAAAGAACTACTAAAAGTCTAAAATGTATGAAAAGAGACACTAGGGATGGGAATAATCATTTAACAATCAATTTGCATTTCCTTAAAGGCGCAGCATTTATGAGATGTATCATGTCCTTGTCCAAAGGTTATTTTAGTATAGTCTTGAAAAACCTTCAACCACCATACATTTCATAATTTAGGCCATCATGTTCCTAAACCAGGACAGCATGTGTCTAAAAAGCTACTTTTAGGATCTTATTCCCTTTAAGCCTTGGATGACTTCCTAAACAAGGACTATTTAACAAATTCTTAGAACTAAAGTCAACTTTCCCCCATAGACAAGGTAACACAAGTTTTCCCCAACACATCAGAATTTTTTTACTCTACAATTTAATTAAAATACCCCTTTCCAAGACAGGATCTAGACTATTCTAATCAAACTGAGATTTGACCTTCAAATATGAAGCTAATGTATCATAAGATACTATCCTTAGGCCTCAGGAACACACTTCTGCTGTCACTAGAAGGGATCCTTGAAAACATAAATGTAAAATAGCTCTTGTGGTCCATGAGATTAATATTTAGAAATATTCAGTTCAAGATTTATACCAATTATGTAAATTTAGTCTGCATACCCACAAAATAAACTATAGATCTGCAAATCTGAATGTTCAACAATTAATCCCCACCCCTAGAGGGTGTTTAATGTTCCATTATTGGATTCCAATCATCACCAATCAAGCAACAACCAAGAAAATGAAGAATGAAATCAAGAGATAAGGAGTGAGAGAACAAATCATGATTTGAAGCTTCAAACTTTGTTCTACACACGAATCACCCTCGAGTACGCAACAATCGAAATCTCTTCAATACAAATAAAAATCTGCTCCAAAACTACTCTAAGATCTACTAAAAATAAAAACCCTAAGAAAAACTATGAAAAAAAAAAATGGAAGGTTTTAGAGAGAGAAACCCTCATGAGAGGTGTTCTCCCACCTAACCAATTCCTTAAAAGACTAAAAAAATGAGTATTTGTAGTCCTAGGGTGAAATGGGCTTGAAAACAGGCCAAAATAGCAATTTTCAGGGGTTTTCGGGTCAAGCTCGATGCCTTATGTCTCAACACACTATGAGTGTGTCATGACTCTGGGTTGGTCGCGACTCTGGGTTCTGCTCAACAATTTGTTTTTTTCTCCAACTTGTCGAGGCCATAACTTTTTCGTTTTAACTCGAATTTGGGTGAGTGAGGTCTTGTTAGAAAGATCTTTGAATTTAGAATGCAACCATGGTAGATTGGAACCATTTGATATTCCATATGATATAGAAAAATTCATCTTCCCAATGATGCGCTATGAGACACCAGGTTGACTCTCCTTTTGGAGACATGTTGCTCATTTATTACCAAATCACTTGCTTTCCATCAACAAGAGTCCACAAAACCAAGTTTTGCAGGAAAATAAAGCTATGAGTTTACATGAATATGGATATAAAATACTCAAAGCACATGAAATGAATTTAAAACATAGATGAGTTTCACACTCATCATTCATCAATCACTGTGAGCGGGACTAGGGTAGTGATAGGTCCAGCA
The DNA here is from genome assembly GCA_016808115.1 of Tetrastigma voinierianum. Lineage (NCBI taxonomy): Eukaryota > Viridiplantae > Streptophyta > Magnoliopsida > Vitales > Vitaceae > Tetrastigma > Tetrastigma voinierianum. The sequence continues at coordinate 564,498 of JAEQBH010002373.1, forward strand.
GAAACTAGAAACATTATTTCTCCTAACGAATTGGTCTGCGATCCATTAAAACCAACCAACACCCTTCAGGGATTGCGTAGACTATCGGGCTTATAAACAGCGTGTCGTAGAGCGTGCCGATGACTATCGCAGGCTCCACCAAGATTTGTTTCATCAAAAGCCAGTTCTTCCAAGGTTAGAACAAGCTCCTCGTAGTGAGGCATGCACAGAGCCTTAGGGGAGCTTCATAGAAGGCAATGAGCCCATCAATTGGTCGGATACTACTCGAGGCAAAGTTATAGTTAACTCTAGCCACAAAGATAGTTTCGAGCATGAAGCTGACCTCGCTGGTATCGTCGAGCCAACGAACGGTATTCATCACGTGAGCTGAGCTCGGATGGTAAGAGAGCTCGAGAGTTGCTCGAGGTCGCCCTTCAATATATGTCCCTGAGATGTCCTTCGACCAAGAAGTTCGGGTGAGGTTCCTAAAGGCAGGCAATCCTTGCCCCATGCCCTACGCCCCAAAGTGGATACTCTTATCATACTCAGATTTATCTTCCTCCCAATCAATTTCTGGTACCCAGCCACTCAAAACCCCTAAAGCGACTAAATAATTTGAATGAGTTTAGAGGGTGGTAATGTGAACCCTGCTGCCTACTCGATGCTAATATCCTCGCCTCGACCTCCCTAACCGCTCTGGCCGCCTAACCCGTTGAACACATAAAAGTAAGCAAACATTATATTCTATTTAATACTCCTTCTCAAATATATGCAGTTCTGCTTCTCATTTTGCAAAGCATTAGGTGCTCTTAGATCGTTTCCTCATGTTTTTTGTACTTTGGCTGTGTTTTTTCGAGTTCACACACACACTTTTTATAAAGAGTTCGTGTCTGAGAACGATCGTAGATCATTGCGCGATGGCAAACCACTGTGGAAGTCCCTGGAAGTACCACCAAGTGAGGGAGCATCATGGTGGCTAATGGTACCGTATCATACAATGGTACCAAAGACCACACATAGCCTATTGCACTGCACCCCAAAGGCGAAATCACCGCAGCCTTTGGTACCTAAGATTTCACACCCCATCGGTAATCGGGGCACCAAATACAATTCTTTATGGATTTGAGCAGAATTCCAACCTTGGTGCAAGGGTACGCGTGTCTTTTGTCCATCACTTCGAGACTAATATACAGAAGGTATTTTGAATAAAGGGTGGAAAGATAGCCTTGATTCTGAGTTTGGTTTTAGGAGCAGTAGAGTGTTTTCTCATATTGCAGGTCTATGTATAGAGGAGAGCACTTGGTTTTTCTTCGGATTCTGGTTTTCAATTACGTGTAATCTTTCAGTTGGTTCATATAACTCGGTATTTTCTTACGGTATTTTGTGTTTTTGATTTCCCAATCTTGCAATTAAAGTTTTATTTCTCAAGTCTCCTTTATGTAATAGTTTTATCAAATATGAATTACTTGGTGCTTCAATGACGTTCTAAACTCCCATGATGGTTCAACGGTGGAAACCCTACCCACCATAATAAATCAAATTCTTTTGCTTCAACGGATTGTACGATGCTACAACTTGTAGAAAATCTTATAAAACCTTATTTGGCATCTTCGGACAATGTGTGAATCCAGAGACCCTCGGTGACATGCTGGTGTTTTGATCAATGCAAGCTAAGAGTCCAAGCAAATCGCTTGAAACAAGTGTTTCTGCCACTGCTCGACGCTCTTCTCGTTTTAAAAAGAGCTTTAATAAAATCTTCCGTCAAGACCATTCATCAATGGTCTAGATGAGATTGTGAATAACATGAATTACTTGATTGGCAAAGTGAGTGGAAACCTAAGAACCCTATCATTCATTTCTCGCTTTAAAATAGTTAACTTAATCTATTACTCAATCAATCAATCACAACTCTCTTAATTTACTTTAATCACACATTCTTTCTTGGAATACTCCTAAGGATCACCTAGAAACCACTCCCTCGTGGAGATTACCTGTGGACTTCATAATAGTATAATGTCACGCACTCCAGTCTTACAATTGGGGAATAAATTCGCATACTCACTAGACGAAGCACCAACCCTCAAATTTCATTGCGATGACCGGTTTGCCTTGGATCTCTAGAGTCACATTTACCCCTTCTATCATGGTCATCTAGATCCCTTTTCCCTTTACTTCCATTGTATTGCTTAGCATCCGATGCAAGGCAATAGCCGCTTAGTCGCGAATACCACGCCACCTCGAGCATGGTGTATTGCTGCCCTCCGAGCGCTCTCGTCAATAGTTGCAAGAAGTTGCAGGAGATGCGGTGGACATGGAATAAAAATTCGTATTGTAGTGGAAAATAGCGGTTTCTGATCGCCACGCAATCCAGTATCGAGGCTGGCGGGCTGTTAAAGAGATCGCCAGTCTAAAACATTTACAAAGTTCTCGAAGTGGACTCGTGATCTTCCATCCGAACGTGTTATCAGTAGACACTTGGAGCCTTATCAAACACATGTACGAGTGACGAACTTTTCAAACAAGCAAATAAAAGGTTATCGATGCAGCCAAACTGGAACCATGACAAGAGAAGGTCACTCAAGCTGTAAGGAAGACTTAAACAGAGGCGCCACACTCTCCGGCCCAAGTGTCATTATCCGATTGTATGCATAAGATGGTTAAAGGTCCCTAAGGCCATCAGACATCCGAATTTTGCAGTCATGCAAATCTCCCGGTTCAAGACGGTCAGATTAAACAGGATGAGCGATACATCATCCACAGAGCAATGCGATCCGATTTTACCAAGGGGATGTAGGTCCAAATCAATAGTTATCGACGAGAGGATAATCCCGTGAGAGAGAGAGGAGGTTATTCAGAGATTCAGACGACGGGGCCGGGAGGTGCACTCCAAGTTGCCATGGCAAGGTGCCGACCACCACATCGTATATGTCAGATTTTCTCTGTGCAAGGCTGTAAAACAACACAAGAAGGTTTCAACGTTACTATAGACCTTTGATCTTTGCACTGCTCCAATGACAATAGTTGCATTTCAACATATTTGAAACCAAAAGTGTAATTCTTCATTGAAAAGGTTAAAGTCCATTTGAAACGTCTTTTCAGAACACTATATATGTGGTTTTCTGCTTCCATTTATTCACCCTGAACAGTGTTTCAAATACCTGAAATATTTTCTTATTATTTCATTACTAAAAACTTCCTTTCTCCTCCTGACTCGCCCCACCCCCCTCAATAGCTTTTTCATTATATACCCATCAGGGGCTACATGGTGGATGTCATACAGGTGTGTTTAGATCCAGATATTGGTTACCAATAGAATTTCTGCCACTACTACTAGAGACTAAATTCAATCCTCGGCAACGACGCTAAAAACTTGTTTAGACCATATTTTTGTTACCAACAGACTCATTACCTGCCACCAGACTAAATTCAAATTTCCAGAATGACGCTAAAACTTGCTTATATCGATTTTCATATAACTAGAAATTGTTATAAATGGTTGAACCATTGCTACAATCCAGATTCCCCACACGCTACTAAAGACTAATTCAATCCCTAACAATGCTAAAACTCATGGACTAATAATGGCATTATTTTTCATATTGGTTTAAGATGTACTAAAATTTTAATTTGTCTAAAACACCTAAGTGCATAAATTAGCATAAGTAATGGAAGTGGATTATAAGTCCATATCACTCCTGGCTGATTTGATAAAATTAATCAAGTAAATTTACTACTCAAAATCATCACTATTTGAACCTCTAACTTTAAATTTGAACCTCTAACTTGAAGTTTGAACTAACTTGCCTAAATGGAATGAAATGATGTTTGTATATTTTTTCTTTAATGAAAAAGACAATTTAAGCTAAATGGATTAGAGGTTTCACTGAGTTGGAATAACACTGGAATTGGGATCAGTGTTATGATCATCAGAATGCATGAGGTTCAAAGACAAGATAGTCATGGACTTAAATTCTGGATTTGTCCAAGAGCATAGTTGTATAGCCTTGAAATACCTCATGACACTATACATTTCACTTTTTAGAACACCATATTCCTAAACCAAGTCAATGGATCTAAAGAGCTGCTTTTAGGATTTGATCCTCTTTCTAAGGTCTAGTTGTTTTCCTTAAACCAGTACTTTATAACAATTTCTCAGGACTAAAGTCTGTTTGCCCCCATAGACAAGATAACACAAGCCTCCTAACCGTTTCTATTTATAGGCCCTAATGTTTGGGCCCTGAAAACAAAGTGAATAATGCGGACCTCGAAAAGCCCAAAAATCTGCCCTAGTCACGACTGATTTTGCGACATTGTTGTTGTGATGTCGTGGCTCTTTTTTCATTGTCGCAACTCTGCATTTTGATGTCGCAACTCTAAATTTTGGCTATCTGTACAATGTCGTGACTCTGAGTATCAATGTCGTGATTCTGAGTATCAATGTCGTGACTTTGAGTATCAATGTCATGACTCTACTTCCTTGTCGTTGTTTGAGTCACGACTCTCGAATTGTATATTCAATGTTGCAGCCTTGTGTTGATGTTGTCACTCTAAGTATCGATGTCGCGACTCTTATATGATGTCGTTGTTGGAGTAGCGACTCTGGAAATAGTGTTTTCATTGTCACAGCCTTGTTCTGATGTTGTGACTCTACTTTTGATGTTGTGACTTTGAGTGTCGATGTCATGGCTCTGGACTTTTGGTGTCGCAACTCTGGACTTTTGGTGTCGCGACTCTGATCCATCTTCTCTGTTTCCTTCAACCCATGTCGTGACTCTGATATTATGTCGCAACATTCTTCAACTAATGTTGTGACTATAATGTGATGTCGCAACTATCTTCACTCAATGTCATGACTCTAATATGATGTCGAAACATTCTTCAGCGGATGTCGCAACTCTTAACTTTTGATCACTTTTGCTACTTTTCTTACTGATTTTGCTTCTTTGTACAAATCTCATAAAACTAACTGGTGAAGATTCCATAATTTTTCATTAAATTGAACTTAAGCCTCAAATATTTATTAAAAATGGACTTAAAAATATATGAGTTTCATACTCATCAGTGGGCAGTTATGAGTGATCCTCAATGCTCTTAAAGTGTAACGCCTGTCGAAGTGGATAGCAAAGCGTGTCCCGCTCGCTTATCTTTGATGCCCGAGACAACCTGTTTAATCGAGCACCCGATTTCATGCTCCTCGATGCCCGAGGTGATTGGGATGGTAGCATACTCGACTTTCCTGAGTCACCTGCCATACAAGTCTATGTCAAGTTCGGGCCATTCACACAACGGCCATGTGATTAAGTTTGAGTCACTCACATGACTGTCAAGTGAGCCACAGCACATCCCATTCCAATGAAGTGTGAGAAAAGAGAAAGATCACAACAAATATGGTGTTTGGCACATAGGTCCACGACCCAAGCACCGTGATGAGCAAATTGATGGGAAATAGCAAATGGAATACTACCGCAGATGTGAAATGGAGGGTGTTGTAATTTCATAATCATTGCGGGGATGGACGTTAAGCTTGAAAAGGATTCTTCTCATACAGTTTTCTCCCTGGTTACCCCTCAGTTAAGAACACCCATTCTCCCACCCACCCCCTTTCTCCCCTATCATTCGTTAGTATGGTCTTCCCTAGCCACTTTTGTATTAATGATTCTTGTTGTTTAGTGGGTTGTTACCACTCAATTAATAAGTTCATATTGTTAAGGGATATTTGTTTAGTTGATTTCTACACTATTAGAATCAACTAAACGTGGATTTCAGAAAGACATAAATATCTCACTAAATTTCGATTCAGAGCTTTTGGTTTGTATAACTGATGTGAGATTAAGCCAGGATTGAACAAGCTGCCAGATGACAAGTCCAATGTCAGGTTTTTTGTTGTCTCCCTATTAGAAAGATTGCAACTTCCTTTCAGTGATTTTTTTTTTTTTTGGCACATGTCTTCGGGATTAGTTTGTCATACAACTCAAAGGAGATTTCATTTACGCCATAGTTAATCAACTCTGCTTTAGCTTTCCAAATACCAAGGCTTTCCAAACAAATTCCCGAATATTCCAATGCATATGAGCTTGTCTTGGGCCGTTGGTCCCATATTATGTAGTCAAGGATTTTTTTTTCTGGCCATATGAGTAGCATAAGGCCTCTCTCCACTAGCCCCGGTCTCATTTCGGCCATGCAGCAGGTTGGGATTCTTGCTTGTTCAAAATATTTACATTTTGGAACATGCTTCTTTGGGGTATGACTATTTTCGATAGGGTTTTGTCATACAATTATTTCTTTTTTCCTTATTTGACGTTGCCCTTCAGCAATCCGTCATTGCCACACTTAGTCCGATGCCAAGTTCTATTAACCCCTTTCATGTTTATTAGGAGGTTCGAGACATTATTGGCGAAATATTTGGGGTCAGCAGAGCCCTTATCGAGTCAATGGTCCACTTCTCATGGAGAATGGGACCTAGGGTCCCGAGGCCCATACCTCCCATGGCTAAGTAAGAGGCCGCAGTCCCGAGGCGTTGGGGTCGAAGGCCCGTAGCCTCATTGGGAGTTGGTTGTCCACCCCTCATGGCGAAAGAGACCCGTAGTCCCGAGACCCATAACCTCCCATGGCAAAGAGGGCCTATAGTTCCGAGGCGTGTAGCCTCTCATGTCGAAGGGGACCTGTGGTCCCGAGGCACGTAGCCTCTCATGACAAAGGGGACCCATGGTCCTAAGCCCTGTAACCTCTCATAGTGAGGCCTGTGGCCTCTCATGGCAAAGGGGACCCGTAGTCTCAAGGCCCGTAGCCTTTCATGGGAAAAGAAGGGAAGGGGGTCCAAGACCTCGAGACCCGTGGTCTTTATCAAGAAGAGTATGAGGTCTTAAGACCGGCCTAGGCTTTTCTTGAGAGGTCCATAACTCACACTCTATAATTTTGTCAACAATGGGCAATGAAACATAGAACTCAAGAGTAGAACGAAAGAAACCAAAAAGATGAGAAATTCATAGGGATAGCATTACCACATTAATCCTCTATCGCAACGTGATCCAAAAGATACCGCTTGCATATACCTACTTTCTCATCATGCCACTACAAAGGATGTGTCTTGTTTTCACTCCTAATTTCTTCATATTGTGTTGCCAATGGAAAATGGGTTCTGAACGATGGATGTTTTCAACAACATGAATTCAAGAACATAAAGATAGGTAATACATGATAGATATTAGCATGAATTATCCAAGGGCCTCTACAATATTTTGAAATCAAATGATGTGTGTAATGGTCAAGATTCTTCAGAAGGTTATATATCTTGAATCAAATTTGAATTAGAAACCATAACCCAATGCCTAATTGAAGCATATAGTTTGTAATTTGTAACAGTATTCACATTCAATGAAAACATAAACCTCAACAGTTAACAGCTGTCTTTTCTAATGTCCAAAGTGTGATTTTCAACTAGTAATGGAGATAAAATTCCTCGGACAACTTTTCCCATTTTTATTTGCATTTTATGTCCCACGTTAGCATAGCCGTTTAGAGATATAAAGAATTTTTGAAGAAAGGTCACATATGAAAATATGAAATGGACACTAACTAGTTATAGTACTAGGCTTTGTACAAATGATTTGGATTTTTCCTTCCCTTTTAGCCCAAAATGCTTGTGGGTCCAAGAAAACTGGTCTAAAATGAAACTACATTTTATCCAATATAAACAAATAAAATGCAGTTTTACATGCAGTTATTTCAATTGGCCTAACCTTTGGGACACATCTTATGTGATTCTTTCAAGATCATGCAGAATCCAGCCATGGAAGTCAAAGTGATGGAATAATTAAATGGTTTTACAACTTTAAGTTCTTTTGATTTGTATTACTCAACTCTGTACAATAAACTGCTTGCTTCACAAGTATAGAAGTTGTGCCTGCTAAAAAAAGGAAGTCATTCACAGGACCCATGACCCCTTAATCACAGCTTGATTATAACAACTGGAAATTTCTAATATTTTAACACAAATTAGGATCATTTTAGATATATGAAAAATTAAATATAGGAGAGAGTATGGATCATTGAAGCTACCGGATATCGATCGAGATGATCTGTTGCGGTGTATTTATATGTAAACTGAACAGAATGTGTCTGGAAATAGGTACCTTAAGTGGTAGAAAGATATTGAAAGAAAAAGAGGAAATAGGTACCTTTTAGCGCGGAGAAGTGGTAGAAAGATATTGAAAGAAAAAGAGGAGAGGCACATCGGAGGGGAGAACCTGGGAAAACACAGGCACGTCCAGAAACTAAATTTCCAAATTTATTTTTTTTTCATCACCTTAACGATTATATCTCGAAGGATCTATGGTTGCTGCATAGACTTCCTTGAGTAGGTGGGATGAAATAGGAAAGAAAGAGAGTTTTTTTATTTACCTTAGCGATTATATTCAGAGACCTTCCGCTACGCTGGCTGCTGAGGAGAGCCGGAGTGAGCCTCTAGGTGTGCTGATCTGTGTTAAGCTCGAATGATTACTTATTGCTCCAACACTACTCGTTAGTAGTGCTTGTTGACGTCGGATGAATAGTACCCATGTACGTGAATAATATGGTATATGTGAATAGTACCCGTACGAGAAAATAAATATAGAAATGAAGAACATCATATTTACGTGGGAAACCCTTTTAGATGAAGGGAAAAACCACGGGACAAACTCCGAACAATTCTTCACTATCACAAAGTGTATACAGATAACTCCTCCAGAATATAATGATTCCAAGATAATTAAGAAATAGAGATAACCTCTACTTTCCCTCTCTGTAGTTCTCAATTAAGAGCAAGCTTCTCAATCAGTCTCACACTATTTTTTCTCTCACTTTCTCACCCTCTCCTCTCTGCTCTTTTCTTCTTCTACAGATGAGTGATGCAAATGCCTTCATCTTGCCTTTGATTTATAGGCAAGAAAAGTAGAAAGCATCGTAGGAAATAAGGCTGAATAAATGGAAGTGGAGAGAAAAAACAAAAGAAAGGAAAATAAGCAGGGAAGGTGGATTATGCTTTCCTTTTTTATGAAACTGTCCCTTACTGGAGACACATTATGGGTATGGACCCCATCAGATCTCCCCCTCCAGACCCATGCATGTGACTAAAGGTAGAAGTCACCTTGGATCCTTAGTGGGATCCCATGCCAATGAGCTTGGAACATAACTCCAACTTCGCCTCGGGAACACTTTCTTCGGCCATGTCAACAGATTCTTACCCGTAGGATCTTCTTCAATTGGAATCAAGCTTATTTCTATAGCATCACGAACTGTCGATATCTCGACTTCAATATGCTTTGTTCGGGAGTGATTGGTGGCATTCTCGTCAAGTCTATTCCACTTCGTTGTCGTAATATACCACATACTTATCTATTGCACTCCGCTTCAAAAAGCCTTTATCCATACTATCTCTTTTCCAGCTTCGGTGGCCGCTATATACTCAGCCTCAGTTGTGGATAAAGCCACACATTTTTGCAACTTGGATTGCCATGATATGGCTCCCCCTACAAAAGTAAACAAATAATCATATGTAGATTTTCTACCATCAAGGTCACCAGCCATATCTGCATCTATGTAGCCTTCAAGAGCTGGTTTTCCTTTTCCAAAACTTAAACAAAGTTTGGAAGTTCCCCTCAAACATTTGAAGATTCACTTTATTGCTTCCCAATGCTCTTCTAGATCATTAAACTGGCTCACTACACCTACGCATTTGAGCAATGTCCTACCAGACATACCATAGCAGCATGAGACTTCCTATAATGATCACATGAATAGAGATCATTTTCTCTCTTGTTTTCTTCATTGAAGGGGGTACCACTCTGGTGAGTTTGAAATGACCATCAAGAAGCATGTTAATCAGCTTAGCTCTTTCTCATGCTGAATCTTCAAGAATTGCTCAACATATTTTCAGATAGTTTCTACAATCTTCTATTTTTCCTATCACGAGTGATCTCCATCCCTAAGATTTCGGCTGCTGTGCCAAGGTCCTATATCAAAGGACTCATCCAACTTTCCTTCAACCCATATTCAGTTTCTTCTGCCAACTATTAGTATCATCTAAGTATAATATAATTGCAAGATAATAAACTTCACCAGAAATGCTTGAAGTAGACACAAAGAGTCTATCAGAATTCAGTGGTACCTTACAACCCACCATGAATGAGCTCAACTTTCATCATTGTCGTGGAGACTACTTCAACCCATACAAACTTTTCTTTAATTTGCATACTATGATTTCTGTCCTTTTGACTTCAAACCCTTTTGGCTGCTGCATGTAGATCTCTTCTTCCAAATCACCATGGAGAAATGCAATTTTAACATCTAACTGCTCTATCTCAAGGTCTTGATTAGTTGCCAACCCTAAGATGATCCTAATTGATGATAATTTTACAATAAGAGAGAAATTTTCATCAAAATCAATATCTTTCTTCTGGCCAAAGCCTTTCACCACCAAGCGGGCTTTGTATTTCACCAGGTTTCCTTTGCCATCTTTCTTCAACTTGTACACCCATTTGTTCCTCAATGCTTTTCTACCTTTGGGTAATTTCACGAGCTCATAAGTATTGTTCTTTTGGAGGGATTCCATCTCTTCTAGATGGCTTTCATCCAGCTACCCTTATCTTTATGAGTTTGTGCTCTGAAGCCTCACCCACCTCATCACCACAGTGTATTCTAAGGATGGATATCCGGTACTTGGCTTGTGCTCTCGGTTTGATCTTCTGAGCTGCGGCTGTTCATTCTCTTGTATTGGAACCTACTCCCCCTTATCATCATGCTCATGTAATGGTATGCTCTCTTCTTCATTGTTATCAGGTATTGCTTTTGGAGTATCACTCTCATTATGAGCATCTTCTTCACCTGTGAATTGTAGGGGAGCATCAATAGTTACATCCATAATAACTTTTTCTTACTGTTGCTCCTCTTTGTTAGAATCTTTCATTGTTTGATCTTCATGAAAGACAACATCTCTACTTCTAATAACTTTCCTCATCTCCGAGTCCTAAAATTTGTAGCCGAACTCCTCATCCCCATAGCCAATAAAGAAGCATGGTATTATCATCTTGTTCAGCCCTTGCTCTTTTTGGTAATTGTATGAATGGCTGCAACTTTAACACCTTCAGATGGTTATAAGAAATTTCTTTACCCTTCCACACCTTCTCTAGGATATTGAAACCCAAGTGGAACTGAAGGACTTTTGTTGATTAGATAACAGGTAGTAAGCACGGTTGCTCCCCAAAATGACTTAGGAACCTTTGTAGTTCTCAACATGCATCTGACTTTCTCCACGATGGTGCGATTCATCCTTTTTGCTACACCATTGTGTTGAGGGGTGCCTGGGACCGTCTTCTCATGTCAAATCCCATGTTTAGAGCAATGTTCTCTAAATTCACGAGAAATATATTCACCTTCATTATTTGTATGAAGGCACTTCAAGGGCTTCCCTGTTTCTCTTTCCACCATGGCTTGAAACTGTTGAAAGTTCTGGAATACCTGGTCTTTTTACTTCAAAAAATACACTCATATTTTTCTTGAAGCATCATCAATAAAGGTTACAAAACAAGCCTCAGATCCTCCTAGACTTTTGACTTCTATGGACCACAAACATCAAGGCAATATACAAGTGCCTTTAGTGATCTGCCTTTTGGTAGATTTATCGGCGTAAATGAAACTCTATGTTGCTTTCCCAAGTAAACACAATCACAAGTATTAAGGAGTGTACCTTGGAAAAAGGAATGATTTCTTCTTCGCTCAAAAATTCAGAACCCCTTTCACTCATGTGGCCAAGTCTCCTGTGCCACAAACTTGGTGAGGAATACGTTGCTACATTCAACCCATTTTTACATATCTTCCCAAGGGTCTTGTACAACGTATAACAAACTTCTCCTCTTGCAACAACCATCATTCTTTTGGTGAGTTTCCATCTACCGTTGCCGAAATAATTTTGGAAGCCTTCTTTATCTAAGGCAATTCTGAACATCAAGTTGAGGTGTAAATTTGGAACATGCCTCACATCTCTCAACTTCAGCTGGTAACCTACGTTGGTATGTATGCAAATATCTCCAATTCCCATAATATTGGAGTTGGCGGTGTTTCCCATCTTTACACACCCAAAGTCTCCTGCTTTGTACGTGTTGAACAATTCTCTATTTGGCGTAGCATGGTATGACGCAGCAGTATCATCCACCCATTCAATCATCTAGTCACCAATATGTAGCCATTCTTCAACAACAACTGCAAAATCTTCATCACTGCATGTGACAGGAGCAGTGATGTTCTTGTTCTCTTCCTTCTTCTTGTTTCCTTGATTTTATTCACGCTTCCATACTTAGCAATTTTTCTTCATGTGACCTTGTTTGTCACAGTGATAACAAGCGTAGTCTTTGCCTCTTGATTTCAACCTGCCTCTGGATCTGTCATTTTGAGGTCTTAACATTCTACCTTTGCTTCTACCTATGTTTTCTGTAACCAGTGCTTGTGACTCATTGCTAGCAACTTTGCTTGTCTTATTATAAGACAACAAGGATCCTGACATCTGCTCAAATTTCAAAGTGTCATTTCCATATAACAGGGTATTCATCATATTTTCATATGAAGAAGGTAGAGATGCCAATAATAGTATAGCCTTATCTTCGTCATCAAAAGTTACTTGAAATTGTAACAAATGAGAGATAAGACCATTGAACTTATTCAAATGTTGTAGCGCATCTGTATTTTTCGACATACACAAATTGTATAACTCCTTTAAATATAACTTGTTTGACAAGTTCTTCGTCATGTACAATTCCTCCATTCTCTTCCAGATCTCTTCTGCAATTGTGCAGTGTTCCACATTGATGTTGATTAGTACTTCGTCTGAAAGGTTGAGTCATATTACACTAGTGGTTTTCTCGTCCATCTCTTCCCATTAAACTTCTTTCATGGTTTCTGCCATCTTGGACTTGCCAGAAAACGCCTTATGAACCTTCAACGGGATAAGAAGATCTTTCATCCGTCTTTATCAGAGGGTAAAGTTGTTGTTACTAGAAAACTTCTCAATCTCGTACTTTGCCATCTTTTCTTCAACATCAACGATGATCTATCCTAGAGCAATAGTAATCTCAAAAATCTTTTATGATGTGAAAGGTCGGTCAATGGCCGCAACCACAAATCATACTAAGACTAAGAGAACTTAGCTCTAATACCACTTGTTAGGTGCTTGAATAATTGACTTCTATTGCTCCGACACTACTCTCTAATAGTGTTTGTTAACTTCGGATGAATAGTACCTGTATACATGAATAGTACCCATATACTTGAATAGTACATGTACGAGAAAATAAATACAAAAATGAAGAACACCATGGAAAACCCTTTTTGGAGAAGGGAAAAACCACGAGACAAACTTCAAGCAATTCTTCACTATCACAAAGTTGTATACAGTACAACTCCTCCTAAGAATATGCTGATCTTGGGTATACTCAAGAAATGGAGATAACCTCACACTCCCTCGGTGTGGAAATTCTTCAATTGAGAATAACCTTCTCAATTGAGTCTCTCTCTATTTTTTTTTCTCACTTCTCACCCTCTCCTCTTTGCTCATTTCTTCTTCTGCAGATGAGTGATGCAATTGCCTTCATCTTGCCTTCAATTTATAGGCAAGAATAGGAGAAAGCAACCCTAGAAATAAGGCTAAATAAATGGAAGTGGAGAGAGAAAAAACAAAAGAAAGGAAAAAAGAAGAAAAAGTGGAGGACATGCTTTCATTTTTTATGAAAGAATGTCCCTTATGGGAGACACAATTATGGGTATGGAACCCATCAATCTAGTCCACCCCTTCTTCATGGTGGATCCGGAGAAAAAAAACTTCAAGCTCAATGGATTCGATGGAGTGGCCGCGAAGGTTTATCTGTCCGTTGATGTTAAACAATGACGATCCACGGGTGAATCCGGTGGCGGAGAGCATCGAGCTTGGCGGGTCTAGGGTGTGCTAGAGTGTAGGTGTGTGAGGAAGGACATGTTAAGAGATAGGTCAGATAGGGGCAACATCGACTCCAGCAGATTTTTTTTACCCGTATTAAGATGGATTGGGTATGGAAATTATGAGAAGAAGATGGAGAAGAACACATAGGAAGAAAATAACATATTCATCTCGTACGAAGAATAGATCTACAAGCAAAAGCTTCAAGGCTACAGAGAGCCGCAGTTAATGGTGGCAACAGTTTCTGGGAGTTCCAAGGAGGGTTCGGGAGATAGGTTTTTGAGAATAGTCATGGGGAGGAATAGATTTCCAACGGATGGCGCGATGAAAAGGATTCTTCTCCCTGAATTTTCTCCCTAGTTCCTCCTCAGCTTCCCCCTCCCCCCTCCTCTCATGCGTTTCTTATACTAGTATGGGCTTCCCAGACAAGAAATCAAATGTTTTTGTGTTTTCTCCATTTTCTGCATGAATGCTTGTTGTTGTTTAGTGGGTTGTTACCACTTACCACTCAGTTAATAAGTCTCTATTATTAAGGGATATTTGCTCAATTGATTTATTCATACCATTCTATTAGAATCAGTTAAACGTAGGTTGTTACTTCTCATTCCAAAGCTGTTGTTGAGGTAGGCAATAACCTACTAAACTTGGGCAATGGAGATATGTTTGTCGACATCAATAGACAAATATTATAAAAATCGAAAACAAGTTTTTGTTTTACAGCATTTAGTACATTGTCAGGAAAAATAATTATTTTTCGGGTAAAAATGTAATGATTACCAAAAAAAAAGACCCTAAAATACCCTTATAGTAAATCCAACCCCCACGTTAACAAAAGTAAAAAAAAAAAAATCAAATTTTTTCCCTGCTCTTCTTACTTACTCTCCTCCCTTTGTCCGATCTCGCCTCTTCCTTCCTTCTCCCCCCATCTTCCCTCTCCATCCTTTAACTCTCATTCTCGTTTGCAAGCTTCCCTCCCTGCTTTATCCGTCTCAGGTTTTGCAAACCAATAATCCTCGCGCATAAAGTGAGGTAAAGAGTTCATATTCGTAAACTGTAAGTTTATGTTCTTAAGTTTGATTTTTTATATATACATTCGTGTTTTGCCTTTTTTTTTGGTGTTTTCTGTTCGTTTTTTATAAATAAAAGAGTTAACTTTATTAGTTTTTTGGTGTTCTATGTTCGGATTTTCAGATAAAGGAGCTACCTTTATTAGTTTAGGGTGTTCTTTGTTTGTTTTTTTTATATAAAGGAGTTTCCTTTATTAGTTTTAGGTCTTCTTTGTGTGTCTTTTCATATAAAGGAGCTACCTTTGTTTAGAAAAATTCGTAAAAAGCATGGGGGACTACCTTATTTATGAGTATGTGGCCCTATATATAATGTACAACCCGGTACTACCATATTATACTGGGGGTACCATCATAACTTACTGGTGGTACTACCATATATAGGTTTACTAATAATCGTGTCATGAATGAATACACACAACCATAATATATTGTTTGTACCATCATATCGTACTGGGGGTACTACCAAATACTACCCCCAATGAATCATTAGTCAAATTATGAGTTAGCTTAAGCAATGTTTGCATTACTCGGTACTATCTTAACAAACACTTATTATTTTTGTAATTGGTTTGGCATTTGTTGTTGTATTAATACTACCATAACATACTATGGGTGTCACACCCCTACCCCTTCCTAAGCGAAGAGTGGGGACGCGGCACGAGACTGGGACTCTTTAACTTGTTTTTCTATCATTGATAAGCCCAATTTATATATATTTTTTCATGAAGAAATAAAACTGAAGGCAATATAAATATAGCAAAACAACCACTATAGCGTGGGTGTTCATAATATTCTGCACATATATCCGAGAGTCTCATTTACTTGTTCTTATACAATTTCACTATTACAAAACTTACATTTACATATTCAGGTAAAAACAAATGCTAAACCTCCTAGGTGGGCTTCTATCACTGTGTCGACTTAGCTGATGCAAACATCGTGAATGTCTTCTTCAATACCTACACAGATGAAACACCCATGCTAAGCTTATAGCTTAGTGGGAAACATATAACTTATATAACCACTTGCAGTGATCCTTAATTCCAATATACATATACAATAGCTTATAAATATATACTTCTTTTACATATCATATGCATCTTTCATATCATTTGTATATTTCTCTTATGCCTTTTCATGTCATGTTTCATATTATCTTATATCATCTTGTATCATTTTTTTATTTTTTTTTTAATGTTTGTATATTCCAAAGACGTGGATACGGGAGATAACTGTATATACCCGAAGATATCATTACTGTACGAAACAGTTACCTATGCATGTACTGTATGACCCAAATGGGGCTGTATATACCCAAAGGTATCATCACTGTACGAGACAGTGACCTATGCCTATATTATGTGACCCAAACTAGGCCACTGTAATGACCCAAACAGAGCCGCTTTAATGACCCAAACGGGGCCAACTTATAACTTGTAATCCCTCATAGGCAATGCCTACTTGTTCATCCACTTTGGAATAATATATGCAGAAACCAGTTTATTAGGTTTTTATCTCTGAGTTAGAGATAACATACATTACATGTCAGTTATTTGCCCAGTGTGTTCATATCTCATATATCAACCCTTCTTTTATTTATTTACTTCAAATACTTTACACTGAAATATTTCCTACAAACAGTACTTCACTTTAACGAATTTTCTAAATCCAATGGGGTCCAAATTTAAATACACTTATTCCATGGAGATTTGTTCTCCTAGAAGTCTATTTTACCCAGATTTTTTAATCACTCAATTTGGATGAGTGAAACTCAAATTATAGCCTAAATACCCAAAACTGCACCAAAACACCAAAACTATATCAGAAACTGCCCGAAAAAAGGATTTAACTTTGACGAATTTTCTGGGTCCAATGGGGTCCAAATTTGAATACATTTATTTCAAGGAGATTTGTTCTCCTACAAGTTTAATTTAGTCAAAAATTTGAATCACTCAATTTGAATGAATGAAACCCAACTTATGGTCTAAATACCCAAAACTGTACCAAAACACCAAAACTATATCAGAAACTGCCCGAAAACAGGGTTTCAACTTTACGAATTTTTTGGGTCCAATGGGGTCCAAATTTGCATACACTTATTTCAAGGAGAGATTTATTTTCCAGTTCTGTTTTACCTAAAAATTCGAATCACTCGACGGATGAATGAACCCGACTTATGGCCTAGCTACCAAATTGTACAAAAACACCAAAATTGTATCGAAACTATTCAGAACAGGGTTTCACTTGACGAATTTTTCAGTCCAATAGTCCAAATTTGAATATATTTATTTCAAGAGATTTGTCTTCCATGTTAGATGTTTACTCAAAAAATTTTAATCACTCAATTTGGAAGAGTGAAACTCAACTTATGGCCTAAATACCCAAAACTATACCAAAATGACTAAAACTGGGATTTAGAACTCATTCTTAAACAGGTTTCACTTTGACGAATTTTTTGGGTCTAATGGGGTCCAAATTTGAATACACTTATTTCAAGGAGATTTATTCTCCTAGAAGTATAGTTTACCTAGAAATTTAAATCACTCAATTTGAATGAGTGATGGCCAAGTTATGGCCAAGACAAAAACATGGGTTATGGAAAAATTTTGACAAAGATCTCCCCAGAAACTCGTTTAATGATTTCTTTATACAAACATTCCTCACCTCAGTTTAATTCAAACCAACTCCAAATTAACTCAAAACAACCACAACCTGGATTAAAACAATTAAAATCACACTTATACAAGTTAGCTTGATGAAACCCAAACGAAATGCTCAAATAAGCAGATGAGTTCAACCTTATTCTTCCAAACTCGGCTTTTCCCTCCTCTCCTTCCTTCCTTCTCTTTGCTTGAACAAATAAAACCCAAATATGGCTTCTCCCTTCAACAACCGTGTCTCTCTCTCACACTCTCTCTTTTCTCCACATGAGCAAATGCTCATTCAATATATCATTTTGGTCTTATCCATAATTTTGGTCTAAGGCCTTGTTTGGCCTTGCATTTTTAGTTAGTTTTCCCATTTTTGCTCAAAAGCCCTTTATCTCTTTTTATTTGCACTTCAAATTGTCTCATTATTCTATTTTGGCATATAAACTTCTTTCTTATGCCCTTTGGGTCCTTACTTTACAATTTACCCTTTTACCTTTGATTCTTGAATTTAATTTCCAGTTTGTTATCATCTTCACACTTAATAAAGATAAATCTTAGTAAATTTCAAATTTAACATATATTATACCCTAAACTTGTTATAAAAATGATGATTAGGTATATTCTCAGGGTATTGCAATCTCCCCCTTAGAAGAATTTGATCCTCAAAATTATTACCTGAATTGAATACTTACGGGTACTATGCCCTCATTGCTTCTCGTCCCACGTAGCCTTCCCGGCCATGGTGTCATTACAAGATTTCTCTACTAACGGTACTTGCTTATTCCCGCAACTGCTTCACTTTTCGAGCTAATATAGCTTTTGGCTCTTCATATAGGAGAAATCCTGTTGCACTTGCACCTCTTGCACATGCAGGATATGTGATTCGTTTGATCTGTATTTCCTCAACATGGACACGTGAAAAACATCATGTAAGTTAGCCAACTCCAGAGGGAGTGCCAACCGATAAGAAATAGGGCCAATTCTTTCTAGGATTTCATAAGGCCCAATGCATCTTGGACTCGGCTTTCCTTTCTTTCCAAACCGTAGAATCTTCTTCCACAATGATACTTTCAAAAATACTTTATCTCCGACTTCATACTCAATATCTTTCCTCTTCAAATCGGTATGATTTTTGTCGATCACTAGGAGCCTTTAACCTTTGTTGAATAACTTGAACTTTCTTCTCGCTTTTCACTATATCAGACTAATAATCTTTCTTTATGCTTGTTCAATTTGGCCCAAATATACAAGAGTTCTACATCTCCTGTCATACAAAGCTTCATAAGGGGCCATACAAATATCGATCGAGAATCAAGTGTTATAAGCAAATTCCATAAGAGGAATATACTTATCCCAATCCTCCGAAAATCTAGTGCAAACCCTCAAGCATGTCTTCTAACACTTGAATCACTCTCTCTAACTGTCCATCAATTGGTGGATGGAAATTGCATCGATTAAAATTCGCAAATGTGAAGCACTCCAAGGTCGATCGTGAATTCCTTCCAAAACCTCGACATAAATCGTGGATCGCAAATAGACACTAAAGATATTGAATACTACAATCCTCGACAATTTCATCTCACATACGCTTTTGCTAACTCGATCTTCTCCTTGCTGGAATAGTCAAGTCGAACTAGTAAGAAGTGAGCAGACTTTGTCAGTCTATCCACAATTACCCAAACATAATCATGTTTCTTTTAGGTAAGGGGAAAGCTAGATACAAAGTCCATAGTAATGTTGTCCCACTTCCATTAGGGAATTGGAAGAGGATTTAACAAACCCAACGGTACTTGATGTTCAGCCTTTACTTGCTGACAAGTCAGACATTTAGACACATACTATGTCACATCCTTTTTCATCCCTCGCACCACAAGACTATTTCAAATCCCGGGTACATTTTGTTACCTCCAGATGCATGGTAAATACTGTGACGTGGCTTTCATACATCAACTCTTTTTCAACTCCATGTCATTCCAAGATACACATAATCTGCCTTTGTAAAACAAACCTCCATTTTCATCTATAAAATAGTCGTACTTGTCTCCATTTCTCGTATCAATTATACTACTTCAGAGCTTGACATCATTCTTCTGAACATCTCTTATCATCATTTTCAAATCAGGAATAACTCTCAGTTGAGCCAACAAGGCTCCATCATATTCAAATCTCAAATCACAATGATTCAGGGACAAAGTGGAAATCATTTTTCTACTTAAAGCATCAACCACCACATTATCTTTTCCTAGGTGGTAATCAATTATGCAATCATAGTCCTTAAACAGATCTAGCCACCGACGTTGCCTCAAGTTCAATTCTTTCTGAGTTAACAGATACTTAAGACTCTTATGATCTGTAAAGATTTTACATTTTTCACCATATAAATAGTGTCGCCATATTTTCAAAGCGAACACTACCGCTGCCAACTCTAAATCATGTGTGGGATAATTCTGCTCATGTTGTTTCAACTGTCTTGAGGCAAATGCCACCACTTTTCCATCTTGGCACGTCATCACACACATCTCAAAACCACTTTTGATGCATCACTACATGGCATATTTCCTACCCGGCAAGCTAAATCAACACCCGATGCTTCAAATTAGTATTTTCTTTAACTGCTCAAAACTTGACTGGCACTTGTCATCTCACTCAAACTTTACCCTTTTCCAGAGTAACTCTTGTAAGTTTAAGATGCTATGACGGAAAATCCCTTTACAAACCGTCGATAGTATCCTGCTAAACCCAAGAAACTCCTCACCTCGATTACATTTCGAGGTGGTTTCCAACTCACAACTGCTTCAATCTTTGCAAAGTCAATTCTAATACCCTCTGCAGATACTATATGGCCTAGGAATGGCACTTCCTTAAGCCAAAAATCACATTTTCTCAACTTTGCAAACAATTGTTTCTCTCTCAGAATTTGTAACACTATCCTCAAATGTTGTTCATGTTCCTGAGCATCTTTAGAATACACAAGGATGTCATCAATGAATACCACTACAAACTGGTCCAAATAAGGTTGGAATATCTTATTCATCAAGTCCATGAATGCAACCAGTTCATTAGTCAACCCAAATGGCATTACTAAAAACTCATAATGACTATATCGGGTTCTAAAGGCTGTTTTCAAAACACCAATACTTTCACCTGAAGTTGATAATATCCTGATCGCAAGTCTATCTTTGAAAAGACGCTTGCTCCTTTCAACTGATCAAAAAGATCTTCTATTCTCAGCAACGGATATTTATTCTTCACTATCACTTTGTTTATTTGCCAATAATCAATGCACATCTAGAGAATGCCATCTTTCTTTTTGACAAATAAAACTAGCGCACCCTAAGGCGAAACACTAGGTCGGATGAAACCCTTGTCCAATAGCCTGCGTAGCTAAGTCTCAACTTTAGTTCAATGAGCCATGGTAGGTGCTCCTAGAAATTGGGAAGTCGCTCCATGTACAACTTCAATGTACATAATTCGCCTTACTTTCAGTGGTATTCCAGGTAATTCCTCCAAAAACACATCAGGAAATTCCTTTACTACTGGAATCTTTTTCCACATCTAGACTCCTTTAGAGTCAAGCACCAAAAGCCAAAAAGGTTTCACAATTCCTTTCCTCAACAATCGCCAAGTTTCAGATAGCTGAAATTACATTTGACATGGCTCCAGATTGGCCACCATGTACTATTACCTCTGACAAGTAATAACATTTAAGTCTTACTGCTTTCTTATCATAATCAACTATAGCCCGATGTTTGGATAACCAATCCATTCCCAAAATTAAATCAAACTCATGAAACGGAAAAGTAAGTAGATAAGCAAAAAACTCTCTATCATGAGTCAATAGTGATGCGCTTTTATGTACACTGTTAACTCTAACACTATGCCCATGGGATTGGGTAACAGCATATCATATGGTAATTTCTCTATCGATGGCATTCCTATTAAACACATGTTCGGTACGCATATGTGCACGAAATTTCCAGTAGAGCCGTGGTCTATCAAAAAGCACATGCCCTAATATCATAAGGAGAGAAAATACCATTAATCACTTCAGGAGCATCCTGATCCTCACGAGCCTTCATAGCATAAGCTCGTGCTGGGGCTGTAGGCATAGGACGATCCACTGTCTCTAACACTGTAACTCCACGTCCCCTATGCTAAATCGGGCAACCTCAACCCCTACCTTGATCCCAAGTCGAAGGTGGTGCAACAAATCTCCCTCTGTCACTACCTTGCAAACTCCTATTATCCCCTAACTCTCAAGGACAATTCGCTATCAAGTGTTCAATGCTTCCACATCTAAAAAATCCTCCTGTCAATAATCTACATAGGCCCAAATGTCGTCTATGGCAATGAGGGCACTCTAGGACTTCTCCTTGTCCAATTGAAGCACCTCTACCAGAACTAGGTTGCACTGTGACTTGCCTTCACCTCTCGTAGCCTAACCCCACGACTCACTTGGGACTCTCTAGCTCTTTTACCCAAGCAGGAAGAAGCTCCTCTAGAAAACTTCTTCTTCTTAAACCTTTCTTTACTACTTGCTTCATATCTCTCTACTTTCATTACCACCTACACCAACCGATAGAAATTTACTTCCTGAAATATTGTGACAAGCGCCAAATATCTTTTTATGGACTCATGTAGTCCATCTTCGAACTGTCTACACCGAAATGCCTCGCTGAGAACTAACTCTGGTACATACTTACTGAGATGGCTAAATTCTCTCATAGATGGCTAAATTCTTTCTCATATTCAGCCATTGATAAGCTCCTTTGCTTCAAATTTAGGAATTGTTTCTACTTAGTTTCCTAGTACATATCAAAAACATATTTAACCCTGAACTCTTGAGCAAAGAATTCAAATGGCATAGGATTTGGAATCCTTGGACTCCTTAACATTATCTTCCACCAATTATATGCCTCACTCTGCAATAGTGAGACTGCACATGATACTTTCTAATCGGGAGGGCATCTAAATTCCTCCAATATTCTTTATAGCTTTTCTAACCAGAATTTCACTTTATCGAACTCTTCCATGTTTGTCCCATGGAATTCCTCAGCCCCATGTCTTCTTACCATGTCTATTGCGGCTTTCGGACCTATCAATCTTTCCAATACCCGAGCTAAAGTGTCCTCGAGATATCCTCAAGAAGGCTTCATTTGCCTAGCAGGCATGGCTTTCGAGGGCTCACAGGAAGCAAATAACCCCGATCTCCAGTGGTTAATACTCTCCACCGCCTCTAATTGAATTCAAGGATGATCCATCTGCGTAAAACACACAAAGACATCCAATAGGCCAATATATTAATGGGGACATTACGCTTTCTATCCTATACTCTATGACAGAGCCGCCTAAACCTAAGCTCTGATACCACTTAATTGTCACGCCCCTACCCCCGCCTAGGTGAAGAGTGGGGACGCGGCACGAAATTGGGATTCTTTAACCTATTTTTCTATCATTTATGGGCTCAATTTATATATATATTTTTTCATAAAGAAATAAAACTTATAACATATACATATAAAACAACCACCGTAGTGGTGTTCATAATATTATGTACATATATCCGAGTCTCATTTTCTTGTTCTTATAATAATCCCTCACTATTACAAAACTCTACATTTACATATACAAAAAAACAAATCCAAAACCTACTTGTGGTGGGCTTCTATCGTTGTGTCAACCTCGGGCTGATGCGAATGCCAGGAATGTCCTCTCAAGACTCTACACCTGATGAAACACCCATGCTAAGCTTATAGCTTAGTGGGAAAACATATAACATATATGACCACTGCGTTGATCCTTAATTTCGCAGATATATATATACACAACTTATAAACATATACTTTTTTTACATATCATATGTGTATCTTTTCGTATCATTTGCATATTTTATGCATTTTCATGTGTCATGTTTCATATTATCTTATATTTGTATCATTTTTTTTTTTATGCTTGTATATTCCAGAAAGACGTGGATACGGGAGAGATAATTGTATATCTTAAAGGTATCATCATCACGGGAACAAAGGATCTATGCTCAGATCGTATGACCCAAACGGGGTCATATATACCCAAAGGTATCATCACCCTACGAGATAATGACCTATGCTCAGATTATGACCCAAATTGTGGCCACTGTAATGACCCAAATGTGGTCGATTAATGACCAAAATACAATAACTTATAACTTGTAATCCCTCATGTGCGCGCCATCATTCCATCCCACTTTGGAATATATGCAGAAATCAAGCTTTTATTAGGTTTTTATCCCAGTTGTAGATACCATACTAGTCATTACATGTTCAGACATCGTTCATGTATTCATATTTCATATCAACCCTTCTTTTATTTATAAAATTTCAAATAATTTCGGCACCAAAATATTCCACAACAATAGCTTTCGCTTTAACGAATTTTCTCCTGATCCAAATTTCTAAATTTGAATGCACTTATTTCAAAAGGAGATTTGTTTTTTCTAAGAAGTCTAGTTTACCCAAAAATTTGAATCACTCAATTAGGATGAGTGAAACTCAAATTATAGCCTAAATATCCAAAACTGTACCAAAACACCAAAACTGTATCAAAAACTGCCCAAAAACAGGGTTTAACTTTGACGAATTTTCTGGGTCCAATGAGGTCCAAATTTGAATATACTTATTTCAAGGAGATTTGTTTTCCTAGAAGTCTAATTTTCCCATAGATTTGAATCACTCAATTTAGATAATTGAAACTCAACTTATAGCCTAAATACCTAAAAGCATGCCAAAACACAAAAAGCTGTATCCAAAGCGCCCCTGTAACGGGGTTTCACTTTGGCCAATTTTTTGGGTCCAGTGGGAGTCCCGAATTTAGATATTTATTTCAAAGAGATTTGTTCTCCTACAAGTTTAATTTACTCAAAAATTTTAATCACTCAATTTGGAAGAGTGAAACTCAACTTATTGCCTAAATACCCAAAATTATACCAAAACACCAAAATTGTATCAGAAACTGCCCGTAAACAGGGTTTCACTTTGATGAATTTTTTGGGTCCAATGGAGTCCAAATTTGAATACACTTATTTCAAGGAGATTTGTTCTCCTACAAGTATAATTTACCCAAAAAATTTAATCACTCAATTTGGATGAATGAAACTCAACTTATGGCGTAAATACAGCGTACCAAAACACAAAACTATGTCGAAGCTTGTCGCGGGGTTTCACTTTGGCCAGATATTTTGGGTCCCGATAGGGTCCAAATTTGAATACACTTATTTCAAAGGAGATTTGTTTCTCCTAGCAGTCTAGTTACCTAGAGATTTGAATCCTCCAATTAGAAGATAGGGTCAAAGCGCAACATGGTCTAAACACCCAAATGTACCAAAACAACAAAATTGTATCGAAGCGTAAGCAGGGTTTCACTTTGACGAATTTGTTGGGTCCAATGGGGTCCAAATTAGAATACACTTATTTCAAGGAGATTTGTTCTCCTAGAAGTCTAGTTTACCTAGAAATTTGAATCACTCAATCTGGATGGGTTATGGCCAAGTTATGGCCAAGACAAAAACATGGGATTTGGAAAAAATTTGACAGCGTCTCCCCTAAAACCCCAATATTTCCTTTATACAAACATTCCTCAATTGTGGACCACAACCAACTCAAACAACTTCAAAACAACCAGAAACTGAAATAAAACAATTAAAATCACACTTATACAAGTTAGGGTTTGATGAAACCCAAACTAAATGCTCAAAGAATTTAGGATGAGTTCCTAACTTAATCTTTTCTTCAAACTTGCTTTTCATTCTCTCCTTCCTTCCTTCTCTTTGCTTGAAAAAATAAAACCCAAATATGGTTTCTCCCTTCAACAACCATGTCTCTCTCTCACACTCTCTCTTTTCTCCACATGAGCAAATGCTTATTCAATAGACCATTTTGGTCTTATCCATAATTTTGGTCTAAGGCCTTGTTTGGCCTTGCATCTTTAGTTAGTTTTCCCATTTTTGCTCAAAAGCCCTTCATCTCTCTTTATTTGCATTTCAAATTATCTCATTATTCTATTTTGGCATATAAACTTCTTATCTTATGCCCTTTGGGTCCTTATTTTACAATTTACCCTTTTACCCTAAATTCTTGAATTTAATTTCCGGATTGTTATCATTTTCACACTTAACAGTATAAATTCCATAAAATTTTAAATTTGACATATATTATACCCTAAACTTGTTATAAAACAATTAGGGTATATTTCGAAGTATTAAAATGGGTACCACCATAAGGTACTGGGGGTACTACCCAGTACTACCATAATGAGTAACATACTAGGGTACCACCATAACGTATTAGGGTACTACCTGGTACTACCATAATGAGAAAATGTCCAAATTGAAAAAAAATTACCAAATATAATGTATTACCCAATACTATTACTATACTAAGGGTACCGCCATAACTCACTAGTGGTACTAGCAATGGATTGAGGTATTACCACTACATATTTGAAAGTGATAATACCACAACATATAGGTAGTACCAACATAACATATTGGGGTATTACCATAACATACTAACGATATTACCATAACATACTAGGGTTAATAATTGGTGCTACCATTAAAAATTTGAAGCAATTATTACCCACCTATAAATTACATTGTTATTATTTTTACATGTACATTATATTGTTATCAGTGTCACAAGGTATTAACGGTACTAGCATAACTTTGCAGCTTACCCCATACAAACTTGTATTGATCATAATGTTAATTACTTTATATGTACATTACATTGTTTCACCTCTCTTCCATCAGTACAAAATCTACACTTCTTATTTCACCAAAATTGTTCTACATTTTGTTTATAGAAATCATTGTGTTGTCATCAAATACATGGAGCATTGGAATGGGGCAGTATGACATATGTTATAGACCCAGTATGTTATATATCAAAAGTGCTTAAACTATTTGCTTTAATTATTGATTGAATTGGTTTATTAATTTATTACTTTTCATTTCAGTCACAAATGCAATACCATCGTTAAAAACATGTTCCACCTCAATCACGCATAAAAGCAATGAAGAATACAAGTGGATTCGAGAAGCTTGCAAAGCGAGATTGTTTAGTTGATATTTTGGATGTAATCACATTTTCTCGTGTCAAGTTCAAATTGTATGTAATACTAATAAACGCTTAATACACTTATGCCACCATTTTATCTAATGGTGTCTCAATTTTAGAAATGTAACTACATTTTATGTTATTTTTCTTCTTGTACAATAAGTTTTCATTCCTTTTTATTGCATTTGGTATCATTACTGGGGGTACTACCAGAACATAGTGGTTGTTGTACAATCAACGATATTTTCATATGTTTGTAATATGATGGTATTACCATAATAATAGGTGTTCCAACAAGTTTAGGTTACCAATTGCAATCAGCCTTGTAATGGTGCTACCATAACATAGTGGGAGCAAGGATGAAAATTGTTGATATTTCGGTTGAAATATCGGTGAAATATCGGATATCGGCGACAACAGAAGCGAAATCGGTCATGAAAATTCGTTTGAGGGAAAAATCGCTGAAAAATCAAAAATTTCGCCGATATTTCATCGATATATCGATATTGGGCCAAAATTTTGGCGAAATTTCGTTTGTGGAACCTGCATTTGTGAGAGCCCGATTCCGGGGTCAGTTGACCACCGTCAGCCTCTGAATACTTGTGTCTCATATCATGAGACCTATACATGAGTAAAATGGCCACATTGGCCCATACATCCATACTCACAAAAATGTATATTTTATACAAAAATGAGTTAATTTACAACTATCCCAAAACTAGGTCTTTTACCCATATATTTTTTTTTTTTTACAAAATACATAACAAGGCCATATATAGCCCATTTCTTAAATCTCTAAGACCTCGGATCGTCCCATCCCAAAATGAACCTTGATACTGGAAATAATTTTTTCCCCTCGACGGTGTGATACCCAAATAAGGGGTATCCTCATGGGTTACTCCGCTAAATTGCACATGCAATGGCACACGAACATTGACAAAACATATATGTTCCTACTCAAATGTCTACATGATATGGATGAGAATGCGACTCACCCTTTCCCACTTCTCAAGCCCTCATTGACTCCCTCACGCATGCCTAAGCCAAATGTGAGAAAATATTATTTTCAAAACAAAATATTTTTGTTCTTGAAAACCTCATACCGAGTTTTGGTAAATATATTGGAATTTACCCTCAGAAACGAATTCTTTGGATCATTTTGAAGCAGTCATGGTCAGCCTCTAAGATGGCTTGTTGGACCACTCTCGAGCAATTCTTGGAAAATCTTCACTTGAAATTCCTTTAAGCTACCATTTTCCATTTTTCTTTTCTTTCATGCCATGCACTCACACCTAATTTCCTAGGGTGCCCCGGTGCATATGGAATGCATTATGCCATTTCCAAACAATTCATGTTAATATATCAAGCATGCATATATATATTAACGAGCAACATCAACACACCATGGATAATTATAATTGATACATATAATTCCCTTCCATGCACAACCCATGTTAATACATCATACAATATTCATTAACATGTCATATTCACATTGCATGTTATTCACATAAGCCATAAAACACAACCTAACTGGCCAGCACTAACCTGCCCTATTAGCCTATGTCCTCCACAGGAACATGGCTGCAAGATTGACTCAATGGGCTTTCCATAGAGTCCAAGAACACCCTAAACGGAGTTCGGACGAAGAAGTTATGACCTTCCAAAGTTGGAGGTCACACATGACTATAAGCTGACCTTACAGGACAGCCTACGACTGCCCCGAGCATGCACCGGTCGGATCCAGCACCCACTGCCCTCCACAGGTATTCTTCTGGAATCTTGACTCGATGGGCTTTCCATGGAATCCCAAAATGCTAATCCCGGATTCGGACGAAGAAGTTATGACCCGAAGTTGGAGGTCACACACATAACTAAAGCGTACTTACAGGTGACTACGACCTGGCCAGAACGCCCCTTTTCGGCCAGATCCAGCACCCATTGCCCCTTACAGTCATTTTTCTGGAATCTTGACTCAATGAGCTTTCCATAGAGTCCAAGAACACCCGAATCGGAGTTCGGACGAAAAAGTTATGACCTTCCGAAGTTGGAGGTCACATGACTAAGCGACCTTACCGGGACTGGCCTACGACTGCTGAATGCCTCTTTTAAACCAACTCCATTTTAATACCTTCCAAAGGCATTCATCTGGAATCTTGACTCAATGGGATTTCCATATATTCCAAGAACACCCGAATCGGAGTTCGAACGAAGAAGTTATGACCTTCCGAAGTTGGAGGTCACACATGGCTAAGAAGCGACCTTACGGACGACTACCTAACCTTCACGAACGCCCCTTTACGGCCCGGCTCCGGCGCCACCCTCTGAGAATTTTATGCAAGGACTCAATGGGCTTTATAGATTGAATAGCAGCGAGAAACGGGTTCGGACGAAGAGATTATGACGCCCAGAGTTGGAGGTCCGCGTGACTAAATGATCCTGCCGGACGGCTACCTTACGCCCGAATTCCCGCCGGCCGGCTCCGGCACCACTACCACTCAGGCATCGACTAGAAACTTAACTCAATGGGCTTTCCATAGAGTCCAAGAACACCCAAATCGGAGTTCGGACGAGAAAGTTATGACCTTCCGAAGTTTTAGGTCACACATGATCCTAGCCGGACGGAACCCATCCAGGGTGAACCCATCCGGGGTGAACATGTAAATTTAAACCCGAACCCCATCGTGGCTAACCAATGGACTGACCCTTCAACTAAGATTGTTCTAGTAAAACGGACCATAACTTAGGCTCTGGTCAGGTTGAAATTGAAAACCTAACATTAAGTTCATTTGATGTGGATACAATTTACGAAGGACTCACTACGAAATTCACTTTATTTCCTACCCCGAACCAGTTCTAAGTCGGGTTAATGTGTACCACCACAATGGCACTTTCCATGGTTCAAAACACAACTAAACATTCCACTTAGGCGAGAGACAACCACACGCTTCATTCATTTAACTGTAACACATAAAAATGGCACACAAGAATGATTACTTAGTCCCCTGAAATCAGTCCACAGGACCTTCAGAACAGATCCAGAAATCTCGGCTGCTTTGTCCCGAAAGTCTTGAGATGGTTCCTACAAACCACTCACGGCCTCACACAACCCTTGCCATTTGAATGGCCTTAAAGCAGGATTAAACCAAGTGAAGCCATGCATAGCAGGTTTTTTTTTCAAAACTCTCTCAACTCAGGTCTATCTTGAAGCCACATGCGTGAGGTTGAACGCTATTCTTCTTACTCCGTGAGGCCGTGGTAGGTGTCAAATTTAGAAGGTGGAGTCTCTCTGCAAACTTCTATAACTTTCTTCTGCTTTCTTTTACGCTCTTTTCTTTTCTCCATCCTTTGCTTGGTCGAGATGGAACAAGAACGCAATCGCTAAAAACGCCCGCATTCGATTTACCGTTGAACCTTTGGGATTTCCACTTATCCGCTTATCCATCTACGCTTGGTTCGCCGATGGCGTGATGTCACGTAATGCGTATAATACGATACTTGAGCTCATTGTTTGAACGCTCGGCGACGACATGTCTTGCCGATGGCGAGCCACTCGACACTGTCACGTATCCGCAGCGTCCTCTCGGTGCCTCGAAGAGCCTGATGAAATTTATTTGTCTCATAATTTGTGAAGTGCCTTGTGCTTCGTTGTGAGATAATTCAGCGGTGAAGTCTGTTTCATCATCGAGATCTAGAAAAATTTAGGGTTTTGACCGAAATTACCATTTTACCCTTTTTCATAAAATTTGAATTTTCCCGGGTTTTACACACGCGCGCATGGGTGATTTTTTGTTTCAAAATATAGAAGATATATCGGAAATATCGGTAAAAATATCAGGGATATATCGGGATATATCGGGGATATATCGGAAATATATCCAAATGGCCAGATTTGAAATCCTAACTTGATCCAACGATTATGGATTGATCCTAACGGTTTAAAGAAGATCTAACGGTCTTAATTTGCAAAATTAAATCAAACGGCTATAATTAAATTACAAATATTTTGACCATCCAACGGTTATTTTGACCCCGAAAAATCATAAATGCATACAAAATCATGCAATTTGATCACAAATTCTCTCTACCAATATCTAATCTTCATTTCACTCCAAAAATTTTTCTTTGTGATATCTCTTAAATAACTTTATATTAGTTTAATTTGATAGTTTATATGATTATTTCATATTTTAAATTAGTTAATTTAGTAATAATATATTAATAAATTAACATTTCATATTCTTTAATTTTTAAAATCAAATTTATATATTAGTTAATATTATTGTATGCATATTATAAATTTATAGTATTATATGGAAGTTTTTCATATTTTAAATTAGTTTAATTTAGTAATAATATATTAATAAATTAATTTTTCATGTTAGTTAATATTTGAAGCGAGCATGTGGATGAGCCACCAATTCACATCGTGGAAGTTGTAGATATAAAGTCGAGACATTTATGCATAACATGGTCGATCTTATAATCAATATTATCGAACATCGATGTCTTGGTATGAGTATTGTGCTTTACAAAGATTGATCCATCCATCAAATGTTACCTTAAGGTCACATCAATCTTCATTTTAATTTTAAAAACTCATTTGCAATGTATATATTTGATTATTAATGTCATTTTTACACTTTTAGAAAGTATTTCTATAAATTTGAAAGTATTTTTGTTAATTTTTTATATATCGATATTCATAAAAAAAAAAATATCCACCGATATATCTCCGATATATCCGATATATCCATAAAATATGAATCTGGAATATATCAAGTAAGAAATGATATTTCCAACCTTGAAATTGGGAGGAGTACTACCATAACAAACTAGGGGTACTATTTGATACTACCATAATGTAAGAACCATAAACAAACTCAGCAATATGTACAATATTTTCATATGTTTGTAATATGATGGTACTACCATAATAAATAGGTGTTCCAATAAGTTAAAGTCACTAATTACTAAGGGTGTGCATAAAACCGATTAAACCGAAAAAATCAATTAAATTGAATTGAATTGACCGATTTTAAAATATTTATAATTTTTTTTAAAACTTGATTTTTAAAAATTTAAAATTGAACAAATGCGATTGGATTGTCGATTTCAATTTAGAAAAAGAAAAAGAAAAAAACATAAGTGAATCGAGCAATAAATGTTAGCTTTTATTTATTTATTTATTTTGAAAGGAAGTTAGTTTTTATTCTATTTTCTAGTTTAGATTTTGAAACTTTCAAAATTTTAATTAGCTATGACTTTTTTCTATTATAGTCTTTTAATCTTATATGTTATTTTAAATATTTGAAAAACTCTTAAAAAAAATTATACTATTTCATCTTAAGTTTTTACTCATCTTCTTCTTCTAAAGTTTTTATCCATCTTTCTTGGTGTTCATGATAATGACAAATTAAGATTTGGATAAATCTTCAAAATAATTTTCTTTCAATATCTTTTTTTTTTTTTTCATTTTCTATGAAATTATTTCTTTGAAGAATAAAATTAATTTAAATTATTTGTGAAGAAATCAAATTCATTTCTTCGAACCATTCAATTTTAATTTTAGTTTTATAGAAAATTATTTTTAAATAGTTTTATTAGATTTTTTTTTTTTAAGTAAAAGGTTTTATGATAATTATTCAAAAAATAATTTGATAGATAATTTTAGTTTTTATTAGGTTTCTTAAAATATTTATTTTGATAAATCTATAATTTATGGTGATTATTCTTCAATATTTTTATTTTTGAATGTTTATTAACATAATTATTTTATTTTATTTTTATGAATTTGTAAGTATTGAAGGATAAAATGGATTTATTTTCATTCTTGCTGGATAATTTTTTAGGAATTTGTTTAGTATTAAGGATAAAAATAGTTTGGTCTGTTATTTTGTAGATCTCACGAATTTTGAGAGTGACGGATCGTCGTGGCATTCACCGGTTAAGCGGCAATTAAACGAGCGACCTCTGAAAACAAACACGAAGGCGTGGTGATCAGAGTCGCACTCGATAGCAAAAGTTAGCCTTTCTCTGGAAGATCTTGAATTAGAAGTGACTGCCCTTTGGATTCAAAATGAGTACCTCTTTTGGTCTGATTCGTTTCCTTTTTATGGAGGGAGATAGGAGATCCAACTTTTCCGGAGGGTGGACGATTTCTTCCCCTAAAAGTAGGAGAAGTTGGCTCTTATTGCGGAAAGAGAGATTTGTTTCCCTTATATGTAACTGCTTTCCAGATAGGGATGTCATTTGAGAATACCTCCCTATTTCTTCAGAGGCAACGAAGTCAGTTCATGAATGAGTTTTCGCTTGTAAGATAGAAATCCGGCGGGCAGCTTAACTTGGGAGAATTGCCGCTCGGGAAAGTAAGCGTCGGCCGGGTCAGACCATGAAGTTCTCAGTGCCGGGTGCGGATGGTGAGGCACCACGGCCAGACTAATGTCTAGTCTTAATCCCCTTGAAATAACCGGACGGAGGGTTGGTCCGGTATTCATGGGCGTCCGGGAACTGGAGCCTTTTCCCTTCGGATCTTGGACTGGTTTGACCTCTTATGGGGGTTGGGCACAGGCCCGAGTACCTGATTTTAAATTTATTAATACAAAAGTGAGAGAAAATAATGGATTTTTTGGAAAATATTAAATATATTAGTTTTATTTTTATATTTTCAATATTAAAATTTTAAATATATTAGATTACAATTTTTATTTTTTATTCGGTTCTTAAACCGAACAGAATGTCGAATTAAATTATTTTATTCGGTTACTATCTATAAACGAATCGAACCGATTTTATCGGTTGTATATTTTTAATTTGGTTTCGGTTTTAATTTATTAAAACCGATCATAATCGATTCGATTACAATTTTATATTAAAATCGAACTAAATAAATCGTGCACATCCCTACTAATTACCATCAACTTTATCATGGTACAATCAAGTAGTACCCCAGTTCATTATGATAGTACTTCTAGTATGTTATGGTAATACAAGGTAGAACCCCCAGTTCGTTATGGTAATACTCTTAGTATGTTATGATAGTACCATTACAAAGTTAATGGTAATTAATGGCCTAAACTAGTTGGAACACATATTATTATGGTAATACCACCATATTACAAACATATGAAAATATCATACATATTGCTATAGGTTTGTTTTTTGTTCCTACATTATAGTAGTATCGAGTAGTACCTCTAGTTCATTATGGTAGTACTCCAGTGTATTATGGTAGTACCATTACAAAGCTAATGGTAATTAGTGGCCTAAACATTCTGACCGGGGAACAAAATCGGTTTTCGATAGATATATCGTAGAAATCGGTTTCGGCCGACAGAAGAAAAGCAGAGGAAAAATCGATAAAATCGCCTATTTTTCGCCGAAAAATAGGAAAAATACCGTTTTTCCACCGAAAAATCGCGACTGTGGAGCACGCGCGCTTGTGCAGGAATTTCTGAAAAAATATCTGTAAAATATCGGTAAATATCGGTAAAATATCGGTAAATATCGGTAAATATCGGTAAAATATCAGTAAATATCGGTAATCACTATTTTGACTCAAAAATTTTATAAATACCCATAAAATCCTTACAATCTCTTCTGAACTCATCCATACATCGAGCTCCATTTAACTCTCAAATTTTTTTTATTTGTGATTTATCATAAATGTTGAGGATATCTTATTATGAATATTATCTTTATTCAGGAGATGGGATCCCTTCGTCAAATAATGTAATGGAGCCACATCGGTCTTCATTTTGGTTTAAATTCTGTAATGCTATTTCCTCTATAAATTATAAAGCGTAGAATATTGTTTTTGTAGTGTATATTTGCTTGATGTCTTTTATAAAGTTTCGACAAAATGTTTTATGAACCTAGTATTTTTATTAATTTTCTCTTTCTGAGTATTTTTGTCAAAATATCCACGATATACCAAATATTTAAAATATATCAGCAAATCAAATCTGGAAATATATCTATTCAGATATTTTGTTACCATTGGTTACAACACATATTGTATAGTGGTACCACCATATTTGTATATGATATCATTACATATTGTTTTTAGGTTTGTTTCTAGTTCCTATACTATGTTGTACCTCAGTTGAATTGGTAGTACTCAGGTATAGTTGGTATTACCATTACGAATGTGTAGTGTGATCTAACTAGATACATTGCGGATTATTGAACACAGGTGATGATTCAGACATGACTGTGTCATATATATAAGAACATATAAATATCGATGCGCTGGTTGTATAATTCGTATGGGTAGTTGTGCTGATTCGTTATGTGTTCTGATCCATAATACTAACGCTTTGTTCAGTTGATTATTCTGATATTTCTTATTATATGGTACATCATATTTCATTATACAATATCAATGGTATAACAACCATTATATTAATAGCTAAATAACTATTTAATTACAATAAATCAATAACTCTTATTAACAACAAACCCTAATAATATTATAATGTAGTTTCTGTGATTCTTATAGCAAATGTCTCAATAAGTTCATCATATCTGTACAATTTGAACATGACACTAAAAAAATGTGATCACATCCCAAATATCAACTAAACAATCTCGCTTTGCAAGCTTCCGAAACCTGCTTGTATTCTTCATTACTTTTATGCATGATCAAGGTGGAACATGTCTTTAACGATGGTATTACATTTGAAACTGACATGAAAAGCAATAGATTAATGAACCAATTCAATCAAGAATTAGGGTGCGTTTGGGAGAGCTTATTTACAGCTTATTTGAGCTTATCTTCTCGTATAAGTACTTTTAATAAAAATTATAGGTATTTAGAAGAGCTTATAAAAATAATTTATGACCTCCTATAAGCCCATTTTAGCTTATTTCAATAAGTTTCATAGAGAAGCTTATCAAAATAATCTTAAAAAAGCTTGTACGAAACCTAAAAAATGATCGTTTTAATGACAAAACTGTCATTCTGACATATTATGAAAAAAAAATCTGAAAAAAATAGAAAAACAATTCTTAAAAGAATATGTAATAAATAGGAAAAAATTTTGAAAAATTTTTGAAAAATTTTTGAAATTTTTTTGAAAAATTTTTGAAATTTTTTTTTAAAAAATAGAAAATAAATTCTGAAAAATTATGTAAAATAGGCAATTTTTGAAAAAATTATGTAAAAATAGGTAAAAAAAAAAACTTCAAAAAATTATGTAAAAAATAGGAAAAAATTCTTAAATATAATTAAAAATAGAAAAATATTCTATTGATGGTGATTTTCTTGATTTAGAATTTGATGTAGATCCATGAGTGTTTATTTTGTTTTGGAACTTAGAATTTTGTCATGTTAGGAAGCACTATGATGTTTGTTATTTTGTTTTGGAAATGTTTGTGATGATTAAGACTAGCATGTTGATTTTTATGTTTTATGTTATTATTTTATTATATTTTTATTATTAGATAAAACTATAGACAATATTTAGTGAAAAATATAATTTTTATTTATATTAAAAGTAGTGCGCACATCACTTAAAAAAGCTTCATGTTCCCGTTGCCATGCTGGCACCCAAGAGGCATTTAAGGTCTCAATGTGCCTTAAATAACTATGAGTTCACAGACATCACGCCCAATTTATGAAAAGATCCAAAGATTTTAATGAATAAAAAAACATAAAATATTTTAGCTTTTTATAATCTCTTTGATGCATAGGAAAAAAAAGTGAAGATGAGAAAATGGTTCATTAATTATTTTTTATACTAGAAATTATATTTGAATGATAAATGTTAATTGTATATTGTGAATCTTTACTCTCTCTCTCTCTCTCTCTCTCTCTCTCTCTCTCTCTCTCTCCTCTCTCTCTCTCTCTCTCTCTCTATATATATATATATATATATATATATATATATATATATATATATATATATATATATATATATAATATTAATTTTTAGTTCTTTAGTTTTTGGTTTTTTTTAATTTTTGTACTATGACAAGTGTTTATTTATTCAAACACTTCACCTTATTATTGCTTATGATGGTATTTTCGCAATTTCGCTATTAGGCGTTTGTGTAGTAATGCATCCAAACGTCTTAAAATAATGCATAAGTGCTTTTTAAAATATGCATCCAAACACAAATAGCTTATTGAATAAAGTACTTATGACATAAACTTTCATCTAATAAGCACTTATAACATAAGTGTTTAATTAAGTTGTTTACCCAAATAGAGTCTTAATGCATATAGTTTAAGAACTTTTTATATATAACATACCGAGTCTATAGCATGTGTCAATATTGTCCCATTCAATATTCCATGTATTTGATGACAAATACACCACAATCATTTCTATAAACAAAATGTAGAACAAATTTGGTGAAATAAGAAGTGCAAATTTTGTACTGATGGAAGAGAGGTAAAGTAATTTACATATAAAATAATTACATTATGATCAATTACATGTTTGTATGGGGCGTTTGCAAAAGTTATGCTAATATCAGTTAGTACCCCTAGTATTGATTGATAATAATATGATGTGCATGTAAAAACAATAACAATGTAATTTATAAGTTGGTAATAATTGTTTCTAATTTTTAATGATAGTACCAATTATTACCCCTAGTATGTTATGGTAATACTGTCAATATGTTATGGTAATACCCCAGTATGTTATGTTGGTACCACCTATATGCTGTGGTAGTATCACTTTCAAATATGTAGTGGTAATACCTCAATCCGTTGCTAGTGCCACAAGTGAGTTATGGCGGTACCCATAGTATAGTAGTAGTACTGGGTAGTACATTATATATAATACATTATATTTGGTTTTTTTTTTTTTTCAATTTGGACATTTTCTCATTATATGGTAGTACCAGGTAGTACCCCAGTATGTTATGGTGATACCCCAATATGTTACTCATAATAGTAGTATCCCCAATACGTTATGGTGGTACTCATAGTATGTTATGGTAGTACCAATGCAACAACAATTAAATGTCATATCAATTACAAAAATAACAAGGCCATAAGATAAGACGAGTAATACAAAACCTTGCTTGCTTAACTCGCCAATTTGACCAATGATTCATTGAGGGTAGTACCTAGTAGTACCCCCAATACGATATGATGGTATAAACATTATATTATGGTTGTGGGTATTCATTCATGACACGATTATTGGTAAGCCTATAAACGGTAGTACCACCAGTAAGCTATGGTGGTATCCCCAGTATAGTATGATAGTATTGGGTTGTACATTATATATAGGACCACATACTCATACATAAGGTAGTATCAGGTGGTACCCCATGCTTTTTACGAATCTTGGTAAATAAAGGTAGCTCATTTATATGAAAAAACAAACAAAGAACACCTAAAACTAATAAAGGAAACTTCTTTATATGAAAAAACAAACAAAAAACACCCGAAACTAATAAAGGCAACTCCTTTATCTGAAAATTTGAATATAAAACACTCAAAAAATAATAAAGTTAACTCCTTTATTGACAAAAAAAACAAACAACAAACACCTAAAATTGCAAAACACGAATGCATATATAAAAAATCAAACTTCAAAGCATAAACTTACAGTTTACGAATATGAACGACTTCATTTCCTTGCAAACGATGAATGATTACATGCAAAACACGATATAGATAAAACGAGGGGAATGGAAGCTTTAGCAAAAAGAGAATGAGAGTTAAAGAGATTGAGGGAAGATGAAGGGAAGAAGAGGAAGGAAGGAGAAGCAAATCGAACAAGGATTGGATTTACTATAAAGGTCTTTTGGGGTCTTTTTTTGGTTATCATTACATTACCCAAAAATAATTATTTTTTATGACAGTGTACTGAACACTGTAAAACAAAAACTTGCTTTCAATTTTTATGATATTTCTCTCTTGAAGTAGACAAACATAATTTTCCCTATGTTACGGCTGCTGATATTGTAAAATTGGTAGAGTTGTTGGATTGAAGAGAGTATTGGGCCCGTGAACCCTTGGGTTGTGGGTAACCTGAAAGCCAAAGAATCAGTGGAAGAGGGAGTGCCGGAACCGATGGACCACCTGTTGCTCTTCTTGAACAACAAGATTAAACAGTTGGGAAAGAAAGGATAAGGGGATCAATCGTCAAAATATGACCTTGCATTCCAGCATAGAATTCGCTTGAACCCATTAGAAATTGCATCATGTATTCTTCTTGTTGATAATCCATCTAAGCTTTCATACCACCTCATTGACCCTTTAGAAATTGCTCAATTCAATCGAGCGTATCAAGTATTAACATGAAGAGACCCCTAAGACAAAGCATGTAATTGTTATTTTATTTGGAAGATTTATGAAGCATTGCTCTGATGAAATCGTTCATGGAGATCCAGCCAAGCAACCCGAGCAGTTCCGAGATAGAGGTGACTATCAGCAATCTCTTTGGAGACGGCATTGAGAAGCCAAGATGTAACCATGTTGTTACATCGAGACCATATGCCTGCGAATAAGTAAACAACATATTGCTACTCCTCAGAACAGTTGCAATAAGTAAACAACAAAAGTATATTCCAAGTCCCTCTGAGATATTGGTTCTTCTGTTGTTAACAGTGATACAAGAAGTCCAATAAGGAAAAGGAGAACATAAAAAAACAAAAAGATTGAAAATAAAACCTTTGTCTTTGTTACAACACATCATGAGAAAATTGCCACCAACTATTACTAAAGACTGAAATACCAATATCCACTAATTGATCTATCCAACTTAATGAGATTAAGCCCCAAATCCAGAACTAAAAATTGCAGCTATTCAGAGTGTTTGAGTCAATGAAGTCCATCCTCATCTTTCGAAAGAAACCCAACTTCAGAGTAAAATCTGTAAATTACCATTTGGTGGATATTAGAAACAATAAGAGTCAACAAAGATATATATATATATATATATATATATATATATATATATATATATATATAACAAATCATGTGCCTAACACATTTAACTACATTAAGTATAAAGCAGCAGCAAAGGAACACACCATAGGCTCACATATTTGAGAGGGAAATAAGAAAATAAAGAGAAACAAAATAAAAGGAAAAATAAAATAAAATAAATAAATTTAAAACCAACAAATTATTTTTATATGATATTTTAAACTCATTTCACTTATTCTAACCCTTCTATATAAAAATTAAATAAACTGAAAATGCAGAAGTCTCTATATTAGTTTGATTATATATATTTTATATTTTCAATAATAGAACCAGCATAGTTATGAAAGGCACGCCTAAAGCTCAGGTGCTACCACTCCCAACGAAAATG
Organism: Tetrastigma voinierianum; assembly: GCA_016808115.1. NCBI lineage: Eukaryota > Viridiplantae > Streptophyta > Magnoliopsida > Vitales > Vitaceae > Tetrastigma > Tetrastigma voinierianum. The sequence continues at coordinate 604,536 of JAEQBH010002373.1, forward strand.
CCTCGCTTCAAGTGAGGCACAGGGGTGAGAGGCGTCGAAATTGGTTCCATCTACAGCTTCACCAGGCACACCATTCCTCTTCCTCTTCTCCTCTCTTTTTTTTTTTTTTTTGCTTTTTGGCCGTTGAAGATGGAAAAAAGTTGTTGAAGAAGAGTGGAGTTGTGGCATCGGGTAAGAAGAAGAGGGAGCCTAAGGCTCCTGAGGCCCAACCCAATACAACGTCGTTTTTGGTTGGTCTTTAATTTATTTTTAAATCAAAACACCCCAAAATGACATCGTTTTGGGCTTCCAACAACCAAAACGACGCCATTTTGTATGTCCGAACCCTAAGCCTTATAAAAGCCCCTCCCTCTCTCTTTCTTGGATTGCACCCTAAAATCCTCAAAAAAAAAACCCCTCAAATACACACTTTCAAAGCTGGATTGAAAAGGAAAGAAGAAGAATAAGACTCAAAGAGGTTTTTTTTTTCATTTTTCGTATTTTTGTTTTGAAAAAAATTCTAAAAAAAGTAGAGAAACATTCTCAGAAAATTCTTAAAAACAGGAAAAAATATTTCAAAAAAAACTTTGAAAAAAAATAGGAAAATTTCAGAAAATTAATGTATAAAATAGGAAAAAATCTGAAAATTAATGAAAAAATAGAAAACAAATTATGAAACAATTAGAACAAAAATTCAAAACATTTTTAGTTGTTTGGCAAACATTGAGTATGTTTATAATTTATAGATTTATACTATATAATATATTATTTATATTTTTTCATTTTTTTCTCAATGTAATTGTTATTTTATTGTTGATTTGTTTTAAAGATACACAAAAATGGATAAAGAGATTGAAGTTGAAGTAGAGCCCGCAAGTGGAAGAAAAGATCCGGGATAGAAATATGTCCGTTTATTAAATGAGAAAGATATAAGTACGCTCATTTGTATTTTTTGTGATAAAGTAACTAAAGGAAGCTTCTATAGACAAAAGCAACACCTTGTTAGAGGATTTAGAAATTTGAAAAAGTGTACAAGATGTCCTGAACATGTTAGGGAAGAAATAGAAGATTATATGCTAGCCAAAATAACTCAAAAAAATCAAATGAGTTTGGGAGTCATAATGTGAATGAAGATATGTTTGGGTTCCAAGATGAAGATGACGAGGACCCAAAGGTTACTAGCAAAATGGGAGGAAATGATGTTTCTAGTGGTGGTAGCAATGGAGGGGGAAGTGGTGGTAGTGGTAGTTGCTCAGACCAAGGCAAAAAGGTCCTATGGATCATTTCTTCACCCTAATCCGTAAATGGTTGTTCAAAATAGAAAAAATACTCAAACTACTATCAACAATGCCTACAACAAAGAGGCCAATGAGAGAGTTGATATACTATTTTGTAGATGGATGTATGATGCCGCGATTTCGTTTAATGCGGTGAACTATGCTAGTTTCCAACCAATGCTTAAGGCAATTGGGTAATATGGTGTGGGCTACAAGGGACCAAGTTTTCATGATGTAAGGGTTACTAACCTCAAGAAAGAATTTACTCTTACAAAGGATTCAATGAAGGATCATTTCACATAATGGAAGCAAAATAGATGTTCAATTATGTCAGATGGATGGACTGATAGGAAGGAAAGGTCATTGGTGAATTCTTCAAGAGGGACCATGTTTATGAAATCTATTGATGCTTCTTCTATGGTCAAGACGAGAGAGAAATTGTTTGAATTACTTGACAGTCGGGTGGAGGAAGTTGGTGAAGTCAATGTTGTTCAAGTGATAACAGATAATGCTTCAAATTATGTGACGGTAGGTACGTATAATTTAATTTGAAATTTTCATTTACTTATGCATGTAAGTGATTACATCTATTATCTATTTATCATGTGTTTAAATTATGTAGGGAGGTTGTTCGGAAAAGAAAAGGTCGCATTTGTATTGGACACCATGTGCTACACATTGTCTTGACTTGATACTAGAAGATATTGGAAAACTACCACACATTAAGAAGACAATAGAGAGGGCCATATCCATAAGCGGCTACATCTATAATGTAATTGTGTTTGCTCAACATGATGAGGCGATTTACTAAGCAAAGGGAGTTATTATACCGTTTAAGACTTATGCAACGGCCTTTTATCACCTTATCCTCGTATCAATGAACAAAGAAACAACTTAAGGAAGCATGTTTACTAGTTCAAATCTGACGTAAATAAATGGGCAAACGATAAAAGGGAAAAATGTAGCCAATATAATTTTCATGTCTTCTTTTGGAAACACTATAGTGTTTTGTTCAAGGTGCTCGACCCTCTTGAGTCGTGTGTGCTTGCTTAGTGGATGTTCAAAAGAGGCCTCCTATGGGCTACATTTACGCAGCTATGAAAAAGGCAAAGGAAATAATTGTCAAAAGCTTTAATGGGAATGAAGAAAAGTATAGGGAAATCATGGAAATCATTGATAGGAGGTGGGAGGTTCAGCTTCATAGGTCTTTGCATTCAGCTAAGTATTTTTTGAACCCACAGTTCTATTATGATACAAAAGGATTAGGAGAGGCCCTAGATTCAAAAATCTTTGAAGATGTATGTGGTTGCATGTCAAGATTGGTGAAAAACAGAGATGAACAAGATGCAATTATATCACAACTAGACTTGTACATGCATGCTAGATACCTTTGGTAAATGAGTTTGCCATTAGAACAAGGAAGACTAAACCTCCAGGTTAGTTCTTTAGTTTTGTTAATTAGTGCATTGAAATTATTATATATGTTTGGTTAAAATAGGTGAAATGTCCAACTAATAATTTATTTAGATTAATTGTAGCTGAATGGTGGGGAATGTTTGGATCAAGTACTAGAAGTTTGCAAAAGTTTGCATTGAGGGTTCTATACCTAACATGTAGTGCATCAGGTTGTGAAAGGAATTAGAGTATCTTTGAGAATGTAAGTCATGCAATTGAATGTGTCTTTAGACTCTTTACAACATTCTTTAATGTAACTTAGATTCTTTAGAAAACTAAAACATCAGATATAATCATGAAAACTATTTGTTTTTTCAGATTCATAGCAAGAGGAGAAATAGGTTGGACCATCAACGCTTGAATGATTTGGTGTACATTAACTACAATCGAACCTTGATGAAAAGATACAATGAGCATCATACCATTGATCCCATTTCCTTGAAAGATATAGATGATAGCAACGAATGGTTGATGGGAAGAATGGAAGATGAAGGTACTGCAAAAGATGATTTGGTGTTTGAGGTGCCAGATTTAACATGCAGGTGATGTCAAGGAGCTAGCGAGAGCCGAGGAACTTAGGGTTTATACAAGAGCTGAAGCAAGCACAACACCAACACCAAAACCAAAGTCAAGACCATCTAGCTCTAAACATACTCCTACTCTTGCTTTGATTGATGAAGATAAAGAGATGATCTATTCATCGGGAGAGGAAGATGAAGAAGAGGGGGAGTGGAAGATTGATGATAGGGATGATATTAATGATGATTTTCTTGATTTAGATTTAGATGCAGATACATGAGTGTATATTTTGTTTTGGAATTTTGAATTTTTGTGATGATAAGAAACACTAATGATGTTTGTTATTTTGTTTTGAAACTTTGAATGTTAGGATGATGGGAGAACTATTAATGTTTGATGTCCTTTACTTTATTATATTTTATTATTAGATTTAAAATTATAGATGTAACATTTGGCTAGATATATAATTTTTACTCAGATAGTGAGCAGGCGCCTACATAGTAAAGCCCGAGCCTCAAGTGCGCCTTGCGCCTCAAGGCCCCAAGAGGCTTTTACGTCTCGATGTGCCTTGCGCCTTAAATAACTATGAGAACCAGTAATGAGAAAACCGTTTTACTTACTATTTTTTGTTCTTTCCCTTATTACTACTCAAAACCAAATATAATGTAAAGAACTTTCCTATCTAATGAAAGACTCAAAACCAGTAATGTGTTCCTATTTTTGTGATTCTCCAAGACAAAAAAAATACTTTGAGCATCTAATATTCCTAGTCAAATTTCACCATCTTGACCATTCAATTAAACAGGCGATTACATAATAAGACTAAAATTCATGGCAATAATTTTTTGAAGACAAATTATATACATGCACCTACAATAGGCTCCATCCACCCTGCATAAAATCATCATACTGCTAACTAGAAGATCATATGAAAATACAGAATTCGCAAAACAAATTATGATTTCTTTCAACTTCAAGCATATCTAGGCCGTACAAGTGTAGGTAACATAGAGAGAAAAGCGTTGACCCAGACAAGTGCTGGGCCAAAACTGTCAAAGCTGCAAAATAAATATATTATTATCAAAACAAGCAGTCATAAAAACAAAAGCTTGAATTATTTGATATAAAATGGCAAATTATTGATTATAGATTTAGAGGTACAGGCTTGTTTAAACATAAAATAGTAGTCAACTAGGGTGACACACGACACCTACCATATAATACTTTGAACCAAAACTAGAGGTATATCCAAACCAAAATAGTAGGTCCCGCTTACCTTGTGGATGTGTGTGGAGAAAGAGATAGGAAAATAAAGAGAGAATTGTTTAGGTTATGTTTGGTTCTTAGAAAATTTGAGGGAAAACGCAAGGAAAGAAGATAGAGAGGAAAAGTGGAAGAAAGAAAAAATGAAGAAAATAAAAATAGCATTAAAAGTCAATAAATTATTTTGATATGCACCTTTGAACTCATTGAATTTATTTTAACTCATCAAAATGAAGACTAAACAATTTAAAAATATATAAATTTCTAATTAATTTTAATTATATATGATTTAAAAAAAAAATTATAAAATTATTTTTCTTGAATTTTTTTTCTTTCCTCAATACTTCTAGGAACCAAACATTGCATTAAGGTTAAGAGCTCACATGAGCAGGATTAAGAATGAGTAAGGTAGCTATGCTTCCCACAAGTTAGTTAAGATAAATCATGCCAACCTCACTTCTTGTAGGGGTCCATTCCATAAATGAGATTTGCATAACTACAAAAAATTGAGTAGATGCGATAGAATGTAGAAGTTGGACTTAAGAGTAGGACCGCCCTTTAAATCATAAGAATTGAGGACTATGAGTAAAGTTAAGGATACATCCACTTCAACTCACCATTTGCTTTCTACCCATCCACCTCATATCACATTTTGTTTTCTATGTGTCTACAAACATGAACATAGAGACAGCTACATAAATATTGATATGATTACAGATAGAGGCCAAGTTGGAACTTCAGAATGTTTTGATTTTACAAAATGCTAACATATCTTTGGAATAGGAGATAGAAACACACCCATTTAGCTTGACAAGGAGTTGCAGTGAGTTGCAGCACCTTTGTGCCTATTTTGGACTCTTTGGCGCACAAGAAATAGGTTGGTGTTCGAGAATGAGGTAACTTCTGTTCAAAGGATTAAAGCTAACTCCGTTTCCAATTTGTGGAATTGGGCAAACCTGTATTGTATATACAACACGAACTCTGTATTGGACTTTCTGGTTGGGGAGTAGGTGGGTTTTTGGGTTTGTTTCCTATCTAGGCTTTTTGGCTCCCTTTGGTCCACTTCCTATGTACTCCTAGGAACTCTTTCTATCTCTATAATATTTGCTTTTTACTGATAAAAAAAATAGGAGATAGAACCACAAAAGAAAGAAAAACATTTAATCAAAATTTTCAATCAAAATGATTCAAATCAGGATTCAAAACAGGAAGAAATTAGGAAAGATTTACAGGATTTGACAACATTTCCATTGTTTCCCAAAATGTGATACTGTGAGTGGAATTATTTTGACAAGAAAAAGAATATTTACATCACCATCAATTTTAACAAGAAGGATAACAATGATAAAAAAGCTTGATCATATTTTAGATGCTATTTAATAGCAAACAAAAGGAAAATGATCCAACTCCTTTCATTTTCCTTCCATAGGTTATTACATTCATTTTTTCTAAAACTAAATGGTTTAGTGACTCAACTTCTATTCTCTCCTGCACCATATGTTTTGTGAGTTTCTATGACATGCCATATTGGATAGGAGAAAAAGTTATTAAAGTCATATATTTACAAGTTTTTATTAGCCCTATAGATGTGTCTTAAAGTCGAGAACCTCTTTAACTTAAAAGCAAGCAATATCTAGACGGTTGAAAGTGGGATCATAACAAATAATATCAGAGTCGATTTTGGAACTTGATGTCAGGGTCTATTTGGCTTCATGATGGGTATTGGAATGATATTAGAGTTGATTTTTGGTTTCGTGAAGGAAATTTACTTATCTGTTCTATCTGCTTGGTTTTGTAAAGGATGTTTGTTTGTTTGTTTGTTTGTACATTCGATCTATTTGGTACCACAATCCCATAAAATACAACAAGTATATTGCATATGTATGGGTTGGTGATTATGATATTTCACATCAAATAAAGAAAAAAGTTTCTGAGGCTATATAATTATAAGCTCCTCTTAACCCTATAATCACCTTCTAAAGTTATAAGGATCTCTTTGGGTCAAAGTAATAAAATAGTCTTAAAGCCAATCCCTTATCCGATGTGAAGATTTGTCTAACCTAAAGAGGAATGTGTCTATTTGACTTCACAATCCCATGGTACATAACAAAAACATTATATTTGAATGGAGTGAATTAACACATGAGATAGGGATAAAAAAATTTATAACAGTTTTTAAGTTTCTCTTAACAATTTTAAAAAGAAGAGGGTCCCTTGTGGGTTCTAAATGGGCAATATTCCTCCTTTTAACATTGTATAGATGTTTTAAAATTATGAGGGAAGCCATTTAGGCGTAGATGCCTTCTAAAGCAGGCACAATTTTTAAGAATTTCACTCATAAGTAAGACATTAGAAAATTGGTAATACCTTGAAAGGGAAAATCAATAGCAAAGGAGATTTCTCAAAAACCGATAAGATTTAAAAAAAAAAAAAATTAACCTTTTACAAATTAGAATCAGAAGGGGAAGCTGTCTACACGGTGGAGTGGGTTGTTATAATTTCACTTTATTGAAAAGTATTCACATGTATGGCACAGGAAAATGGAATTGGTAATACATTGAAATGAAAAAACAAGAGCGCAGGAGGTTTCCCCAACACCCATAAAATGAAAAAAAAAATTAAGCTTTTAGAAATAGAAAGTACCCACTTTCTATAAAATGAAAAAATTAGGCTTCTAGAAATCAGAAAATTCCGATGTTCTCGGTTCAGGAATCAATACCCACCAACCCAGATGCGATTGCTCTTTATTTTCTAAATTTTTATCATCAATTTAAGGGAAGAAAACTCTCATGACGATCAAGAACATAAATTCAAATTATAATTTGAAAACAAAAACAAAAACCAAGAATCGTTAAGTTACGAATGTTAATAGAGATTCAAATAGATGGAAATAGCCCTAAAAATACAATCAAATTGTACAAGTACAACAATTGCAGCAAATATAAGAAAGACACTGAAAGTTCCAATATATTAAATCGAAAGATTGCGAAAATCTTACCATCCACTCGAACTCGGCCGAGTCCCACTCGATCTGGGCCGACTCAGCTCCCCCTGATCCGACTCACCACCCCGCCGCATCCTCTCGTACCCACCCGACTTGGGCCTCCGCTCTTCCCCGTTACGGTTCGGCGATCCAAAATTCCCCTGCCGATGAGGCCGGATCTGGAACTCCGGCCCAGGCTTCTCCTCCCTGCCGACGAACCCCGGCCGCAGATGTGGCGGAATGAACCGATCCGGCTTCGACGGAGACGAGGGAGGGGGTGAACCGATCTCAGCCCAGCCCGGCGGTAAAGAAGCCAATGAACCCGGCTCGGGCCTGGCCTGGACGGCAGGTGGCGGCGGCTGGTTATGTGGCAGCGTCTGCTGTTTCTGTGACGACGGTAGTTGGGGCTGTGGCTTGGGGGTGGGGCGGGTTAAAACGAGCATTCCTCCATGTGTTGTTCGGGCGGCAGAGAAATGTGATTTGTAAGAAATTGGTGCAGATGAAGAAGAAGGTGCGGAGGAGCTGGCAGTGGTGGCCGCGGTGGAATGGGAGTTCTTGTGATAGAGGTGATTGAAGTTGACGGAAGCGTATTTGTTGGTTCTTGTTGCCATCCACCACCACCACCACCAATGCGACGGAGAGAGAGAGTAGAGACTAGACAGAGGGCACAAGGAAACCGGCAACAACGATTCCAAAACCTTTATTGGTCCGATAAAACGTGGATTTCGGCCCCTAATCTTTTTTTCTTTTTTAATAACCGTAAGTGTCTGAATTACCTTACGTGCAAATCGGACTATCCCATGGCTTCCAAAGTCGACAATTGGACAAACTAGAAATGACAAAAAAAAACCTAAAAACCCAAACCAAAAATTTGTTTAATCCAACTTCGGTTTTGGTTTTTATTTTATTTATAAAATACAAAAAGGCTCAAAAAATAAAAAATATTATTATTATATTAAAATTATAAAATATAATGTATGTAATACATCATATTAGTATAATTTTAGTATAATATATAACATTGTTTTCATATTATATATTATTGTAAAATACAATGTAAATAATATTTAATATAAGTATATATAATTTTCAAAAAATGTATTATATAATATATAATGTATATAATACATCGATTTTTTCTTAACAAACATATGATTAACCCAAAAATGGTTAATCAAAAATTTAGTTAATCATGTTGATGATTAAGTTTTTTATTTATATAAATACCAAATCAAAAAACCGATAGTCGATTTTTTTTAGTAAGGTTAATCGGACCATGCTCATCCCTAGGGTTGTGCATGGTTTATTTGGTTCCGTTTTATGATCGATTTTAATTTTTTAAGATCGAAATAGATAATTTGAAATATAAAACCTATAAAATCGGTTTGATTCATTTTATAGATCATAATTGATTAAAGTAATTTAAGTCGGTTGATTGGATTCAATTCAGTTTAAAAATAGAATAAAAATTTTAAACTGTAATCTACCATTTTTAAAATTAATATTCCCTTCAAAAAAATTAATATTAAAAATATAAAAATAAAACTAATATAAGATATTGAAGAAAATTATTTTTGAAGATTTATCCAGATCCATTATAAGCCCAAAAAACTTAAGACAAAGTAGTATAAATTTTTTTAAGAGTTTTTTAAATCTTTAAAATAACATAGAAATTCACTAAAAAAATGACGTAAAAGTTTAAGAGACTGTAATAGAAAAAGTTATAATTCATTAAAATTTTGAGAGTTTCAAATAAATAGAATAAAATTTTTAAATGATAACTTTACAATGTTGGTTTTAAATTTGTAAAACTGAATTTTAAAAAATATTTTAAAATCAGGTTGGCTTGATTTGGCTTGATCAATTTTTTTGGTTTAATCGGTTTTATGCACACCCTTTCTCACTCCAGGCACTACGCCTGCGCTGACCCCTAAATGCACGGCCACTTCAAGAGCCTCCCAAAGTGATTCAGCCCGAGCCGCCCGCCCAGAACGTCGTCCGATTCTCCGCCCGAGCACCTAAATGGACTAGCCCGAACCAACCCACCAAGAACGCCCCCAAATAATCCTTCACCCGGTAGCCTCATATCCCGTGACGCCTTTTACTCCATGCATTTTACTTTCCGGACAAGAACTCCACCAAACGAAGATGCCAACCAACTCTTCATGTTACAAGTGTGGTGCTCTCCTACGAACCAACCTCCGCCCACCGGTATCAGTAGCCACTCCCACGGCAAATTTTTATCGAGAAGGCGCTTATGTAAAGGAAGAATGTCATCCTTCTCGAAATGAGAGCCACCTTCCCCTATCATTATGGGAAGAAATCGTCTACTCTCCGAGAAAGACGGATCCCCTTTCTCCTTCCATAAAAGAGAAGCAAGTCACATCAAACCAAGTAAGAGATTCTTAATCGAGATAATTACGGCTCTAAGCTCTAAGTCTTTGAGAAAAAGACTAACGTTGCCATCGAAGGGGCGATGGAACACCACTGTCGTCTTCTTATTTGTTTTGCAAGGCTGGCAGCCTACCCGCTAATGCTCCAACGATCCACTGACTCGAGACCAGGAGACTACACCGGGCGCCGTCTCTGTGGGAAACGCCGAGCAAGAAATCTCAGAGGCTGGAGCATGCGAGAGCCGGCACACCGTCTGTGTGACCTCCCGATCTCGTGGCCTTTGCAATTCTCGAACATCCCACCGGGATCACAAAATCCACCGTCATCCAAAGAACCCAAGAAACTCCACCCATCGGCCACACCAGCTCCTCCACTAAAGACCAAGAGACTTGAGATGGTTATATATGCGCCCTCCGATCGATGGCCTAATTACGAGAACGAGCGATGGTTTCAGAACAAGAAATGACCGCCACGAACCCGCTTTTTGTAGTCCAATAGCCCGAACCCCAAGGTGTCACCCAAAATGAGCCCCTACCGCAAATAAAGGGAGCAGCCCACCGACCATAGTGATTATCAAAGTCGATGACGATTTCTTCTGGACAGCCTCTCCACTTCCCCGTCGCTTCACCACCCCGGCAATAAGCCAAACTTTAAAGAGACCTCTCGCCGGGCCCAACCGCTACGAGTGGAACACGACGAGCACGAAGAGGGCAACAAGGATGGACCCCGTTCACAATTGGCCCCTGAACATGTTACCGCCCGATTCAGGGGAACTGCCCCTCCATTTTTTCATGCACAGTATCCGCTCGGGGCGCTCCCCGTCCCGCAGACGCAGCTCTCTTTATCCCCCCGCTCAGGGATTCCTACGACATGCCGTCCCGGCCAGCATATTTGGGGATCGCGAATCTCCCTCGCCACGGATTCGTTATTCTGCCGTTCTATGTATGACGGCTCCTTCGATCTATATGATCATATGTTGCACTTCAACCAAGCAATGATTCTCAACGCCGGAGATGATACTTCTTCAGAAGTGTTCCCACTAAATTTCAAAGGCCCAAGCCACACCTGCTACACAAGCTTCCCTAGAGTCGATAAACCTGCTCGCATGTAGTCAGGAGTCGTGGTTCGCTTTCCCACATCTATGCTCATTCAGGCAGAAAGGGAATATCAGCTTCCTCCATGCCATCCTCAAACGAGAAGACGAATCCATCCTGGATTTCACACGCAGGTTCGGACAAGCTGTTCAGCAGATTGATATATACAATATGGATGTAGTCCTACAAAACTTCCGGAGAAGCTTTGGACCAACCACCCCGTTCTTCCAGTCTTTATCCCTAGATCTGCCCGCAACCATGGAAGAATTATATTGGTGGGCAGATAAGTTCTCCACATTGGAAGATAACATTCGGGCTACCTCACAAACTGTAATAATAACCACCCAGAGTGGCAAGCCTACCTCAAAGGCTCATCCAACAAAAGGCGCCTGTGAACAAGGGTCATGTCACTCGACAGTAATCCGAAAGCGTAGCTGAGCCCCCCCTGGGCCACCTCTCAACATCGTCTATGACCGGCCATCTCTTATCTCGACCTCCCCGATTTCAAGTGGCCCTCCTATGAGGGCGCGTTCCTGACCGTATTAGATCCCTATAAAGTGACATCATGCGGGACCATGGCCACGGTAGACCAACCACCGCCAAAGCTCAAGTTCCTAATAGAAAATTGATTCGGGCCGGCATCCGAAGATATATGCGAGTCACCAAATGGGGTAGCGCCGCCCACAACCGACAAGGCCGTTGTCGATATCGAGCATGCCCGGTCCCACGCCCATCAACTTTATACTAGGACCGCTTCGATAACCAATATCACCCGTAAAAGGCAGAAGAAATGTTCGCGACCTCGCCGAGCTAGGGTAAACAATCGGTCGCGGAGAACACCACAACAGCCTCGCCCCGACGACGACCCAATATCCTTTCCCCCTGTTAACCCTACTCGGGTCATTACCCCTCATTACGATGCACTTATACTTACTGTCTGTATTAACAGTTTTGATGTGCACAGGGTCCTCGTCGATCCAGGCAGTGCAATCGACTTATTACACCTCCCAACCTTTAAGCCGATGAGAGTCCCGATTGATCACCTCAGCCCCGCAAAAAGCTCTTATCTAGGGTTTAATGGGGCTACCATACATTGACTGGGATATCGCTTTCCCCGTTAGGGCGGGCCCGTTGACTCAACAACACCGTTTCTGTGAGTGGAGGAGTCAGCCGCACAATGCCATCTACCTGGAGCATGCCACAAGCCATGAAAGCCATACCCTCCACATACCATCAAACCATCAGCTACCTGACCGCGTCCGGGAAAGTTGATCTTCAGGGAAGCCAGCTAGCCGTGCGGCAGTGCTATCAACTCTCACTGCAGGGACGCGAGCAAAGCGAGTGCCCCAGTGAACCACCCCTTGAGGATCAACCCCCGCAATAGCAATCACAATATCGCCTACTACGTGAGGATGTAGAGTCAGCTGCGCCGATCCCTTGGGTTTCACGCCCCTTAACGGGTCTAACATATGCATCTAGCACCCTCCTATCCGAGGAAGAGAAGAACCGCATTTATGTCGTAGCCGCAGCTTGAACGCCGGCGTATTCGCTGACTCATGCCGATATGACAGAATAAGCCCCACAAAGACGCCTACACATACTAAATGTCGCCCCATCCGCTAAGCCGATCACAGTGCGAGCGCCATCCCGACCGCCACTTGCAATCCGCACCGAGGTCGGCAATCTTCCGCATAACGGATTTATCGTGAGCCATTGGCACCAAATGGTTAACATGGTGGTTGTCCCGGTGCGAACAAGTGTATATGTGGATTATATGGACTCCTGGGGCCGACATGCCCGGCTGACGCCTTCCTCCGCCCCCAATAGATCGATCGCGGACACTTCACCGGCATGGTATGCTATCTTTCGATGCCTTCTGATCACCGTATCCCCATGCACTCCTGTGAGATGAAAACATCTTTCATCACTCCTCATGGACTCTATTATTACAACGTGATGCCTTCGTCATTAAAATGCCGGGCTACCTATTGGGAGTATTGGTGATCAAGATGTTCCACCGCTGCTCTAAGCACAATGGAAGTCTATATCGATGATATGCTAGTAAATCCAAGCACGTTTCGATCATGCTACTATCTCCAATGCACATTCAACCTCCTCGAGAATATGGTATGAAACTCCAACCCCTAAAATGTGCCTTCTGGTCATTGGCCGGTCGATTCCTCGTTTTATGGTAACCCAAAGGGAATAGAGGCTAATCCACACGCCTTAAGGCTATCTTGCAATCCCCTACCCTACCTTTCACCAAGAAAGGATCCAAAGAACTTATCGGCCTGGGCTGGCCGCTTCCGGGAGCTTTATTTCCTACTCACCTGACCGCTTCAAACCCTTCTTCACTACCCTAAGGGAGCCACCAGCCGATCGGAATGAAGAATGCGACCGGCATTCATAGCAACTGCAATACCTCGCGCAGCGCCCCGATTCTCAGAGTCTGGAAGCCTATGACACTCCAGACCTACCACAGCCTCGACATGTCAGCCGCGCCGCCGCTTAAAGAACGCGGATGCAAAGTCGAGGACCCTGTTCATCGCTAGTCCTTAACCTCGATGCGGAGACTTCAGATATAGCCACCTCGGAATGAGTCGTTAATTCTCCGACACCACCCAAAAAGCTCCGCCCCATACTTCCTGGTGTCTTCACCCCCGCTGTGGTGCTAATCAGATCTACCACTCCAGGCACAATTCACAAACCCGATCTGCCCGGGAAGGATGGTCTGTCAGGGGCAATGGAACTGAGCGAGTATGGAAGACAAGGGCAAGCTAAGACTTTCAAGCAGCGGCAAGTCTCTGGGTCACCTCCTTGGAGAAATCCCGCAGCCTGATGCCTCCCCGAATAAAACAGGCCGATGGACACTTTATGTCGATAAGGCTTCCAGACAAACAGGAGCCGACACGGCTTGTACTAACTTCCCAACTGGGAAAGAGTTGAACAGTGAAGACAAGCAGTTTCGCCACCAATAACGACCAGAGTACGAGGCCATGATACTTACCTCGAGCTTCTGCACTTGCCACGGATGTCACGCCTTCGATTCGTAGCTATTCACGCCTAGTCATTTGACAAAGTTAATGCACTCGAATCCCGAGATCCTCGAATGATGAAGTGTGCTTCTATGGTCAAGCAGAAATTAAACACCCTCTCGACCTGGAAACTTGAACATGTCCCCCGAGACCGTAATGAGAGGGCCTGTAAGACCCGAGAAAATTTCAATTTTCTCAAAAAGGGCAAAATCGTAATTTCTATAAAAATCAGAAATTTTTCTAGATCTCGGATGACGAAAAACGCACTTCTCCGCCAAATCGCCTTGCGAGTCTTAGCTACCACATCGAATTTCGTTGATTCCGAGGTGGCCTGGATTTCACTTTTCGGTATGGTGCCTGATGACACATGGCAGGTTGTGATGCCACATGCACCCAAGAGAGTGACACTTGGCATTGAAAGAATGTCAATTAGCCATGTGTGGGGAAGGAATCCTATGGCTCATATTGGAGCCATGTAGTGTGGATGACGCCATAAAGAGGAATTAAGAAATAATAATATGATTTAAAATTGAAAAATACAAATTGGGCTCGGCGAAATGAGAAGAAATCTCTTCTCGACCCATACGCCCAATGCCCATTCAAATGTGGTGAGAAATGCAGTTATAAAGTGAGAAAGCTGGGAGAAATGAAAGGAAATGAGACGAGAAATGAGAAAAAGAAAAGAAAAGCAAAAAGGAAAGAAAGTTAAAAGAGGGAGAAAAGAAAACAGAGGAAAGGAAAAGAATTCGTAGGAAGGGAAATGGAAAAAGGAGAAAACGTGCAAACAGGGATGGAGATGCAGTAGCGTGAGATTTAATTTTTCTAGAGAGAGAGAGAGCCACTTCTCTTTAGGTTTACGGCCGATCGAACCGTTGGATTTCTTTGGGCCAAGAAGCAAAGTGGTTCTACACATCGAGGACTACACGTGGGCACCGGTTTCGGGAGTTTTTGACAAACCCCGTGAGGTAGGGGTTTTATCCTACTTGAGTTACACTTTGTTTAAGTGTCAGGTGGATGATTCGCTGATTTGAAGCTCAATGACCGTTTGATCTCGTCCCAAACTTCGAGACCGACCGTGGAATTCTTAGGAGCTCGCTGACAAACCCACAAACTGCTTGGGTCAAGCCAGGTTGATTTATACATTAAATCATGCTTTTGTGTGAACGAGGCCTAGAGATGGCCATTAATATCTGGGCCTCAAAAGCTTTGAACCGAGTGAGAAAATTCCTATTCAGAGGGTTTGAACAAGAATCGAGGTTTGCATCTGCTCATGAATAGTGACATGAATAGTGTTCACTAAATAATTTCATGGTAAAACGTGTTTATTTGAGTAATTCAAATCTAATTGCTCGTGTTTGTTAATTAGCCCATGTGAACTAATTTTTGGTGTAATGTATTGAGAATTTATATAACATGTTGTTGTGGAAACAGAGAGGTTAATACATGATTTTAATGTGTTAACATAGTAACATAATTATATAAAATATAATCGTGGTTTCAGACGCCTATCGAGAGTATATGAAATGAATGGTTTGAGTTGGTTGACCAAAGAAATTAGTAGGTTAATGCTTGAGTGTTATCATGATGTCACAATTATATGGAATTATAATTTGTGTGTAGCTATTGGAGATTTAGATTGTGACTTGCTCAAATGAGCTAATTTGGGTGATGGTTGAAATTGTTGAATTACATGTGGTGTGATTGTAAAATTTGAGAATATATGCATATTGTATATATTAGTATCAAATGGTTAAAATGGCATAATGCATTTCATATGCAATCGCAACCTAGAAATTGTGCGAAAAGCGATATTTAAAATTTCTCCGAAAAACTAACATGGCTGGGCGAAAGGAATTTCACAGATGATTCCTGAGAATGGGTCGGGAGACTACCAAATTGCATCATTTCGAATGAGGACCATGACTATTACGGGAAGTTCTCCAATGCATTCGCCTCGGAGGGTAGTCTCATATTTTTACCGACATTCGGTAGTGTATTTTCAAGAACAACAAGTTTTGTTTTGAAAATGATTATTTTTCTCATACATGGTTTAGGCAAGTGTGAGGAGCTCCGTGAGGACTCGAGACATGGAACGTGGGCATTTAGACATTCAAGCAGATCACGCATTTACTGAAGCAAGCGTTGGCTACATCGGATCATCAGATATGCACTTAGGTGGGGAGTAACCCATTTAGGTAATTCCACTACTAGGCGATAGCTAATTCCTGCCGAGGGAATATTTTTTCAGTAATGTGGAGCTGCTTGAGAAGATCGGCTTCACTTTAGAGGCCGATTTTGAAGAAAGCCGGGTTGTGACTTTGATGTTTTTGGGATAATATGTATTATAATTGTAAATTTTAATATGTATTTGTATTAAGAGTAATGTATAATTCTTGAACTATTGGAATATAGTTTGGTGTATATTTTGATGAGTATTGGTTTATGGGCTCAAGTGACCGTTTTTACTCATGTATATGTCTTCTGATGTTGATGTCGACGTAGTTCTCTGGGCAGAGCCCCCGTACAGCCGAGACTCGCCCGATTCGTGAGAGATGCCTGTCACCCGACATTCACCGTTGTTTCCGTCGGGTTGATGGGTAGCCTGTCCTGACACCCCAGGCTTTGAGATCGCCACAGCTCGAGATCGTGAGCTTAGGTAAACGATTACCTGGGAGCTCCTAGTGTAGTTATGTAGTCTCGATACCAAATTTTCACAGCCTTGGTATCGTAGCTAGGTAAACGATTACCTTGGGAGCTCGATGGGTGTAGATAGCTTGCTTATACATCACCTAGGGTCAGGGGCTTGGGCTTAAATATAAGCCGGTAAGAACATCATCACTTGGTGTGGCTCGATGTTAGGTTTAGGTATGATATTACCTAGGAAGGCACGGGACAAAACTAAAACACTGCATGCATGTGTTTTAGGTGATTATTTGATAAACTTGATAAATGATGTGTGATCATGTGATTAATTGATGAATTGTTGTGTGATTGTGTGCTTAGTGATTAGCACATAGGAAAACAAGTGATGTGTTGGAAAATTTTTGGGAGGTTTTGGACAAAATGGTCCAGAATAGAAATGAAAAAAAAAATGGGGTGAAGAAAATGGTTTTCTAAGGTTTGCTGTAAACTCGAAGAAAGTGAAGAAAATAAATTTTTATAAATTTATTTATAAGTATTGGAGAATCAGAAAAAAATGTATATATATTTTTCGTATTTTCCAATAAAGAAAATGTGTAAAAAAAAAAAACAATATATATATATATATATATATATATATATATATATATATATATATATATATATATATATATATATGGAAAAAATGTAACTCCGGGAAATGGGCTACGCCCATTTGAGCATGCCAAAGGCTATGTCACAATATAGCCATTGTGACCGTCACACAAATGGACGGGATACTGAACGTCGCGAGGTTGCGGTCGCCAATACACTCGCGTATCAGACGTGATGTGGTTGCCGGGGAAATTGCGTCACAACACAAGAAATTGTATCAGGATTGAGCAGATTGGGTCAAGCAGGGCCGATGAGGCGGTCACGATACACTCGACGATCGCGACAGCGAGCTCTGGGGCGGTCGAGGAATAGTATCGCAATACAATCAAGTGTATCAGGACCAGGGGAGCAAAGGTAAGGTCACTGCGGTCGCGATTCGGCCAATACACACCCAACCAAAGCCCGCGACATGCGGCTTCATGCATTATTCCGCCACGACATTATTGCTAGCCCCGCGACATCACGACGTGGGTCATGACACTGCACGGGGGTCGCACGATATCGCAAGACGCTGCTACGCTGGGGCCCAACCTATGCCGCAGTCGGCCAGGTGCACACTCCAGCACTTGACTTCTGCTTTGACTCGCATCGCTTCGAAGTCATCGTTGACACCGCTCATGAACGCTTCATTCATGAACATCGCTCACCAAATTTTTCGAAAAAAAATAAAATAAAATAAAATTTTTGAAAAATAAAATAAAATAGAATAAAATTTTGTAAAAATAAAATTTTTAAAAATAAAATTTTTGTTGATAAAATGATTGATATACCGACAAATTGTCTCAGATTGCCTCATAAGTGCAAGGACATAGTATATAAACCGATTATGTGTATGAATAGTGTCCCTGGCCGTGCTCGTTCCTTGTAGATACCGTGCAGACGTATTTAACCGCCCATTCGACTTCAGATAGGGACGGGTTGGCCGAAGACGAGGACGAGGATCTTCTCCACGCAGGTACCGTCGACACCACCAAGATTCGATCGCCAGGCCTTTGTCGAGTACCAGAGGTGACGGGCGCTGAATCGCTATTACATACCAACGCAGCCAGGTCAGGAGGTCCGAGTAACCTCCGGAGGTTTAGGGCGCATCATCCTCCGACATTCACAGGGGGAGGAGATCCGATACAGTGCACTGACGTCTACGTAGACGGCGTGCGAGGCTATGATTACCCTAACGCGACTGTGATTAAACTAGCTGCGTTCCAACTAGAGGGTGAGGCCCAAGTATGGTGGAACTGGGCAAAGACCTCTAGAGACCTAGAGGCAATGGCTTGGGTAGAGTTCTATGATCTTTTCATGGGTAAGTATTTTCCATATACTCCGAGACATGTGAAGGCTCAGGAGTTCCTAGAGCTGAAGCAGGGGATGATGAATGTGATGGAGTACGTGGCTAGATTCACGGAGCTAGCCTGCTTACTGATGATTACGTACACGACACACCAAGGTGAGAGATTCGAGAATGGACTCAAGTTGTCCATTCGAGGCGGGATTTGTAAAGCCGCCACGGACATGGACCCATGGCTGGGACCGCCCGACCATAGAGAGAGAGATCGAGATGCTCGACGCACTCCTGACGCGAGTGCCAGTGTCAAGAGGAAGGAGAAATACCTTCTTCTACGGTTAGCCCAAGGTTTCCCTAGTTCACGAGGGTTCCGTGAGCCACGACCATCCCGGCCGTGACTGATCGAGCTGCCAGTCAAAGCGGGCGTATGGTGTGCTACCATTGCCAGCCTCTAGACATATGAGACCTGATCGTCTCAGAGACAAGGATCTCAGATTTTTGGGACAAGACAAATCCACAACATAGGACGAGCAAATACAGTTTGTTTCTCCATACCCTACTATGGGTCAAAGGGACCAGTCACCTAGTACTTCTCAGATGGGTCACATAGGCCAGAGCCAGAGTGTGCCTGGGGGTCCGTGGATAGAGCCGCAGCCGAGTTCAGTCAGTCAAGTGATGACGTGTTACCATCACGCTACTCCCGCACGAGATTGTCCTAGAGGCAAGAGGTCTCATAGTATAGAGACCGAAAGATGCCGATTAGCCGGATATACAGTGGTATGTTTCTACTCGCACTTCGCGACTAGAGCAATGCTTAAATCAATGCATCATGTTCATTCATTAATGCATCTTCAGGTGATAAGCTCATTAGGAGGTTGGGAGGTCTTAGAGAGATGATGGGAAATTCTTCCCTAGGACGAGGTGAGAGTTATGATGTGTCGAGATCGTGAGTCAAGGATCTCAATGACTTCGCTCTACGGTCGACCTTGTGGTGGCAGACGATTGCGCGTTGATGTCATTCTGACATGGATGAGCTTAACCATCAGTCGGGCCGCAATTGAGACCTTAGCCGAAAGTGGTCAAGTACCGACGCGGTCTCGAGTCACGGTGTTACGTATGCGCGGTCGATGCATATGTGCGTGGAATTTTGGGATGGAATTTTTTTTAAGGAGGGGAGAATGTAAGACGTGAGAAAATTCCAATTTTCTCAAAAATGGCAAAATCGTAACTTTTATAAAAAATAAAAATTTTTCTAGATCTCGGATGACGAAACGGACTTCTCCGTTGAAATCATCTAGCGAAATTTAGCTACCATGTCGAATTTCGTTGGATTCCGAGGTGGTCGGGATTTCAAGTTTTTCGAGAGCAGGCCTGATGACATGGTAAGGTTAGGGGATGCCATGGCACCCCAAGAGAGTGACATCAAGGCATTGAAAGAATGACTCCACAATTAGCCATGTGTGGAATGAATCCCATGGCTCATATTTGAGCCAAAGTGTAGTGGATGATGTCATAAAGAGGAATTAAGAAATAAGGGAATAAGGATGGAAAATCGAGGGTCACAAATTCAAGCTGAGGAAGAGAAGGAAATTTCTCTTCTTCGACCCATACGCTCAATGCCTATTCAAACTATAAAATGCAAAGCAGAAGGAGAAAATCGTGAGTAAAAATGAAAGGGAAATGAGATGAGGAATGAGAAAAAGAAAAGAAAAGCAAAAAGGAAAGAAAAGAAGAGAAGGAGAAAAAGAAAACAGGAGGAAAGGAAAAGAATTCGTAGGAAGGGAAATGGAAAAAGGAGAAAACGTGCAAACAGGGATGAAGATGCAGTAGCGTGAGATTTAATTTTTCTAGAGAGAGAGAGAGCCACTTCTCTCTAGGTTTACTTCGGCCGATCGAACTCGATTTCGAGCCAGCTAGCTGTGCCGCTCTACACACGTATGGATCACACGCTGGAACTGCTCGGGAGTTTTCGGCTAAACCCGCGGCGTGAAGGGTTTTATTCTACTCGAAGTTACACTTTCGTTTGCTGCCAAGGTGATGATTGGGCTGATTTGAGGCCTCGAATGCATCATGCTGATCTCCTCAAAAAATCCAGATCAATTGTTGGAATTTTAGAGCTGCTTCGACACTCACCTAATCGTTCGGGGTCGCCAGGTGATTTATACATTAAATCATGTTTTTTGTGTGAATGAGGCCGGAGATGGCCATTAATATTCTGGCCTCAAAAGCTAATCGAGCGAAAAATTCCTATTTTCAATAAGGTCGTGAACAGTAACCCGAGGGTTACTGTTCATGTGAATAGTGACATGAATAGTACATGAATATTGATGTGAATAGTAACATGAATAGTGTTCACGAAATAATTTTGTAAGAAAATGTGTTTGGTTGAGTAATTCAAATCGAATTGCTCGTGTTTATTAATTAGCCCATGTGAGCTAATTTTTGGTGTAATATATTGAGAATTTATATAACATATTGTTGTGGAAATAGATAGGTTAATACATGATTTTAATGTGTTAACATAAGAATACAATTATATAAAATATAATCAGGTTTTATACGCCTATCGAGCATTTATATGAAATGAATGGTTCGAGTTGGGTTTACCCAAATAAATTAGTAGGTTAATGCTTGAAGTGTTAACATGATGTCACAATTATATGGAATATAATTGTGTGTGTAGGCCATTGGAGATGAGATTGTGACTTGCTCAAATGATCTAATTTGGGTGATGGTTGAATCTGTCACCATACGCAGGTGATCGTAAAATTCGAGAATATATGCATATTATATATTGGCATAAAATGGTTGAATGGCATAATGCATTTTCATATGCACCTAAATTTAGAAATTAAAAAGAGCGCATGACATGAAAATTTCTGAAAAACGAACATGGTTGTGAAAGGAATTTCACAGGATGATTTTCCGGAGAATGGGGTTGGGAGACAGTCCAACAAATCATTTCGGATGAGACCATGACTATTACGGGAAGTTCTCCAACACATTCGCCTCGGAGGGTAGTCCTATATTTTTACCAACATTAGGTAGTGTATTTTCAAGAACAACAAGTTTTGTTTTGAAAATGATTATTTTTCTCATACATGACTTAGGCAAGTGTGAAGGAGTCGGTGAGGACTCGAGACATGGGAATGGGCATTTAGACATTCAAGTAGGATCACGTATTTACTTGAGTGTGTGTTTACTGATCATTGCATATGCACTTAGCGGAGTAACCCATTTAGGGTAATTCCACTATCGGGCGACATAGCTCACCCCTGTCGAGGGAATATTTTTCAGTACAGGAGCGTTTCGAGAAGACTACCACTTTAGAGGCCTTCCATTTGAAGAAAGTCATATGGCTTTTAATGTTTTTGGGATAATATGTATTAGAATTGTAAATTTTAATATGTATTTGTATTAAGAGTAATGTATGACTCTTGAACTATTGGAATATAGTTGGGTGTATATTTTGATGAGTATTGATTTATGGGCTCAAGTGGCCGTTTTTACTCATATAAATGTCTTATGATGTTGATGTTTGGGACAAAGTGGTCTCGGGCAGAGCTCCCTCGTATAAAGGAGACTACCGATTTTTTGTGAGAGATGCTCCGGGTCACCGACATTCACGAAAGTGTTTCCGCAGTTGCCTGCAGTCAAAGGACACCCCGGCTCGGGGGCGTCACAGGTCGATGCCTCGTCGCCATGGTCGCTTCCATTTCCGATAACGTAAACCATATTTCCTCCTATCTACTACCGCCCATATTCCCATACTAGTGCTTAAATAAAACCGTGAGATAGAGGAGGTTTCCCCGGGGCCCTCGATGGATCCCATACTAGCTTACACAAAGAACAGAAAAACTACCTAATGACGTGAGCCGTGGCTCACAAAATCTCGATTCGCCTGGCTAGGTTCTCCTCGTAGACTCCGGCAGCTATATATGTATGCCCCGAGCCCCCCAACTGAACCGGTTGGCGGGTCGAACCCGAAACCCTAGGGACGCCCGATCGGGGCTTCATTAACCAAATCGCTTATCAACACATTTAATTCTCAAATTCGCTAAGCGATTTCACTTAGTAAGAACCCATAAACCTTTACATTTAACAAAATGCATTTTACAATGAATGCATTCTATGCCTTTTCAAAATGATTTACAAATAAGATATTCAGAGTTCAAAATGTTTTTACAAAATATCAAAGTTCAAAAAGAAGCATGACATGAATGCACAAGTCAGAGCATACTCCACAATTCCTTCTTTATGACTCGACACTCCTCGATCTTGGATCCGCTTTCGATCACTATATATCACTCGGTACCTGTGCATTGGTAAAACAATATGCAAAGCATTTTCATGCTTAGTAGTTCTATATAGTTCTCTCTTCCATTTCAGTTTAAGTCAAATCATGCAAATTTTTTTCTAAACAATGCTTTTGAATCTTTTTGAATGATCCATGCAAATACAGTACATATATTTATTTGTACATCCATTTACTTGCTCATTGATAATTCCAAATATGCACTTTCTTATGCAATAAATAATTCAAATCACAAATCATGCATTTCATAACTTTCTTATCATTTCAATTTGCAATCATGCATTTCAATTCAATATGTCAAAATTCCCAAAGTCATTTCGCCTCGCTTTCTTAACGAATTTAACCTATGTTTTCGTATATAGATATATCGGAATCACCTAAGACGGCCCAGCTGGCCGTTGCGCCGCAGATAAAAACATTTGTTTTATAACACAATACGGTCCTACTAGGCTGCTGACTGGTTATTAAAAAATCATTTCATGAATACTATCACTGCCCCGTCGGGATAATGATCGAGTGACACATCAATACATCAAGCTTGCAAGATCGCTTAATTTGACCCCTATTGGTATATCAATCTATCCTTTATAATGCACTAACTAATCATTCTATTAAGGGTCAAATCACTCATAGCAGGTCACAAAGATAGTATGTACGTTTGTACATACCATTCATTTTCAATAATCATGAAATTTTCATATGCAAATCAACTGTCTCAAATCAATCAAATCAATATGTAGCTTTCATAAATAAGCATTTCACAAACAATGCTTGAAATGAGGTTAGAGATATGGAGAACAAACCAATACTTGAAATAGGAAAAGAGACTTAAAACAAACCAAAAAGTTTGTCGTCCTCCACCCCGTCCCTCGTATCTCGACCTCAACTCCTGCTTTCTCCTCGTTAACCCCTAGTCCATCACACATATTTCACAATCAAAGAATAACCAAAGAAAAATCATTTATGCATTCTAGATTTTGGTTAGGTTGATGTTCACCCAATACACCTTCACTTGCCGGGGACAATTGAGCCATATTTTGCTCATACATCCTCAATAAAATTATAGCTCTATGAGTCTATTTTTAGTAGGAATTTGAATCATCTCATTTGGATCACCCAAACACAAGTTATGGCATCTTTATGCCAAACTGGTCTGTATGCCCAACTCACTCGGTTACCTACTGTTTTTCTAAATTTCAGGGGTCTTAACTCCATAAATTGGTAATGGTCCCTTCTACTCATTTGAAGCTATGGTTCTAAGGTTTCTTCTCCAATTGGAATCATCCAATTTGGATCAATAGAACTCAAGTTATTGCATTTCATTCATACTACTTCAAGACAACATTATTCACACATAGTTCAATCTGGTACGCACCTATCAATTTGCATACACTTTTTCAAGTAAATTATTGTCCTAGAAGTCTAGTTTACCCAGAATTTTGAATTACTCAATTTGGATGAGTGAAACTCAACTTATGGCCTAAATACCAAAACTATTTCAAAACACAACTGTTTCAGAACTAGACCAGAAATTTTATCCGAAACAGAACATCACTTCAACGAATTTTTGGGTCCAATGGGGTCCAAATCTGGGTATACCTATTTCAGGGAGATTTGTTCTCCTAGACGTCTAGTGTACCCAGTAATTTGAATAACTCAATTTAGATGAGAAATGACCAAGTTATGGTCAAACCAAAAACATGGGTTTGGAAAATTTTGACAGCATCTCCCCTAAAACTTCATCATTTCCTCTATACAAAACTCTTCCATTTGAGGACCACAAACCAAAATCAACCACAAAACTGAACTCAAACCAACAAAAAAAATCACATTTGTACAAAGCTAGGGTTTCTTCCTAACTCAAAGATCATTCAAATAAATTCTAGGGTTTGTTCACATACCTTGAATCACTTGGAAACCCTTGCCCTAGCCTTCTCCTCCTGAACAACCTTGCAAAGTTCTCGCACAAATCTTTTGATTTCTTCTACAAAACCCTAGCTTTCTCTCTTTGCTCCTCTCTTCTCTCCCAAAAACATTTTTTTGCTCTATTCCTCTTAGACCAAATTTTGGTCTTTAAATCAAAATCCTCATAAGGCCTTGGTTGGCCTACAAAACCCATTTGGGCTTAAGTTATCCCAAAATGCTATATAGCCCATACATCCTTCTATTTGCACTTCAAATTTCCCATATTCACTCTTAGACACATAAACATATTCACAAATGACCTTTAGGTCCTGATTTTATAAGTTTCCACTTTTGCCCCCTTGATACTTAGGTAAATTCCCGGGTTTAAACATTTAATCGCTTAACATATAACAATCAATCATAAAATCAAATATCATTTAACATTTTCCTGGAAAACCCAAGTTTGACTCAATTTATCCCCTAAACATATAATAAAATATTATAAAAAATTTTTAGGGCAATTTTTTTTTTTTTTAGGCGTTACAATATAAACGGTCCCTAGGCGGGCCATACCTAAAGTGTCTAACTCCCAAGCAAGGCCAACATGTGTTGGCTGAGTTACACGAAGCTATATGCGAAAATCACCCGAGGGGAAGAACACTAGCTCACCGGGCTCACATGCAGGGGTATTACTGGCCAACTATGAAGTCAGATGCTGCCGATTACGTCAAAAAATGTGACCCTTGCCAACACATGTCCCCCATCTTGAAATCATCGGTGCAAGATTTGGTCTCCATCTCTAGCTCGTGGCCATTCGCTCAGTGGGAGATTGATATTAGGGGACCGCTTCCACCCGCACCTGCCCAAAAGAAATTATTGTCAGGTCACACCGATTATTTCAAGAAACGGATAGAGGCCGACGCCTTCAAGGCCGATCAAAATAGAGATGTTACCCGTCTGATCCGAAAACATTGTCTCGCCGACTGCAAGATCCCGAGATCAATCTTATCCGATAATGGGCCGTAGTTTGACAGTCGGGTCTATCAGGACTTTTACTAGGAATTGAAGATAAAAAACTTGTACTCCACCCCCCGATATCCCCAAAGCAATGGCCAAGCTGAAGCCTCCAACAAAACCTTGTTAACTGCCCTCAAAAAGCGGTTAGACTTCGCTAAAGGGAAATGGGTGGAAGAACTACCCGGTGCTCGGCTTACAGACCACCCGAAGCCAACCTAAGATCTCTCCTTTACTGCCACCTACGGACGGAAGCTGTTATCCCCACCGAAATCGGGTCTACCTACCATCCCGACAGCTACTCCCCAAATCGCACGTCGAATCAAGGTCGAGTTAGATGCAAGTGACGACTGCGGGAAGAGGCAATGATCCAGAACGTCCTACCAACGCCGGTTTGAAAACTTTATAACAAACGAGAAACAGGCTCAGTGTGTTCCAAATCTGGGTGATCTACTCCAGAAAGTTTCTTGAGAATACTGCGACCCCATGGCAAGAAAATTCAACTAACTGGGAGGGACCGATGGTCACACGGCCCGGAGTTCGGGTCCTATGCGACAAAAACAAATGGAACTCCCGCACTAGAATGCGGAATGACACGCACTAAAAAAAAAAAAAGGTATTATCAATAAAGAATGTCTTTATTATCTACTAATGTATATCTTCGCGATATCTACTTAACGCAGGTTCATTTCAGCACGGTGGCAGCTTCACCGACGATCCGACCAAAGATAGATAACATCTAGCTGGTCAAAATATAAGTCCGGGTGGCATAACATCGACCTACCCGCCAACATGTATAACATCTACCGGGTCAAATTATAGCCTGCGGCGCTAGCCATTGACTCCGCCGCCAACATAGATAACATCTAGCTGGTCAAATTATAAGTCCGGGTGGTGCAGTTCACTGACCTGCCTGGCCCAACATAAATAACATCTAGTTGGTCAAATTATAAGTCCGAGTGGCATAGTTCACTGACCTGCCTGACCCTGCTAGATAACATCTAGCTGGTCAAATTATAAGTCTAGGTGGTGCAGTTCATTGACCTGCTTGAACCAACATAGATAACATCTAGCTGGTCAAATTATAAAACCGGGCGGCACAAATAATCGACATGCCCTACTCGCTCGATAACATCTAGTCGGTTAATGTTATGGTCCGGTGGCGCAGCTCATTGACTCGTCGGCTTCAACATAGATAACATCTAGCTGGTCAAATTATAAGTCCAAAGTGTGTAGTTCATCGGTTCGCCTTTGGCCCAAAGATAGATAACATATAGCTGGTCAAATTATAAGTTCGCCGTTAGCTTCATCGACTCGTCGCCCAGCCGATAACATCTAGCCGGGTCAAATCATAAGTCCGGTGGCGCAGTTCATCGACTCGTCTACTTCCAAAGATATACATAGCCGGTCAAATTATAAGTCCGGTAGGCAGCCATCGGATCATTCACCCAACCATAACATCTAGCCGGTCAAATTATAGTTCCTGGGTGGCGCAGCTCACTCGACTCATTCGACCCAAATTCGATAACATCTAGTCGTTAAATTATAAGTCCGGTGGCTCGCCAACATCGATTCGGGCCTACCAAAGATAGATAACATCTAGCCTGGCCAAATTATAAGTCCGAGGGCGCAGCTTCACTGATTCACTCACCAAATCCGATAACATCTACTAGTCAAATTATAAGTCTAGTGGCGTACCACTAACCTCGCCCGACTCAACTCAAGCACATCTACCGGGTCAAATCATAAGTCCCGTGGCTAGCTCACTAATCCTGTCTCGCCAAAGATGAGCACATCTTAGTCGTCAAATTATAAGTCCCGTGGCGTTAGTCAATCGAATTTGCTCGTTTAGCATAGATAACATCTAAATGGGTCAAATTATAAGTCCGCGGCAGCTTCACCGACTCCACCCGCCTAGCATAAATAACATCTAGCTGGTCAAATACAAAAGTCCGGGTGGCGCATTAAAATGACCTGTCCGGGTCAGCCTAGATCGCTTCCAGCTGGTCAAATACAAGGGCCCGAATGGATCAGCCGAATGACCCATCCCACTGGGGCCCATTTCACTTCTAGTCGCCACATTCATACAGTCCGGGAAGAAGCAAAGAAAGACTCCATCCGACTCAACATAGATCACTTCCAGATCACTTCCAGCTGATCTAATGCAAAAGCTCGGATGACCTAGTGAACGACTTATTCGGGTAACGCATCAGGCGGCCCATCCGGCTTAATACCGATGCTTCCTAACAGACGCACTCGAATGAAGCACTCAACAAAAGACAAAGCAAACCCGGATAGCATAACATTAAAACATTCAGTAGAATATTGAACAAAGATTAGGAAAAAAGAAGAAGAAAAAGTAAATTGTCTGGTACAACCACCGAACAACAGTTCCCATAAAAGCATTCAAACCCACACAGAGAACGCCGCCAACCTCGCTCACGACAAGGCCGGACCCATCTGGAGAATCAGTCTTCCTACAATGGCCAAGCATTTCGAATAATCCTCCTTGCTAACGACAATGGGGGTCCAGCAGATACCAAGAGACGCTGGGGCAATGGCCGCAAAGAACTCTCTGCGTGAGCTGATCAAGATCCGACATTCCATCCGGGATCTGAGGCTTGCTCCCGCAAATGTTATGCGTGAAAATGCAATAACCATAGCCATAATTGAACAGCACGTCGCCGATGGAATCGAACCCTCGCCCATCAGCTCTATATCGCATCCACTCCGAAGGCGGCGAAGTCGTCCTTTATAGTCCCGAGCTCCATGACCAAGGCAAGTCTCTCATCCGCCAAATGGCCGTTCTCTTCTTCCGCCTTCCTGCAAGCTTCCCCCGCTAGGGCCAACGCCTCTTGAGAGGCCCCATGCTCGGACTCTGCCCTCTGGCGAGCATTTTCCGCAAGCGCTAAGGCATGTCAACCCCGCAAGCTCGACTTTATCCGCGCCGGCATTAATGCCCTTCACCCGCCTCAACTCGTCATCCCCGCTCATGGCATGCCGCAGATCTCTCTTAGCCTCTACCGAGCCGCCTCTCAACGCATTCCCAACCTCCGTGCCTCCATGCCACTTATTGACGCCAATCTGCCTTCTTAATGAGGCTCGCATCTCCTATTCGCCATTCTCACTAAACATATAATCGTAGCTGCTCGGCCCCTGCAATGAGCTCAAACTCATGATGCTAGAGCGCCATGTTCCGAACAGCAGCAACGACCTGCAAAGAAACCCGTTAGCAACTAAGAAAACAAGTAATAGTGCCAATACCATATGATCTGAACCCCATCACCGACCGGACGGTTACTGCCTGACCGCATCCCTGCCGATAACTTGAAAACTCCTTCAGTAGAAGGTGGAGGTCACCGTGTAATCCTCCCAAAGACCCAGCCCCGAGCTACCATCAGCACCCGGTATATGGGCGCGATACAAATTGCTCCAGCCGACGCGTCGCTGACGCCCACAATGGCACCCCATGGCGCAAAGATATCCTTCACCTCCTCCGCCCAAGGGCCGACACCTCCACTCGGGTTCCTACCGCTGCGGGCGAAGGTAGTCGCCGCCATCACTGGGTCCGGCCGATGGAGCCAAGGTCGACCATATATACTCGACATGTCTGTCGCCTCCGACCCGATCCGAAGGTGGATTATTTAGAGGCACTCTTGTCGGACCATCCTCGCTCGATTCTGGACGTCTGTAAGCCCCATTCCTGAGAGCAGATGATAGGATTGCTGTCCGAACTCGTTAGCGATCAAGCAATCCATCTGTGAGCCTACCGCTCTGGTCACTTGACAGCGGCGCTTGACTCATCGCTAGAAATCACCCGCCTCTCAGGCGACATAGGATCGGAGCACCGGGCCATTCTCTCCCTCCTCCCGTTCTTCTTCCTCCAAATCCTGGGGACCTTCTGTGTTAGCAAGAACCCAAGGTATGAAATCCCCGACCCCGCCGCCCGACGCCCTTTCCGCTTGACCTCACCACTGGGGATGTGTCCGGCCACTTGCACGAAATGGGAGGAGGCGGCCAGATCGCTACTCCTGGGGCCTGAACAGGAGCAGGAGGGGACGAGCTAGAACCCCCGCTCGAGGAAGTGAATAACCTCGATGTGCTTTCGGCCCCTTGCACCCGACTTGATGCCTCGATTTCCGGATTCCTGACAAGCCAGCGCTACTCGAACCAGGGCCGCAACCGCCTTATCACAAAGTGCTCCTTCAACGACCCGCAGTCACAGGGCCTGGGAACGACCGGAGGTATAAGGAGCCGGTCAGGTCTCACGCACGATATGTTCTCTGGAGTAAGCAGAACCCGGTAGTGGCGCTCATGCTCGGAAATTTCCAAAAGTCGGCGGATCTTCTCAATGCTCGACTCCCACCCAGCCAACCTTCCCGCTGCCTTTCCATACGGATAGCCAACCCAAGCACGATTCATAACATAACAAACGCCTGGGCACAGGGCCGAAAATTCGCATCCAACCCAACTACACACCCGGGAAGGACTGAGACGGCATCATTAAATCTGTACCGAGGGAACCTGTGTGGTCTCATCCTGTGTGACCCCTCACTAGCAACGCCCCTTTCACCTCCGTCTTAGGAGAGTCAGGGAGCCCATTGACGATCTACAATCGTGGGCTCAAAACCGACGTGATCCGGCACTCTCGCCCTATGCTCGTAAAGTAACCACAGCTCCACCAACGAGAGACTGTCGGTAATAAATGGTTAAGCACAAGACCGATTAGGATACTCTGACCACGTTAGGTGGACAAGGCCAGGCGCCAGTAAAATGCAAAAATTCTTAACTACGTCTAAGACGCAAGCCGTGAGCCCGAATCGCTAGATGCTCCCGTAAAACACATCGCCAGGTTCTCCACTCCAACGAGGACTCGCTCGCTCTCTCCATAAACCTAGTTGATGTTATCAGCACCTCAATACGCCATTAGTTCCTCCATCGCCGTGGATGAGATGATGATGTTTTGTAAGGTGTCGCCCGGCTAGCGCCCTCTGGCGACCACTCGTGGAAGTTCTTCCCGACCCTCGCCATCCAAATAAGCGCATCAAAAGGAGAGGAGAAAACGAATATTAGACCCTAGCCATAAACCCAATTGGTATGAAGGCATACCCCGAGCCCGGTATTAACCGCCTGTGCTAATAAGTGTTAAACACGTCCCTTCCTTCCAGCTTGACAAAACAAACTAGTCACCTACCAAGGACCAACATACTAAGGCAACATGGTTACCCGGTGGAATAACGCATATGCCGCAACAATGTTCGGGAACGGTAATGCAAGGATAAAACCAAATTTATCATAGTGAAGTTAGTCACTGAGAGGAAAGTAGATAAACCAAAATGACACGAAAAGGAAAAAGTACAACGCATCGATGCCTATCTATATATCGCGCCGGGTCCGTGAATGCGACGAACGCAGGCCGATGATCGATCGTATGCCCGAGATCCTCAACCATCACTATCCCGGCCTCGCCCAGTAAGAATCAGACTAAGGTGGGCCAAGCCTAGGGGCCTTCCTCCCGACCAACTAGCCCGTTAACAAGTTTTATAATGTTCAATCGGCCTCAATTAGATAGAATGTCCACACACAGTTGTAATAATGCAATAAGATGTGAAAAAAAAATACAATTTTATTAATCGCACCAAAAAGGTGTTCGACATTACATAGTGATGCTTGTTGCTAAGCAATCATAATACAACACGACAAACTAGTATTCATAACATCCAAAATACAAAAGAAAAACAGGTAAGGCGTTCGCCGCTGGAACCAAGAAAGAGGCCACTGCCAAGAAGAAGGGAAAGACGAAGATGGGGTTGAAAGAGGCGGCTGCGGAAGCCAAGAAGAAAGGCAAGATGGAGATGGGGCTCCCGCAAAGGCTAAGAAAGAGGAAAAGGAGAGGATGAGGCTGGAGGGAGGTTAGGCGATCCCTGCAGAATTCAGTAGGGTGTCCCTGACCCATCTGCCCCAGAACAACCTAAAGTCCCCGACAATTCCGACACCGCCTCAGAAACCATATCCGTCCAACCCATGATTAGAAGGCGCGTCGTTAAATGACCGAACGCGATCAATCTTCATCCCGCAACTGGCCTAGCAACATTCACTTATCCTTCTCTCACTAAGGAACGTGGATGCCAACCGCAAGACAAACCAATCTACTCACCCATCAAATTCCTTTATAGCTTGCCTCAAATCTCAGATCAACCTCAAATCCACCCAAATGACATTTAATGCGCTCAAAAAAAGCCGCAAAATTTACGCTGAAAATTACAAAAGATTAATACTGACTGCTTCCTATAATACGAGACGGTTGCTTGTTCATTTTTTCCGATCCGGGATGATCTTCCTCAAGAAGAAAATGGGGGCATTAGGGTACCATGGGCCTAGCTCTGCTCCCCTAATACCGACCAAATTCAAGAGCCCCAAAGGGACTAGGGTCAAAGCCACTACCATAGATTTACAGATTCTCCGCCTAGTACCCCAAGGGACTAGCCCGAAAGCCGCCGACCTGTGAATGCCCTCGGTCAATCCTTCGCCAAGCCCGGCTCATGATCTCGACGCCTTTACCTGGGGTAGCTACTTCCGATCAACAACCCACCAAACGAAGTCGCAACCTGGGCTTCATGTTACAAGTAGGTCTCTCCCATGAACCACCTCCTCACCTCTGAATTTAATAGGAAGCACTCTGAAGCTGTACTCTATCAATAAGGCAGTTATGTAAAAGGAAGAATAAGCCATCCTTCCCGGAATGAGAGCCACCTTCCCCTATCATTATGGGAAGAAACAATACTTCGAGGAGAAAGATCTGGATCCCCTTTCTCCTTCCATAAAAGAGAAGCAAGTCACACCAAACCAGATACGAGATTCTTAATCGAGATAATTACGACTCTAAGCTCTAAGTCTTCGAGAAAAAGATTAACTTTGCCATCGGAGACTACACTCACCCCTAAGACAAAACTCCAATTATCCCAAGGGAATTCCAATTAGTAACTAATAAAAAGTTAATAATCAAACAAACTGAGAGGAAATTCAAACTTGTGACTATTGAAAAGTTAACATCCAACTGTTAAAGTGACTATTTAGAAGTAAATCCAAGGTTTTCCTCTTTTTATTTTAATAAATAATTAATTTTTAAAAGCTTTAAGTTTTATAAATCAATTTTATCTTCGTTTCTATAAAATTATTTTAAAATACATGAACTTTTATTTAATTATAATACGAGATATGTATCATATCTTTTAAAAAATAATTTATACGATCCTCAACTTATAAATAAAATCTTTACATTTCCCTAACTAATAATAATTTTATTTCTTTTATTTTATAAATTCATTCATCTTCTCATTTTTTTAGTAGGAATGAATTAAAACCTTATTGCATGTCAATAATAAAATAAGAAAAATTTAGAATTAGAAATATAATTTAAAAAGATAAAAAGTAAATACGATTAAAACAAAACAAAAATTAAAAATTAAATGTAATTAAAATAGAAAAACTTGAAATTTTAGAAATAAAATATTGACTCCCATGTATTTTCAACTTTTCCTCAATATTTATTTTTATATTTGTACCAAAGTAAAAATTAATAACTTACTTTTATATTTTTAGTTATAAAGTTTTATAGTTTTAATTGAATTTTTAATTTTTAAAGTTTCTATTTCGTGGATCCCAAATCAGTTACATCAGTACAAAAAAAAAGTTGGTGGGTGTTATTAAAATAATTATTTATTTTGAAAGACTCAATTATTGATTCATGTTAATAATACATAATCAAAAATACTAAAAACTTTAGAGGATAAAACAATATCCAGATTAATAACAAAAAATATAAACTCAATGCTTATACATTTAATAATAAAAAAATGCCTATAATACCTAAGATTCAAGATCTCAGCAACGAACAAGATTTGATCTAATGATTATGTTGAAACAAACAATGTCATATGAACCATCAATGTGAAAACCCACAAAGATCTAATCGTCGACAACACTACCCGTCGCATCAAATCGGCGACAAAACACGCCCAACAAGTTGGCGACAAACCACGCCGCAATAGGCCGATGACAAAAACACAAAAAAAAGACAAATCCATATCAGTGTGAAATAAACCACTTTATTGAAAAAAAAAAAAAGACCTAGATAAGGAAACGATGGAAAATAGTAATTTTAGACTAAAAATGATAAAAAAAAAATCACCATTCATCTATAGCGAAGAAGGGCCTAAAAGAGATAAGAAAGAGAGAGGTGACTAGTAAAACATAATTACTTGATTTAAGAAAATTGCATCTATTCTCAAATAATTTTAAATTGATGAAGATAAAAATAATTTATAAATATATATTTTTAATTAGTGAATCACAACTCACTTTTCCCATTAATTTTTACTATTAAAAGAAAAACGGGTAAGGTTTTTACTATTTATTTATTTAAGTTTGTTTATTATTATTATATTATTTAGACTTAATCAATTTATATATTAATTATTATATATTTATATATTATTTATTTTTATTCAAGAATCCATAAATTCAGAAATCGGGATTTGAAGATTTTTGGGCGCTTTTACCCATTTTGACTCGCGAACCCGTATGGGTCAATGGGTTGGTCGTGTTAACCTCGAATATAAATGAGCCGATTAGCCCAACTCGCTTTAGCCTGACAAATTTAAACGGACTCCGGGGTCTAAATGAGTTGAGTCGACTCGCGACGCTCTAAATAGATAGAGCTGGCACATGAGCCACTTTATCCCGAATTTTCGAGTGATTGAAATATAGAAATTTGGTGCCAAAATAAAATATGGACTATTTGGCCCGACCATGGCCCGTGGGCCCATGCCCGCCTGTGTTAGCTCGATTTATCCAATTTTTTATTTATTTATTTCAAATAACTAACAAGAATTAAGATTTTCAATTATTCATCTATAAATTTATATTTTATATCTCTTTGTATATGGGTTTTAATATAATTATAATTATAATTATGATTAATATATTAAACTTGTTGTTTTTAACTATTTTATTTTAATTTCTAAATGTATATTTTTAATATAATTTATATGATAATAATATTTAAAACTTATAGAAAAAATTTAGAATTAAATAAATTAAAATTTTAATATGAAATATATTTTTATTTATCTCATTATCCTATTTTAAATATAGCAAAATTTCATTTTTATTTATCCTTTAAATTTTATTCAATCATATAAAAGCTTTTTTATAAAAATGAAGTTGTACTAGTTTATAAATTAAATTAAAATTAATAACTAAATTATTAGTATATTTTAAATAATTTTATTACTTAAACTAGTGTGAATAACAAAATAATGTTATTTTAAAAATAATTAACAAAAATTATATATTAATTTATTTCTTAATATGATTATATCTTTTAGCAAGATAAATTTTCAAACAAATATAACATTTCATTATTATATGCATTTTTGGAAAAAATATTTTTTTATCCCAAACATAAATGAAATTTATGTTGTTAACAGATGATGATAACTCAACAAACCACTGGCTAGAGACATATGAGATTTTATTTGATAGTTTGGTGTTGCTTTTCTCTATATATATATATTGTTACTTTTATTGTTTTGGTACTATTTAGTTAATTAGTTTGGAACTTTGCTATACAAAGTTATAACATTATTTATTTACTTAAGCTCATTTACTATTATTATATCATAGACTCAATCATTTTATATATTAATTATGACACCTCATCTCGGGATCCGTTTGACCACCCGTCAACCTCACGGAGTCACTCGTGGAACGCCGAACACCACATTTTCACGAAAATCGCAGTCTCCTTGCATCAGAGCTCTACCCAAATACAAACTTGTCTAAAACCTACATATCCTCGCTCCAAATGCATAATATACCCAATATATATATCCAATACGGCCATTCAGCTCCATAAACAATACTCAATATTCATAAAAATAACTATGAATCCAACTATATATCCTTATAGTTACAAGAGTTACAATATTTTCACTTAAACAATACATATTAAACTTAAAGAGTTATAAATACATGTAAACCACCAAAGCCACATTCCTGGGCTTCTTCTAACTCACCCTCAGACTGAGCACTCCCGCATCGCTCCCTGCACTCAGAAAAGGGGTCCAATATCGGTGAGCTAATGCCCGCAGGGAGAATCCATTCATGGGCTACCACCACCTAGCGCAGCGGCAATGTTCCAAATTAAACACACATTCAAGTAAATGCATGATCCTACTTGACATGACCAACTCAGATCCCGAGTCCTCACCGACTCCCTCACACTTGGCTAAGCCTCGTATGAGAATTTCTATTTTTTTGTTTGTTTGTGGACAACCCTCCGATGTATATATATATCACCAATTGGGCCGCTCCGACGATTGGATATGGCTATTTGTCGTGGACTAATTCTCCGATGAATATATTTCACCGCCGCTCCGACGATCGATATTTTTAATTTGACTACCCGATAATTAATGTTTTTAGACAACCCTCCGAACCGTTCTGACTCCATCTCATGCACTCACTCCTATACCCAGTGTTCCAAAGCAGTATATAATGTGCATGTATGTTAAGCAGTTCCAATACGCCTAATCACATGCAAATATATAAACATGAATATACTCCCATAATTCAAATCACACCATCATGTTATGTAATTATACATTTACCACATCAAATTAACTTAATTTAATAATAATCAAACACGAGCCATTTATTTGAATTACTCGACCAAAACACATTAATTTACAAAAATATTTTTGTGTCACTATTCCTATAAACAGTAAAAACCTAGGTTTTACGGTTCAAACACACATCCATTCATCTGCTCACTTTAGAACCCGGTCACTACTTACTTCCGGCCTCAATCCAACCAATACATAATTCATCACAAAATGCATCAATTAATAACCCAAATCAGCCATGGAACGGCCAAGGCTGCTCCATTTTTCTTTCAAAAATTTGTATCAATTCGGTCCCAAGGTTTGAGACCGATCAAACGGCTCCCTCACTACTCATTCAACCCAAACATTAGTAAAACACTTAATGAGCAAACTCAAGCAGGGAGAAACCCCTACCTCTTGGAGCTCAGGAAAACCTCAAACTGGGTACCCACCGAAGCCCGCAGAGCCAGCCTCACTGTCCCAAGACCGCGACTAGCCTGATCTCCCGTATTTTTAGAGAGCGAAGACTTTCACATCAAAAAACGCCACAGCTACTGGAAGCCCTCCCAAAATTCCCGTTTTTGTTCTTTTAGCTGGATTTGAAGAGACGGCCACTATTCTTTTTGTCACGAGTGACTTAAGCCAATTAATTAATTAATCTCTCTTCTCCACACATTCAGACATCTCTAGCCGTCCATTTTCATCATTCCACTCATACCCACTTATGGTACATGAGTACTTGTTATATGTAACTTTCGTCGCATCGAAAATCATTTTACAGCACCCGAAACGCGATGCCTCAAAAACGCGCCAAACCCGACTGCCTAATATTACTTAAATTTTGACGCGCTAACTAGATTTTTCGAGATGATTCCAAATCTGCGGAAATCCGCTTTCACATCCGAGATCTAGAGAATAAATTACGGATTTTAACCGAAATTAACAATTTTATAATCGAAATTACGATTTGCCTTTTCCGTAAATTGGAATTTCTGTCTTACATTCTCCTTTAAAAGGAATTTCGTCTTAAATTCGTGGATACATAATCAATCACATGCATATGCAACGTGCACTCTACCATGCATGTAAACAAGCCATTTAAATCTTAAACGACCAAAACCACGTACCTTCATCCCTAAACAAGAAGGGATAGGTATCCGCACGTGTCCTCTCGCTCCCACGCACTCGTCCACCCATAGTGCCTCCATAGTACTCCCTCACTAGCCTCACCTGCCTTGCAAGGTCGCAAAACCCGATCACGGCTTATCAACAATGCACACACTAGTCCTCCTCGAAGGTCCCATCCGTGTCAACCACCGGGTCCCCAATCCACCACATGAGCCGGATCCGAGTATGGCTTCCCGGAAAGTATGGAGACGTGAAACACCTCGTGGATACCCGATGATGCTGGAAGCAGACCACAGTACGTAATCTGCCTATCCTCCTCAGTATCTCGAAAAGGTTCACAAACCTCGCGATAGCTCCGCCGCCCGAACCTGACCACCTCCTAGGCATTACCTTCGCTAGAAGACGATCCCCTAATCTCGAATTTAAGGGCCGACATCGCACATCCGCATAGCTCTTCCTCGCGGCCCGGTCGTGAGAAGACGCCGCCGCATCAAGCTCACCTTCTGAGGTGTCTCTAATCAAATCAGACTAGCGACGGAGCGCCTCTCCCACCCTAGCCCAACATAACGGTGATCTACATGGCCTCCCACAATGCCTCATAATCTACATCCGTATACTTGCCCGGTAACTACAGCGACCCACTAAGGGCAAATGCTCTCCCATCTACCCCATGATCCGTGACGTATGCCTCGGGGGCAGCACGTCCCAATACCAGATAGTCCTCCCGTGACTCGACCATCCGTCCGAGGCGAACGACTCATAGTCACTGCAGGTCGACAAACTGTAAACTCTTCCAAAAGTGTGCCAGAAACCCGGTCCCTATCCGACACTATGGATACTGGTACTCCATGTACCGACCATTCGAATGTATAACCCGCTGCACTTCCAAGGCGAAGGTCATCCGCATCGCTAGAAAATGTGTCACTCGTGGAGTCGGCCTACTATCACCCATACTTCCACGCCATGCTTTAGTCGCATCCGTAGGCGGGTCACAAAGTCCATCTTGATGTGCTCCCACTTCCACTCGGCCACCTCCAATGGCTGAAGTAGCCCCCGTCGGCTTCCGTGCTCGCCCTTAACCTCACGACACGTGAGACATCACGAACAAAGTCACCCACGTGTCTCTTCATCCTCAATGGTCCCCAATACCCAAACCAATCCCAAGAAACTATACCCCGCACCGACTTCCGCCTCTCCCAACTCCTCACCGTCGACCTTCTCCGATCGACCGACACCGGGCGCCACCACGTGTCCTAAAGTCTCACCCCGCAGGTTAAAAACCTCACTTACCGAACTTGGCGTACAGCCGATGGTCTCTCAACAATCAGAATACAATCCTCAAATGATACCCATGCTCCACTTCCTACCGAGAGATCAAAATGTCATCCACGAAGACTACGACAAACTGATCTGCATAGGTCGAATATCCGCGTTGAGATCCATGACACTGCCGCTGGCTCATCTGCCAACCGAAGGGCATCACCGTAACCTCAAAGTGCCCATAACGCGCCCCAAACGCCGCCTTAGATATCCGTGATCCCTAACCTCGTACCGGGTGGTGGTATCCAAAGCATGGTCTATCTCGGGAGTAGACTCGCCCTCTCAACTCGATTAAACAAATCGTCAATCCCTGTGAATGGGTACCGATTCTTGATCGTAACCCCGTTTCAACCTGTCGATAATCACGTACAAGGGTCTGGTCATTCTTCTTCGCAAAGGGAACTGAGCGCCCAAGGGTGAAGTGCTTGGTCTAATGAACCCCTTGTCCAATAGCTCATGTAGCTGGACTCTGAGTTCCTGCAACTCAACCGATGCCATCCTATGCGGAGTCATAGAGATAGGTGAAGTACCAGGGTGTAACTCAATACCGAAGTCTACATCCCTATGTGGAGGTAGTCCAGGTAGCTCATCTGGAAAAACATCCGCATACTCGCAAACCACTCGAGGTAGATCTAAGTCTGGTCTCACCGCCCTCTAGGATAAGGCTCACTAGCCAACCCGCTAACTGTCCCCGACACCTAGACTCGTATACCGCCTGGCAAATGTCATGCTCGTCTCCTCTCGAAATACCACACGAGTACCACTCGCAAGGAGGAGCGGTAACTTCTACACTCACAATCGAGAACGACCCTATGTCGCCGCCCAATCCATCCTCGATGACATCAACTCCGACATGTCCATGATCCTCGTCCACCGTGAGTAGAGTCCTCAGATCTCCAACTCGCACAACCCGACATATCATCCCTATTCTCGCCCTAATCCCTAGGGAGAACCTGCGTAACAGTTCCTTTGTCTCAAACTCCTCTAAGCCCAAATATCTCTCTCGCGGGTCGTATCGCTCAACCATGGAATCCTATATCCTGTAGGCGAAGTCCTACACTCCCGCCCGAACGGACAACTTCACCATTCTCAAATCTCCTAACTCACCCGCCTCAGGCCACGTAATCATCAACAACTCCAAATTTCGTGGAACCTAGTCGCATAATTCATCACAACCACTTCCTACCAAATTCTAGAACCCCAGCCTCAGATTCTCCTGGAAGTGACTCACCCATGAACAGCTCCCAAACTCGCCATGTCATCGCTCTAGGTCCCCTAGAGGTCCGCCCATTTCCACCATACTGGGTCTTCAAATCCCAACCGGACCGCAGCCTAGTCTAATCCCTGGCCGGCCGCAGGCACCCCATACAGCCTCTAACACCTCCCTCGATCCGCATAAGCCAATGGTCTGCCACCATTCCAAGTCTCCTCCCGTGAATGCCTGGAGGATGATGCGCCTAAACCTCCGAGGTTACTAGGACTCCCCGTCACCCGCTATGCTAGCCTCAGGCGGGCGCCGTTCGCCGCAACACCTGGCCAACCTCAACAAAGGCCCACTGATCAACACCAGGGTCGGGTCAAACGTCGGTGGTGCTCGACTAGCGTTCCTCGTGGATCGTCCTCTTCACGCCCGTCCCTACTAGCCATCTATACACCAATAATACGACGCTAGTCTCACACAAGATTCTAAGGCATAAACACGTACTCGAGACACTAATCATACACTCCAAATCAAGCAGAGTACACAATGTCCTTGTATTTACAAGTAATGCAAGGCAATCAACAGATGAATATCATTTAGTAAAAATTTTATTTTCGAAATTCCTTATTTTTGAAAATTTTTATTTTCAAAATCTGAGAATCGTGTCTGGCGAACCGTGTTCATGAATACTGCCCAAAACAGCCGGGATCAAAAACAGCTGCACCGAGTCCAAATCGGGTTAGTGCAACTGTGTGCACACCCCGAACCCAGCTACACGCACAAAGCTGTACGACAGCCAGTCGCAGCCCGCCAGCGCTTATATACTACAATACAACCGAGCCTACTATATGCCTACTCAACCTTCTATATGCCACAATACAGCCGAGCCCATCAGGTAGCCCGTCACTCTCTATAGCACAATACGCCCGAGCCTACTATATGCCTCGTCAGCCGCCGTGATGCCCGCTATACATCAGATAGTTCAAGTAAGGCCGGGCCAGATGCCCGTCAGTCGCCGCATGTTCGTATAGTTATCAGATGTCTTTCACTCACTGAATGCCCTAAGGTCGGCCAGATGTCTCGTCAGTCGCTCCCGGGTCACACACACCTCATTGTATCGCAAGACAACCCCAAACGCACCCCACCGCAATACACTTCCAAATTCTATCCTTCGCAACCAAGCCTCTCAATGATACACTCGCATTGTGATATAACTTGCCAACTTGCACTCCTATGTCAAGAATACAATAATTGTATCAGAATACAATTCTTCCACCCAAGCCCAATTTCGCCTATTGTACTATTCAGGTTCGTAATACATACCTCTCGCCTAACCTCAGCCAAACTAGCTCATTTTAAGTCACAATACACTTCAAACCTTGCAATACAAACCTGCTTTTGTAGTCACACTTGCAGTAGCCATCTTTTCACTACACCAATTTTTTTTTTTTTTTTTCATTCATTTCTAGCAACTGGAAAATGCCCAAAAAATACATATCCATCCTTTTTTTTTTTTTTTCATCCAGTACACCAAATAATTTCATAAAAAATTTTTTTCTTCATTTTCTTTAGTTTTCCTCACTATAAAACCTTAGAAAATGATTTTCTTTATCTAATTTTTTTTTTTTCCGAATACTCAAACAAGTTCATAAAAATTTATTTTATTTAATTTTTTTCGTTTTCTAGTTTTACTCGCCGTAAAACTAAGCTATTTTCTGACACATCAATGTGCTAATCACTACAATACTCACCACAAACACATAACAATCAAACATGTTATACACCTTCACACATACATGATCATTATCAACATTTCATCAAATCACACAAAACACATCAAACACATGCATGCAGTGTCCTAGTATTATCCCGTGATTTCCTAGGTAATCTCATACCTAAACCGAACATCAAACCACCCAAGTGGTGATGTTCTTAGTCGACTATGGCCTAAGCCCAAACTCAACTCGTCTATATACCTATACTTCACCAAACCACCCAAGTGGTGATGGATACCCAAATTCAGCCCCTGTATCTCGTGACACCCAGGCACCGATACCAAGTCATGACACCCATCTCGGAGTCCGTCGACTCACCAACCCGCTAATACTATTGCGGAATGTCGAAAGGGGACCCGACATTTTGACGTAAAATCGCAGAGTCTCCAGGTAGCTGGGAGCTCTACCCAAATACAAACTTGTCTAAAACCTACATATCCTGTTCCAAACAGTACAATATAGTCCAATATATATATGATATCCACACGCTACTGGGCCCATAAACAATACTCAATATCTCGCACCAACTATGAATCCAACCATATCCTATAGTTACAAGAGTTACAATATTTTCACTCTTAAACAATACATATATTAAAACTTAAAGTATAACACATGAAACCACCAAAGCCACATCTCGCTCTTCTAGAACTCACTCTAGACGAGCGCCCCGCACGCTCCCGTACTGTGCAAAAAGGGGTCCCACCGAATGGGGCGAGCTAATGCTCGCAGGAGAATCGCCCCAAGTGGGCTACTCACCACCTAAGTGCGTTGCAATGTTCCAAATTAAACACATTCAAGTAAATGCATGATCCCACTGGCATGACCAACTCGTGATCTCCGAGTCCTCATCGAATTTCACACTGGCTAAGCCTCGTATGAGAATTTCTATTTTTCGCTTGCTCATGACAACCCTCCGACGTATATATATATCAATCGGGCCAGCCCGACGATTGATATATTATTTGTTTGTGGACTACCCTCCGATGAATATCAATTGGGCCGCTTCGACGATTGATATTTTTAATTTGGACTACCCTCCGATAATTAATGTTTTTAGACAACCCTCCGA
Organism: Tetrastigma voinierianum; assembly: GCA_016808115.1. Classification (NCBI taxonomy): domain Eukaryota; kingdom Viridiplantae; phylum Streptophyta; class Magnoliopsida; order Vitales; family Vitaceae; genus Tetrastigma; species Tetrastigma voinierianum. The sequence goes on from JAEQBH010002373.1 coordinate 647,508, forward strand.
ACTGTTTTCTCTAGACTCATCTCATGCACTCACTCCTATAGTCCTAGGGTGTTCCAGTGCATATGGAATGCAATGTATGTCGCCCAATACAAATAATCACATGCAACGAGTAAACATGAATACACTCAAGATAATTCAAATCACACCATCATGTTATGTAATTATACATTTCATCACATCAAAATTAGCTCAATTTGGGCTATCGATCAAACACGAAAGCAATTTAATGGAATTACTCCGAATTAAAACACATTAATTCACAAAAATATTTTTGTGTCACTATTCCTATAAATAGTAAAACCAGGTCACGCTCAAACATATCCATTCATCTATCACTTTGTGAACCCTGTTTCACGCTATCGCCCAATCCAACCAATACATAATTCATCACAAATGCATCAATAATTAATAACCCAAATCAGCCATGGAACGCCACACTGCCCAATTTTTCTTCAAAATTTGTATCACTCGGTCCCAAGGTCAGGGGATCGATCAAACGGCCCCTCACGGCCTCATTCAACCGAAACATTAGTAAAACACTTAATATGTGAAGAAACTCAAGAGTGAGAAACCCTACCCCCTGAGTTTGGAGAAACTCCTAAATTCCTGCACCCACGCGAAGCCCCCTCTCCGCGTAGTACAGCTTCTCCTTTCTCATCCCGAGACCGACGGCCTGACGCCTGCATTTTTAGAGAGAAGGAAGACTTCTCTCACATCAAAAACGCTATTGAAGCTACTGGAAGTCTCCCTCCCAAAATTCCTGCTTCTTTTGCTCTCTTTTAGTCAGATTTGAAGAGATGGCCACTATTCCTTTTGTCATTTAGTGACCCTAAGCCAATTTTAATTAATTAATTCTCTTCTCCGCTTGACATTCCCAAGACTATCTCGCCGTCCATTTTCGTCATTTCTCTACGATACCTATACTTCGTGGTACATGAGAGTACTTATGCTACCTTCACGATCAAAATCTTTTGACAGACCAAACACTAAACGCCAACTCCGACCGCCTCGAATATTACAGAAATTTTACGTGCCGACTAGATTTTTTCGAGATGATTCCAATCTGAAATCCGCTTCATCATCCGAGATCTAGAGAATAAATTACGATTTAACCGAAATTAACAATTTTCAGAATCGAAATTACGATTTTGCCATTTTTCCAGAAATTGGAATTTCTCGGGTCTTACATTAATTATTATTATATATTTTTATATTATTTATTTTTATTTGAAAAATGATAAATTTGTAAAATTAATTTTTTTAGCATTTTTTTAAAGTTTTGGTTTGCAACCCAAAGGGTTAGCCCAAATGGGTCGGGTCGGGCATATCAAATTTCAAACAAGGAACTTATAAAAATTTAAAATTCAAACATCCTAATTTTCCATGTGAGCAATTATGAATGACATTCTCTGACTTCTTTGATAGGAGATCAAATTGGAGTCCTGTATTCATATATTTGTTCATTAAAATTGTTGATACTATTGTTTTTTAAAGTCTCTTTTAAACACATTCTTATAAAAACATATATTAATTATTATTTTTGAAAATGAGTATAAAAATAATGTTTAGTAATGATGGTGCTTTTTCTATCGATACTAAGCTGAAGCCTATAGGAGTTACAGGGCTGATTTGTTGGGTTGGATCGCCGAATAACCTACAACCTGCACTAAAAGGATGGTCCGATGAGGGTGTGCCTTCCGGCTCTTTGATGCCTAAGTCAGTTTCTTTCTTATGGAAAGGAAAGAATTCAACTGTTGGTGGCTTTATGATCGCGTACCTTTTGTTGGTGGGATTGTTTGATATTATAGTGGACGATCACGATTACTTTCCTTATTGGATGATGAAACGGCGTCCTTCCCATTGGGTAGGGGATCTTTTCTTCCTTATCGCTAACCGAATATTTAGAGAATAATTATAGGGCCGTAATCATGGGGGATCCTTCTTTCCTTAATTGATATTAGGTCACGAATATGGAGTGCTTTCCTTTCTTACGACTCAACTGGCGGTCAGCGGATTATCCTCGTCACCAGTTTGGCCCACCGGGCTTAGTTTCGACCCTAGGCTCAAGCCTTGGGGGGAACTAGTACATCATTATGGGCCGAGTTCCCCGGTGAGCTCTTCTGCCGGCCCCATGGAGGATGCCAATCCGTTTCAAGGCTTGTTCCCTGAGCTTGTGTTACGGGCATAAAATTTCTTTTTATTTTGACACCGTCAGTGCTTTAAAAAAATTATATAATATTTTACAATACAATTTTATCTATAGTATTTTATTTTTAACAATTGTACATGTTTTTATAAATATTTCTTAAAGTAGTTAATTTTCTAGTTTTTAAAAAATATATGTTTATTTTTTATTATTAAAAATATTGTTTAAAGAAAAAAAAATAGTTATCATAATAATTTCAATTATTTTAATAAAAAATAGCTAAGGGGTGAAGCATGTACCTTATGGGCCTCCGATTGGCTCTCCTTTCGGGGCAAGGCTTCTAAGGTCTTCCTGAGTTTAACCGATTTTTGATTCTCACGAGGGCGAGATGGGGGAATCCCGAATCGGCGAGGGAAGATGACCTTGGGAGTGTAGTGACGTAATGACTTGAGAGTGGTGACAACCTGTCAACTTGAGGAATACAGTAGCCATTGAGTGTCTCAATGACACAAAATGAATGTCTCTCTACCCGAGACTTAAACATGAGTAAAAATGGCCATGTCGGACCCATACATCCATACTCACCAAAATAAAACCAACTATATTACAATAGTTTCAAGAGTTAACTACACTCTTATACAAACATGTGTCAATCAGAATGTTTCATACATGTTTTACAAAAATATATAATCAAAGCCACATGTATTTTTCTCACGACCTCTAGTGAGGCGAGTCTTCCTGAATACTCCTGTACTGAAAGGGGGGATCACGACCGGGAGTGAGCAATGCCTAGTAAGGAGTAATCTCCTACAAAGGGGTTACTCCCCACCTAGTGCTCATCTGTGCTGAAACACACACATTCAAGTGAATTCATGATTCCTACTCAAATGTCTATATGTTATGGATGAGAATGTGACTCACCCTTTCCCACTTCTCAAACCCTCACTGACTCCCTCACGCATGCCTTAACCAAGTGTGAGAAAACACTATTTTCAAAACAAAAGGTTTTTATTCCTAAAAACATAATACTAATTTCCGATAAATTTCTATTGGACAACCCTTCAAGGTGAATTGTTGGATAACTCTCCGAAACAGTGATGGGTCATCCTCCGAGATGAACTATTGGATAACTCTCAAAGGCAAATTTTCAAAAAATCTTCCCATGAAATTCATTTGACAACCATTTTTTTCATGTCATGTACTCATACCTACTGTTCTAGGTTACCCTAGTGCATATGAAATGCAATATGTCATTTCACAATAATTCATGTTAATATATATCAAACATGCATATGTGCTTGAAATTCACACAAAGCAATATGTTATTCATTCATAGTAATAGCACCCAAAATTAGCTCACATGGGCTAATAAACAAACTGACAGTCCATCTTGGAACTGCCTAAGGCATCACACAAAACAACAACATATTTATTCAATCCTTACTTGATAACATATCAACACCTGAAGCCACACACAAATAGTCCTCGGTAGTTTGGGGTATCGAAAGGTGACTCGGGGATTCACCACCCCAATCCCAATTTTGGAACGAATGAGCGACCACTCGGGCCCACAGACATCCTAATTATTAAAATGGCTCTTGTAAGATTAACTCAAGTGAAAGCCCCTACCTCCGGAGTTGCTAAAACTCTCCGCAATCTACCGTACCGCAGCGTAGCTCTTGTAGTGGGGATCAACTTTGCCTCTTATCTCATCGGGATTTGACGGACCGATCTCTGGGAAATCTAGAGAGAAGGTAGAGCCTCTTTCTCTAGAATTTCTCCTCTCTCTTTCCTCTTTCTTTTCTCTCTCTATTTTCCCTCTCTTTTCCCCCATCCAATCAGTTGGTTCAAGAGAACTTGTCCCCTAACTTGCCACTTGTCACATTCCCATGGATTTCACCTTATCCTCTTATCTATCTACCATGGATTTCTCTCTAATTACATGATGCCATGTGTCTCCTATGACCCCACACTTGAGCTCATGTTTGACTAGCTCTCCACTTGACACGTGTCTCATCTTGAGCCACTTTCGAAAATCGCATTTAGTGTTCTGCGCCGCACTCTCGGTGCCTCGAAACGCGTGAAGTGAGGTGTCTCGGAGTCGTGAGTCGACGTGGTAGCCAGATTTTGCGAGACGATTTCAACAGTGAAGTCTGTTTCATCATCTGAGATCTGAAAAAATTATGGATTTTGACAAAAATTACTGTTTTACCCTTTCTCGAAAAATTCGGATTTTCAAGGGTTTCATAGTCCTCGGCTACCCAGCCTCTGTCTTTCGATACTTAGGCTTTTTCCTTTCATTCTTCTTTACTTTGGTAGCCTGTGGCCCTTGTAATGACGATTTTGACCTTTTTTGAAACGTTGATTCGTATATTCATACTCTCTGAGTCTTTTGCCTTTTTCATCCATTTTATGGCTTCTGAATGAACTGAATTCTATGATTCTCGCCACAAGACCCTTTGATGGCTGAGTTACTAGGCTCTCAGAAGCTGGGTCTCATGGTTCTTTTGAACGGAGCTATATGGCTTCTTAGGAGTTTGAGCTCTGTGTCTCATTTGGACTGAGCTACATGGTTCCTTAGAAGCCTAAGCCCCGTGCCTCCTTTGGACTGAGCTACATGGTTTCTTCGAAGTTTGAGCTCCGTGTCTCCTTTGGTGGGATTGCATGGTTCCTTGAGTCTAGCTTTGTGCTCCCACAATGGGTGGTTGCATAGTTCCTTCGAGAGTCGGGCTCAGGTGTCCTTTGGTTTGAGGCGCATGGTTTTTCTTCGAGTCCCGGGCTCGTGTCTCCTTTGGTGGTGCATGGTTCCTTCGAGTGCGAGCTCAGTGTCTCCTTTGGTGGTACATGGTTCCTTTGAGTCGAATCCAGTGTCCCACTGTGGACTAATTTGCATGTGAACTTGAGTCCCGAGCTCGTGTCTCCTGGATTGGTGCATGGTTTCTTGAGTCGGGCTCAGTGTCTCCTTTGAATTTGGTGCATGGTTCCTTGAAGTCAGAGCTCAGTGTCCCTTGTGGTAGGCTGCATGGTTTCTTGATCCCCGGGCTCGGAGTGTCTCTTTGGATTTGAGTGCATGGTTTCTTGAGTCCCAGGCTCCATGTCTCCAGTGGGTAGGTTGCATGGTTCTTGATATCGAACTCAGGGCTCCGGGCGGAGCCTAAGTGATGCTTTAATATCAGAGCTTTGGGGCTCTTAAGGCTGTTGTGGCTCTTTCGTATCCAAGCTCCTGGGCTCTTGACCTGAGCTACGTGGCTCTTTTGCTAAGTTGCATGGCTCTTCAATATCCGAACTCCAGGGCTCTCGAACTAAGCTACGTGGCTCTTTTGCTGAGTTGTGTGGCTCTTCAATATCTGAGCTCCGGGGCTCCCGAACTGAGCTACGTGGCTCTAATATATGAGCTCCAAGGCTGCTGAACTAAGCTACGTGGTTCTTTCATATCCGAGCTCCGGGGCTCCTAAATTGAGCTACGTGGCTCTTTTGTTAAGCTGCGTGGCTCTTTAATATCTGAGCTCTAGGGCTCTCGAACTGAGCTACGTGGCTCTTTTGCTGAGCTACGTGGCTCTTCAATATTCGAGCTTCGGGGCTCTCGAACTGAGCTACGTGGCTCTTTAGTATCCCAGGGATTCGGGGCTCTAAGGCCCAGGCTATGTGGCTCTTTCGTCTTCCTTCCACCGGGAGACGGGTAAGGTTTTAATCTGCAGTCATGGAGAATCGAGCAGTACAGAGTGAACCCCCCGAGGGCGTCAGGGCTTCTTTATAAATCACTACCTTCCTTGGAGTGGTTGTGTGTTATATAAAGCTCTAACTTCCTTCCTTTCTCTGCCCGATTAATCAAAGTTAGTACATGATGAAGCTTGGGGGTTTAATATTCCACGTAGCCGAGGATTTGTTTACAGTGGTGGCCTGGCCCGAGCATTTAGTTTCGTCGTTACGCCATTTTTGGGGTTTGCGTTGGTGTTCCACTAGTCCTGTAGTAGTTGCGTTGTTCCACTAGCCTTGCCATTTACAGTGGTTAGATTCGGGGTCAAGCTTGGAGGCGACATGCTTTGAATGCTAAGGCCGTTCCTTCTCTTATACCTCTCCTCACATTTTTCTTTCCTTGCTTTTTCTCTTTCTCTTTCTCTTTCTCTTATGGTTTTGCCTTGGCGGGTGTTTCTACTTGGGTGTGATTTTAAGATGTAAAAACGACTTTGCTTGATTGTAATTTTCTAAGATGTAAACGACTTCTTGATTGTAATTTTACGAGATATGAGAACGACTTTGCGATTGTAATTTATGAGATAGCTGTAATAAAGTATAGTCTTTGGAAAGCCAACGTGTACTTGTCGATGTTTTTATTTTATCCTCCTGGGACCTTGAGTCCGTGAGTTCCAGCTTAACCAAGCCTAATGGCTCTTTCTCTATGATTTACAGTGTTGGTGAAGCCAGAAAATAAGCGAGAAATTATTTAGTGGAAGTAGACTATTGCGTTTGTTAATAGGTAAAATTGGGGTTTATGGGTAAGCGGCTTGAGGTGCTCGACATTCTAGGGTGTTCACGAGTCTCCCTCCTACATTTAGAGCTCATAGTTGCGGAGACCGGATTACCATGATACGATAGGTCCTTCGGTGGGTCGGTTTCAGTGGTAAGTCCTTCTTTGATGGTAGGAGTTTCTTGAGTACTAGGTCAGGGCAGGAAACTGTGGAAGCGACCTTAGATCCATTAGACCTTGCTATTTTTCATTGGTAGTCCTCGGCGCGTTTCAGAGCTTGCTCACACTTCTCTTCCAGGAGATCGAGGTTCAGGCGGAGAGTCTCCTCGTTGCGCTCGACATTCTCGAACTTGACCCTAGGTGACTCGAGCCCAACCTCAACAGAGGCTACCTCCTCGGTGCCAAATGCCAAGGCGAACGGAGTTTCTCGAGTTGTAGACTTGCGTTTAGTTCTGTATGCTCATAGTGCCTTTGGGAGGTATTCCACCCATTTTCCCTTTTGGTCTTCCAACTTAGTCTTCAATGCCGCCTTGAGAGTCCTTATAGTGACTTTTGCTTGTCCGTTAGACTGCGGATGAGCTGGGGATGAATAGTAATTCTTGATTCCGAGCTTGGTGCAAAAGCTTTTGAATTTATGGTTGTCGAACTGTTTTCCATTATCTGATATCAGAGCTTTTGGGATCTCGAACCTATAGATTATGGACTACCAAACGAAGTTGCATACCTTTTGCTCGGTGATTGTCGCTAATGGCTTGGCGTCATCCTATAATAAGCAATTTGCGTGACCCGCTTCCAATGGGTAAGGAACTGTTATGTAATCCCAGCTCTTGAAAAGGCGGGGGCTTATAATCGAGGTAAGTGGCTCGGCTGGGAGATGGGAGATCTTGGCATGCTCTTGGCAAAGTGCAGTACTAGAGCTAGTTACGTAGGCGTCTTTTGAGCATCGTGAGCCCGATAATACCCTTGCCCTAGGGTTTTTCACCTTAGACCCGAGAGCTTTCAGAATATGGTTCTTACTGAGATGCCTTCTTACTTTCTCTAATTACATAATTGGCATCTTCATTTCCTATGCATTTGAGGAGGGGTGCGGAAAAACCTCGTTTATAAAGGGTCCTCTGTAAAAAGAAGCGAATGCGGGTGACCTTATCTTAGTTTAGATGCTTCCTTTGTATAAACGGCAATATCCCGTTCAATAGATAGTCCCAGTTGGGATCCATCTAGGTTGGTGCGGTCATTCTTTAGGGAGGACCTCAAATGCATTTGTTCGACGTCACGAAGGGGTTTCCATGAGGTGCTCGGCCCCGGAACAAATGCAGTCCCGAATCTTCTTGCGACGCTGTTGCTAGCTTAGCTAGGGCGTTTGCCCATGAATTCTCTGTCCTTGGGATGTGTTTGACCTGAACTCGTATGAATTCTTGGAGCAACTAGTGTACCTTCTTGAGATAACGGATCATCTTTTTGCCTTTCGCTTCGTAGTCATCTTCTATCTATTTTACCACCAACTGAGAATCGCTGCATACTTCTAGTTGATCGGCCTCCATGGAGTGGGTGAGGTTTAGTCCAGCAATGACGACTGCATATTCAACTTCATTGTTGGAGGCCTGGAATCCAAATTTGAGTGCATATTTCATGTCGATCCCATCTGGGGAGGTTAGAATCAAGCCTGCTCCACTTTCGTGGGCATCGGCGGCCCCATCTACGGACAACCTCCAGACGGGGAGATCGAATGTGAGCTGGGCGGTTTCAGTGGGCTCTGCCGAGGTGAATTCCATGATGAAATCTGCCAAAATTTGCCCTTTGATCACCGTTCTTGGCTTGTACCTAATGTCGAACTCACTTAGCTTTATGGCCCATTTCACCAGTCTTCTAGAGGTTTCTGGTTTGTGCAATATTTGCTTCATCGGGTGTTATGTTAGAATTTTGATAGTGTGGGCTTGAAATGCAGTGAGATCTTACGGCGGTGGTACTTCAATCTTGAAACAAGCTTTTCCATCTTCGGGTACCTTTCCTCTGCTCCTCCTAGAGCTCGGCTGCAATAATAGGCCAGTTCACTACGTTACGTCGATTCTGCGACCCGGGGTGGCACTAGTCGAAATCGGAAGCGACTAAGTGGGCGTGAAGAGTTTGCCCTTGGAGGGACTTACCGAGGTAGGGAGGGAGCTCAGTGGGTTTTGAGTCTTTGTGAATACCTCCTCATAGTGGGCATCCCCATTGGAAGGCCTTTTCGAATTTGAAAGAAGAGTGACACTTTTCACTTGATCTAACTCTGGCGACTCAGCGTAGCTCTTCATTGAGTGCGTAACCTGAGCTCTAACCTTCTTAGTCACTTTTTGGGAACATGGACGACATTGATGGCGACACTTTCGGGATACTTTCGACTATTGACGGGAGCCCCAACAGCGGGTTATGAATCATAACACGCAAACTCCATCGGATGCTAGTCTCCTCAATTACAGCAGCGGCTTAGCATGTGGCAAAATGGGCAGGTGATGTTGAACTATAGTTGGGTCAAGGTCTAGCATGTCCTAATACGACCATGCAAATATATCCAAGTATGACCTGAGTAGGTCAATCAATCCACTTCTCTCATCAGGAGATAAGGAAGAGCCAATCCTAATCTCCTTGGGTTGATCTAGTACACCAAAATCTATCAACTCTATGCTACCAGAAACGGGTGTAACTTTCCTGTCCTCTGTATCAGAATTAGACTTTGACTTACCACCCAGTGGGTCATACGTATTATCATCAACATGTATACATGTCTTTATGGATGCTGGTGGTGCAATCAAAGGAAAATCTTTGTGACCTGAGAAAATACTTTCGAAAATACTCATGTCACGTATTACCGCCAGAGAAATGTCATCAAAGGGGTGACAAACCCACGGACATAGTGCGAAGAAGAGGTGGGTCCGCAGTCGGTTGGCTTCCCTCGGCGGCAGTATCATGAGCAATATCAGTAGCAACAAGTCCATCACCATTAAACTCAAGCATAGAAATCCGAAACACATCAAAAGCGGATTGGGGCCTAGGTGAGGAAGCATCCAAAATGCGGCCAGTGCCGATCATGTCCATCTCGTCAGTGTAATCGTCATAAAGTGTCACATTATCAGTATTAATCATAGAAACTCCAAACATGTCAAAAGAATAATGGGGCCTACGCGGGGTTGTGTCAAGGATACGACCAGTGCCTATCATGTCCATTGCATCCATATAAGTATCAGACAAAAGCACACCATTAGGACCATCTCCCAAATCCATAGGCAGGTCATGGTCGGGACCTCGCCAGGAAAGCATGGAAACACACTTAGCTCGTCCGGTGATGGGGTGCAACTATCATGGCCTTGAGTGGCTCAGTGATGTAGAACTCAAACACATATGTCTGGGAGCTGTTGAATGCCACGAATCTCGACTCCATCTTGACATGGTCAACTCCTTCTGTGTGGGGTGCATGCTCTGATCCTCTGGTAAAATAGTTAACTGAAAAGTGTATGGGCGAAGGGGGTAATCGAATGGAACCCCGGACAAGCGAGCTCTTACCCTATCTCGGCGCAGCATCGCCATGTGTCGTGCATCATCCTCAGAAGGAGTGTAACCTAATCCATATGGCATGTCGTGATCAACTGTAATAGTAAACTCGCGCGGCCCCTGCTGGCGGTGACCCAATCCCAAGCTAGGTATATAGGACATGCCTTTCATCATACTGAGTACCAAAGTGCTGCTGTGCTGATCAAAAGACATAGGTACCATGTCTCTATTGTCATCCTCTAAGTAAACCTTGACTGGACCTCGTCGAAAACAAGCCGGGTCAGTCTGAAGTAGTCCTCATTATAGTGATTTGTAACAACGTTACCCAGAGTAACAACATCTTTGATGGAACCGTATGTGATAATAGCTAGTGTATGAACTTCACCTTCGATGAAGTGAATGGTATACTTGCCTCGTGAATCTAAGAGGCGACCAGAGGTTGATGGATATTGGATCCTCGAAACTGAAAGAGTATGGAGTATCATTTGGACGATCATGACATGTGTGGTAGGAGTACCCATAAGCGTCCTTTGAGTCGAGTCATAAGCTCTAAGTCGTATGGATGTGTCGAATGGTGAAAATCTAAAAGCGATAGCCGGTAACGGTAAAATGAGCATTAAAGCGGAGCCGTTATCGATGGGACCAGACGTCGCCTACGACTGAACAAGCAACATCAATGAACAAAGGACGAACATGGTGATCCACCAGGTGGTAAATCATCGCCGTCGGAAACACTATGCATGTAGCCACATCGTTGTCGAAGATGGTCAGTCCCCTTGGTGTGCGCGTTATCAACTCTAATCGTGAGCTCTGTCGATGCGTCTCTATGTGTCTTGGATGAGGCCAATAGCTCCAAGTAAATGCGAACAGTGTGGTGCCTTGGTAGCACAAAATCTCATCATGCCTACGAGATCTTATCTCTAGCATCAATGCCAGTAAAAGGTCTATCAATCGGTGGGGGCTAAGCTACCCTCCCACTCCTCGTAACAATCTGGACATCTCTATGCACTGGCCCATACTCCTCCGGGAACAGAATGAAGGGTGCCATGGGAGGAACATGTTACCAGAGTATATAAGCGTCTTTGTTGTACGTGAGGAACATCATGCGGAATCAATCTAAATGGCAGGAGACACATTGACCATGGGTGTATCCCTTTAAAACTGAGTTTGCATACAAGCGATTGGCTGAGAACCTCTCCATCCCATCCCATCATGAATATCTCATATCAAAACTCAATCGAATGTATACCTTCCGAGGGTGGAAGTCACAACTCTAGTGTCATGAGTGGGAGGCAGTGCAGCGTGAAGTCACTCTAGGGCGTCCCAAATCAACCAACCTGATAAATCAATTCCTGAATAGCATGCCTCAATGCTGCACAACTATCTGTATCATGACCCGCTCTCCAATGATAGGCATAGTGAAGATCGATCTTGAATCCGAGTGGGGTAGGCTGTGGTTGTGGTCTAGGTGGTAGTAGAACAATTAAACCCCGTTCAACCAATCTCTAAAATTCTCGGCTTAGTGGCATCCCGAGTTGTGTAAACTACTCGTGAAGCCTCGGTGGAGCGGTGCTCTATCTTCAGTGATGGTCGCGTACATATGGCCTATGGCGGCTTGTGTAGCATATCTTTGGTACGTGGTGGCGGATGTAGATAAGTAGGCCCGGTCGACTGAGGTAGCGGTCACATCTTGATCATTGTATCATCACAGTAAGGAGTGTCTGGCTTGTCTTTAAGACGGAAGGTGACGTGGGGACTTGTGTCTTGGCATGCCAATGGCACCAACATCTAATGGTCTGGGTCTTGACCCTGGCTTCTTTCATAGAGTGCGAAGGGGAAAGTCGCCCATATCCTCTAGATATGCCCTCCTCGATGCCATAGGGCACGAACCCGATGATCAGTCGTATGCTGGGAAGCCCATGAGATGCCTAGCAAGCGGGTGGCGAGGCTGCGCGCATAATCATGCTTTGATAAATCGTGCTACGAGGGAGTACACATCTATAATCTATGCAATCTTCTCTCTCCAGCGAGAGATGAATGAAGTAAGCCAAATCTCATCGGCCTCTGCACCGAGGGGGCTCACCAACTCTCTCCGGGATGCATCCCTCTGATGATAAAGAATGCATCACGATAAGCTTATGTCGAATCGGCCCATGTCCCTCGCCTCGAAGGGTCGATGATGCAAACCAGCGTTGGCGGCACCACTGTGACGAGGAGGAAAAAAGCATGATCATCACATTGCCTCGTCAGTCTATGCCGCATAGGTGTACAGTCGGCAAAAGTGAATCTTTGGGGCGCCTATCCCGGTGTACCTCTCGATGTCGGCATGCGAACTCAAGCGGCCAAAATTTTGCCACTAAAGAAGGTCATCATATCCGTCTAACCTATAACCATCGAAACATCACGAGAGACACAGATCTGTCGATCTTATCGTCGAACTGAGTGTCATCAATAATTGGTCGCGGGGAGCCTGACGGGTAATGGCAGTCTCAGTCTAACCATGCAATACAAATGCTCCAGCCCGTGGGGCTGATTGAATAGGTGGTGGTGGTGGAGGTGGAACTATATAGTGGGTCCAGATGGTGGTGGTGGAGGAGGTGCAGTAGAGTCATGCGGGGTGCTCCCCGAAATTGGCAATGGTTGGGCCTGATGCCCATCAATCCTCTGTCGATCCCGATATAGCATCGAAGAGATGCCATGTTGTAAGTAATCATTGATTAATTCGTGTTAGCGTACTGAGGGTCCATATCTCTATGATTTGATGTCTTGCTCTAGCGGCTGCTGTGGATATGAGATTTCTAACAAGTGCACCTCCCGTCCGGATCTAAGCGGGAACCCGGGGTCTCTCTTAATCGGCAATCCTCTGAAAGGGAAAGGGGTAATTAAGTCCCTGTGACTATCAATCCGAAAATCAATCCAGTAAAGCAATCCCATAATGAAATCCTCGAAGGGAATGAGCTGACATGTGACATTAACAGCTAATCTGATATGTGGCTTCACATGCAGGAGCGAGATTCTGACATGGTAATACCTTAGAAATTAGGAATGGCAAAGCTAACAAAGAAGAAAAGGCAAGTCTAAAAGGCTAGATGGCCAGGTACCACATGGAATGCACACAACCTAAGATCCTAATCAACAATCAAAGTGACATACGTATGCGATTATCCATGAAATCTAGCTACGAGGGCTATCACGGTCTTCATTGCTCGACATCGTCATCTCCATAGTGCTCCCAGCCCATTGATATAGCCCTTATGCTAGACCTTTATTCCGAACCCTAGTTTGGTCAAGAGAGTAGGCAGGTTAGGGAATGACTCCCGAGGCAACATATGCAATCCACTGAGAAATGGCCGATGGTAGTGATTCGGAGTAAGGGGATACACACGTGCCCCACAAACACAAGCGACAAGCAGTCATGCAAGGGAAGGAGCGAGTCATGCGTAGAACAATCATGCCTGAAAGAGCAAGGCCTATCCATGAAATCTACACACAATATGATCCTCCAAGCCTAATCCCAAATGTTATAGCTAGATACCAATCAATAATGAGAAAGCATGCTATAATCCGACGGTGAACACACAAGCATCAAACAATCACAAATCTGAAGCAAATACCAATCAAATTGTATGATCATTAGTCATCTATGTAGCCAGAGCCTCACGATCGAGAGAACCATGTGTCGATATACCTGACTCAAAAAAAAAAAAAAAAGAGTTCAAGCGTCCTCTTATGAAACCCAGGAGATGCAGGTTTCAATCCCACAGTAAGTCGCCAATTTGTGGACCTACCGTCCGCGGGCCGGCGCGACTCACTTTTAAATAGAGAAAGAAAATGTGGGTTGATTTTGTGAGTTTTAGAAAATCCATCCCCAGGAGAATGGTTTCTTTGGAGTCGTAGCTTGCATGTTATTATTTTATAAAGGGGAAAACAGTAGAGCAAAACCACGATGACTCAGAGTATGGAAAAAGCGGTATCTTGAAAACTAGATTTTACGGTCAGGGAATCGGATTACCTATCGGGGTACCTCATATGAGGTAGCACCCCTCTAGGCCAGGAACTCGGTCTCTACTAGTGAATTGGGTATGTGGGGGAGCATATGGGTCCGCAGTCGGATAATTCTCTAGGCTAAACATCTGACGGACCAAGACGACCTAAATTGTTGTCCCAGCATGCTTAAAAACATAACCAAAGGGAGAAGGCTGCGCGTACACAGTGGTCCACTAGCGGCTATGAGGAAGGATTAGTCGCACATTTTGAGCATCGATGGCTCCTCAAGGGTAGATATCAAAAAGAAACATACATGGAATCTCGACCACTCATTGATGCTACCAAGCATTGCAACCATATCTATTCATCCCGAAGAAACGGGCTCAATAAAACACTAGATTATTGGTGCTTAACTAATCACCCTTGGACTCGCATAGATCCTGATTCTTAAGAATCCAAAATTAAACCACATTAACCTGAACTAAACCCCATTTCAGACCCTAAACATAGCCTTACACTAATCTGGAGCAAATGGGCCGGACTCACAAAGGTCACGGGCTTCAATTAGCTAATCGGGCCGACCTTTACAAGGCTTCGCGGATTGATCCGGTTCCCGACGATACGTCGATTGAGAGCAGTCGAAAATTTTTCAAAACATTCCTTACAAAGTAAAGGAACGAAAAAAAACAAGCGTTGTAGTACCATTTACGAGCAGAATGTTTAAACGAAACACAAACAAAACAAAAGTACCCAAACTTCCATTCGAAGCGAGATATGAATTGGTACGATCTGGTTTCCGACTAAGTTCAGGCCCGGTGGAGAGAGGCTCTCAAAATTTTCAGAACCTTCCTCAGAGTCGAGAATCCAAAAAAACAAACCAAGTAGAAAACCGACGAATGGCTTAGGCAAGCCTGAGCAAACGCCAAAGACCATTTCTTGTTTGACAAATTGAATTGATGAATGTCGGTAGTCTGGTTTCCCAACCAGTTCAGCCGGTTGAGAGAGGCTCTCAAAATTTGTTAGAACCTTGAGTCAGGAATCCAAAAAAATAAACCAAGTAGAAAACCAAATCCGAATGGCGAAGCGAACGCAAAGCGACACGGGCTAAGCGCTATTTAGAAGCCCGAATTCGGTGAATAAGGCGTCTGGTTAACCCGATTAGTTGGTTGAGAGAGGCTCTCAAAAATTTCTAGGAACCTTCCTGAGTCGAATCCAAAAAAACAAACCAAGTAGAAAACCCGACTCGAATGGCCGAGAAGCGACACAGCGGTGCCAAGACCTAAAGCTTCTTTGTTTAGCAAAAGCGAATTGATGACAGCTGATACGGTTTCCCGACGATTCGATCGGTTGAGAAAGAGCTCCTAAAAAATTTTCAAAACCTTCCTCGAAAGTCGGGAATCAAACAAGCCAAGTAAGCAACTACGAATGACTAGGCAGACACAAATGGGGCAGACCAGTTCTTTGTTTTTAATAAGCTGAATTCGAGTGAGGCAGGTTGATTTGGTTTTCCCAACTTGATCCAGCTGGTTGAGAGAGGCTCTAAAAATTTCTCAAAACATTCCTCAAAGAGTCAGGAATCCCAAAAAATAAACTAAGTAGAAAACCAACTCTGAATGAGCGAAGCTGAAACTGAATGGCTTCAAAAAGACCATTCACTTTGTTTCATGGCCCGGGTCGGTGAGCAGGCGATCGGTTTCCTAACTAGTCCATCCGGTTGAGAGAGGCTCTCAAAAATTTTCAAAACCTTTCTCAAAGAGTCAGAAATCTAACAAAACAAACGGTGATTGATTCTCATCTCGGATGAGTGAGAACCAACCAAAACAAACCGTTGTTCTCTAAAAGCTGAGGCTGCCAGGTAGAAAGCGCCCAGGCGGCTCTCGCATTATGAGTGTGAAAACCGGTTCAAATGGTTGAAAAACCTCAATTTAATTCGAAATGTCCCTTAAAGATAGAGTTGAGCAAGGTCATTTCTTCTTATCTTCCACAAATACCAAAGAAACCAAGCTAAAGCAATTAGAGCAAAATCGAATAAATCTGCGTCAGGAGCCACGAAGAACCCCTCCAAGGTCTCTTCCACTTTGATCTTTCTCTTTATCTTGTTCCCACCACCGACCTCACGAGGCTACTGGTGTTTTTCCACCTTCAAGCTTTGGAAGAGCCCGATCGGTCTCGGAATCGACTTCCCATTTAACTCCCTCCCCCTTTCCTCATTTTCCATGCAAGTGAATATCTTAAGTTTAAGCTTGCCTTCCTGATATCCACATGGATTCATGGTGGGCTGCATGTAACAAGCGAGGCCCATGAGAAATGGACCCCACAAATACTACCCCGAGGTCGAGCTGCAGACTTATGGGCCCGAACCATATAGGATTTGGGCTCAGTCATAAAAGCAGTGCTCCACCACATTAAGCCGACTAGCAGGTTGAACCGGATGCCAACCCAGTCAGTAGGTTGAGGAAGATGAGTACCTGACGAATGTTCCACGAAGAATAAGGAGACCCGACAAAAAAACCGGTGCACCGTTCCAAGTCCGGATGAGAGATATGATCGGAACGAGGAGGTGCTCACGAGAAATCACCCAAAAGCAGTGTTGTATATCACGCCCTGATAGACCAATCAAACCAGTTGGTGGCTTGATTGAAAAAAATTATAAATTTTTAACAAAAACCTCCTTGGCGAATAAGAATCGATAAAACAAGCGATGGCGAGTGTAGATTTGGGACAAGGGAGATCTGATCGAGCAGCTCAAGTGCTAGAATTTGATATACTCTAATAAACTTTGATTGACTTCTAAAAGCTCAAGGGGCCACTTGCTTCCCTACTGTATGGTATAATAACACTAAAAAAAAAATAAGCCATGATGACACTCTAAAGTGAGACACATAAGCACTCAATGGACCACCTTACAAGCCCACCAGAGGCTCCCAGGAGGTAAAACTAAGCCCTAAAGGGCCACTAAGGTGTTATATGAGAGCGATGGGCGAATTAGCCAGAGCCCATAGGATAAATAAGTGTTGGGGGAAAAAGAGTGAGGTCCTCGGCGGCTATTCTCCCCGTCGGCTGAACTTCTTTAGTGTTTGAGGGCGGTCGCATGTCGAGCATGGCTCTTATTTTGTTTGGATTTGCCTCTACTCCGCGGTTGTTGACTATGAAACCCAAGAACTTCCCTACAAAGACTCCGAAAGCACACTTAGTTTGGTTTAACTTCATCTTGTAGCCCTTCAGGACCTGAAATACCTCGGCTAGATGGTTTGAGTAAAATACGCCTTGACTAGCTTCATTAGCATGTCACATCCTATAACACACCTCCATGGATGTGCGTCTGTTTCTAGAACATCTTTTCCTTTGTGAAACGATGTTGCATTTTACTATCCTTTGATAAGTGGCTCCCACTTTTTTCAACCCAAAAGGCATCACCTAATAGCAATACGTCCCCTGTCCAGTCACGAAGGAGGTCTTCTCCTGGTCGCTGGGGTCTATCTTGATTTGGTTATAGCCTGAGAAAGCATCCATGAAGCTAAGGAGCACGTGGCCAGAGGTGGCATCTACTATGAGTTCGATCCAAAAGTAGGGGAAAATTTATCTTCGGGCGGGCTGGTTGACTTGTGATAAAATCAATCGCAGTCGCCATTTGCCATTTGCCTTTTGGCGAAATTCGTTGCCAGCTGTCCAGGGGTAATCTACTTCCCGGATAGCTCGGGCTTGAAGGAGTTCTTTGATACTGCTAGTTGATCGCCTTACGCACTCTTTAGAGGCGAAGCTTCTTCTTTTTGTTGAGGTTTGAGGAGAGGGACATTTGGCTTGTGGTGATATTTCTTTGGGTCAGACCTCCCATGTCCTCTTGCTTCCAAGCGAATACTTCCACATTCTGTTTTAAGAAGTGGATGAGAAGGTCTTTGACGTCTTCGGCTAGCTTGGATCCTATGTAGGCGAGGTGTTCCGGCTGGTCGTCAAGTTATATTGGTTCCAGCTCTTTTGAGGGTGTTGGTCGAGTGTCCATTTCGTCTCTCATATCAAGCTCATCCGCGTGGACGCTGTCAACTGCTTTCTGCTTCATTGATGTCAAGTAGCACTCCCGGGTTATCCGCTGGTCTCCTCGAGCATTTCCTACCCCATTCTCTATAGAGAATTTGACGACCATATGATGGCTGGAGGATGGCCCTTGCAGGTGGGAAGGCACACTTGATAGCAATGTTGTACACCGATGGGAGCCTCCACGATGAGGAATTTGTGATCGTTGTGGCTTGCATGGGGATCTCTAGAGTGAGCACCAATTGTACTAATCGGGCGTGCTCTCCGGGAGAATCCCTTAAGTGGGCATTCTGGGTTCGGCTCTCTCTTCCGATACCCATTTTGTCGAATGATCTGAAGATGATGTCGGTTGAAACCTTTAGTTGTCGATCGGACCATTAGTTGTTTTATTGGCCCTGGCGGCCCCTTATCACCCAGCCGAGTCATCATGGGGGTGTTGGCGGCCTTCAAGTCATCGCGAAAGTTATGGTGGTATCCAATGGGAGCTTGGACCGCGACTGCACCTTCTAGTGTCTCCACGATCGAAGGCTGCGTAGGTGGGCCTTCACGGCTGGCCCGGACTCCTACGCGGAAGAGCCCTGAAATCACATTGATCTCTCAGAGGTTCTTTGATCTTTGGGTAGAGGCGGGTTGATGAGGTGGTGGAGGAGGTGCCGATTCAGATCTTCGGGAGCCAACGTAATGGTGGAGATGTCACGTCGGATCGAGTCGTTCTTTTTTAATTGAATGCGGTCCGTCGTCGGGTATAGTGGTCTCTATGGAGTCGCAATGCGGTCATGTCTTTTTTTAGTTTGGAGTGCATTTCATTTGAGACAGCCATCTTAAACTCATGTTGTACCTCGTGCGGGACTTGAGATCACAGGGCCGTCGAGGGGGTGAAGCGCTAAGGTGGGTACGACATATCGCTGTTTGGGTGGACCGGCGAGTCACGACATTTTCTTCTCTTTAGAGATCGATCTCTTGTCCTCCACTGCCTTCGGTAGGGGATCTATCTCACCATCGCCTTCCTCGGAAAAACCCAGGTCCGTACTTTCATCTTACTTTTCTCTTTCATGCGGAAGAGCCCGCAAACATAGGGCCTCCTGCAGTTGATATACTTTTCGGCTTTGGCGAGCACCTCGGTCATGCTTGCCTACGGGTTCTTTGAGATGGAGAACATTAGGTCTTTAGTTAATGCCTGGCGGCTATAAAGGCGGTGATGGCGAATTTTTCATCTTGAATGTCCACCATTAGTGACTCCGAGTTGAACCTCTGGACGTAGGACCTCTGGTTTTCTTGAGGGCCTTGATTTACGGTCAGTAGGTGGTAGCTTGGCTTCTGGTATGTCCGAGCTCCGATGAAGTGGGACACGAAAGCAATGGAGAGTTCCTTGAAGGACGAGACTAAGGTTGGCGGGAGCCTGTTGAACCATGCCAAGGTCGAGCCTTTAAGAATTAAGAGTGATGGCAAAGGCTCTACATCTCATAGGGTCTTGGTATCCATGTATCTCCATCTGGTTCTTATAGGTGTTGAGGTGGTCTACGGGGTCCTTCATTCCATTGACAGCTTCAATCTGCGGCATTCTGAACTTTGTTAAGAGGGGGAAGTGTAACACCTCGGCCTTAAACGGGGATTCCGTTTGCTGTACTAGAGCGTCCATGGAGACTAGGGCTCGAACTTTTAATGCCTCTTTCATGTGGCTGAGCTCTTATTGGATATCTTGGAGCATTCCTCCCAGTCGTTCCTCTTTTCCTCCCCCATTGAGGGGTGGGCTCTACTACCTCCATTGTCTTGTCAAGGCGTTCCTTTGTTTTGATGAGTCTCTAGGAATGCAGTTGGGGATCATGCCCTCTGGTTCAGCTATTTTCTCCTTCTCCGTCATCGTCTCGGGGGGCGCCGAGGTGTTGTTGCTCCTCTTATGGTATGGTATTGCGACCTCCATGGGCCTGTTGTTCATCTTGTGGTCGCTGCACTTGTTTGGTGAGTTCTGCCAACTCCCTCAGCAGGCGCTGATTGACGAGACGGAGGGCCTCCATCTCATTGCTTGTAGCATGGAGCTCGAGGCGTCTCACAGATTAACCATTTGATGCGTCGTCCTGTTGGTCTTGCGTCCTCGGTGAATTAGCGTGACTGCTCATGTTTTGAGTCGATACCATCAGTCTGTTGAAATCATTGCTGTTTATTTGTAAAGGAACGGTGGTTCCCATAGACGATTATGGCCCGGTGGTGCTTTTCTGCTCGACCTTTGGGTTGGAGCCTATTAGGAGTTCTTGGGAGACTGATTTGTTTAGTGCAGGATGGCCAGAATAACTTGCAACTTGCACTAAAGGATAGTCTGCGTGGTGTGCCTACCCAGGCTCTCGATACTAGTCGATTTTTTCTTATGGAAAGGAAAGAATTCAACTGTTGGTGGCATTAAGATCGCGTACCTTTTGTTGGTGGGATTGTTTGATATTTATAGTGGATGATCACGATGGCTTTCCTTGTTGGATGACGATAAGGCGTCCTCCCCATTGGGTAGGGGATCTTTTCTTCCTTATCTCTAACCGAATATTTAGAGGATAATTAGAGGGTCATAATTGTGGGGGATCCTTCTTTCCTTAATTGATATCGGGTCACGAATATGGAGTGCTTTCCTTTCTTACGGCTCAATTGGCGGTCAGCGGATTACCCTCGTCACCAGTTCAGCCCACCAGGCTTAGTTTCGACCCTAGGCTCAAGCCTTGGGGGGAACCAGGACATCATTATGGGCTGAGTTCCCCGATGAGGTTCTTTTGCCGGCCCCATGGAGGATGCCAACTCGTTTCAAGGCCCATTCCCTGGGCTTGTGTTCTGGGCTTGTGAGCTGCTTTTATTTTAGGCACCAACAAGTAACATTTATAAAAAAAAAATTATATAATGTTTACAATACAATTTTATCTATAGTATTTTATTTTTAACAAATGCACATGTTTTTATAAATATTTCTTAAAGTAGTTAATTTTCTAGTTGTTAAAAAATATATGTTTATTTTTTTATTATTAAAAATATTGTTTAAAGAAAAAAAATTAGTTATGATAATAATTTCAATTTATTTTATTAAAATAAAATAATACTCATATGAAAATAATTAAAATAATTTATTATATAGTATTTTAACAACATAAAAGCAAGTTAGAAGTATTTTAAACAAATTTTCATTTATAAAATATTTAGAAAATTGTAATATTAATTTTTAATATTTTTACTATTTCGGTCCATATTGACCTGCAACCTGTGTAAGACTAGATTGGGCTAGCCAAACAATGGTTTGAATAGAACACGAGGTCGAACGACCCAACCCATATTGACTCGCGGCTCGAGTGGGGCGACGAAGTGTAGCCCGATCCACGGGTTTCAGTTGACTACGATCGCCCTGAAAATCTATCGTCTCGTATTCTGAGACTCGCATGATAAAAATGGCTGCCAGGCCCTGCGTAACCTTTCGTCAAACATATACCCGACTATATTCCAATAGTTCATGAGTTATAACATTTCTCATCAAAAATAACCTGACCAACTATCTCACATGGTTGAGTTATACATTACTCTGTACAATACATATTAAAATCTATAATTCTAATACATATTATCCAAAAACATCAAAGCCACAACCGCTTTCTTGAAATCGGCCTCTAAAATGGCTAAAGTCTTCACCAGGCAGCTCTCTATACTGAAAAATATTCCCTTAAGCGGGATGAGAATTTGTCGTCCGGTAGTGGAATCATTCAATGGGTTACTCACACTAAGTGCATGTCTGATGCTCGATTTAAACACACACTCAAGTAAATAAAGTCACACTTGAATGTCTACATGTGATTCATGTCTCTAGTCTCACCAGAGCTCCTACGGCACTTGCCCACAAGCCATGTATGAGAAAAAATACCATTTCAAAACAAAACTTGTTGTTCTTGAAAATATACTACGAATTCGATAAAAAGATCAGGACTACCCTCCGAGGCGAAATGTGTTGGAGAACTTCAAAAAGCGATCGTAGTCACCGTTCGAAATGATCTATTGGAGCATCTCCCGACCCCATTCTCCAGGAAAAATCATCTGTGAAATTCCTTTGTAATCATGTTAGTTTTCAAAAAATTCATGTCGTACACTCTTCTAATTTCTAGGTTACGGTGCATATAAATCATTATTCATTTCAATCATTTTTATACAAATATATCACTTATGCATATATTCTGGAAATTTACATTCACACCACATGTAATTCAACAATATGGATCAACCAACGCAGATTAGCTAAGCAGGCAAATCCTTAATTTCATCTCGATGCTTTATACACACAATTATATTCCTTATAATTAGACAAATCACAATTGCATCTCCAGTAGCCTATACACACAATTATATTCCTTATGATTGTAACATGTAACATCAAGCTTATGCATTAACCTATCTAATTCCACTTAACTCAAGCCCATTCATTTCCTTGATCATACACACACCACACATGGGCGTTTTTGGTCCAATTAGTGACAGGTGTTTTTAATAGTCCAATAGAAAACGATGCCATAAGGGTGTCAGGTAGGCGACCCACTCCTGTCGGTTCCTCTTCGGTGGAGCCAAGATTCCATATCCATTTCTAGTCTCTGCTCACCAAAAACCCGATTTATTATATAAATTATGACCTGAACACCCCAATTAGTCCCTAAAGCATCCCTGACCCATCAGTGGGTCAAAAATTTCCACATGAGTTCAAGATTTGGGACTGTATCGCGGCCCTCACGGCCTCAAACCAACACAAACATCACAAAACTCTTAAATCAAGAGTAAAACAAGTAGGATAAAACCCCTACCTCATGGAGTTTGTCGAAAACTCCCAATAAATTACCGACGCGTAGTCCTCGATGCGTAGAACCACTTTGCTTCTTGGCCCGAAGCGATTCGACGGTCCGAACTCCCGGAATCCTAGAGAGAAGTTGCACACACTCTCTCTAAAATAAACTCCATTTTTGAATTCTAAGCTCTCCAACCTCGCCCATTTGACTCCAGTGGAGAAAAAGCTCTCATTTTTGTCCCCCTTTTGCCACTTGTCACCTTGTAATTGGTTGAGAGGATTTCTTATCCACTCAACCAACCACTTTGACTTTTCCACCCAATGACATCATGCTATGTGTCATCGTGGGTCCCACCTTGAGCTCAAGTTGATCGAACTGGAGCTTGACACATGGCACACTATGTGCCCTTTCCAAATTCGCCATGTGTCACCACCACGGCCTTTCGTTTTCTCAGCGTGTAAATTAGTCTCGGAATTAGGCGAAAATCGGCAGTGGTAGCTAGATTTAGTGAGACGATTCGCGTTAATCGATTTAGATTATCAGAGATCTAGAAAAATTTGAGTTTTTACGAGTGCGATTTTGTCCTTTATGAAAATTGGAATTTTACGAGATCTCACATTCTCCGTCAGCCAAAAAGGAATTTAGGTCGAAAATTCCTTGTATCGCATCATTAAATTTGCATATGTATCCTCTGACTCCAAGGCGTATTAAGTATGATAACGGCCCAAGGTCCCAGTGTGACAACTCTATGGATGTCATCTCATCCATGTCAAGAATTCAAATATACCAATCATTTTTTTATCAACAAAAATTTTATTTTTAAAAATTTTATCTCATTTTATTTTATTTTTCACAAAAAAGAAATTTTATTTCATTTTTTTTTCGAAAAATTTTTGTGAACAATGTTCATGAACAGTGACTGAAACAGTGCACTGTGCCTATCACAATACACTACACCTTGTATTGCGACACAATCCCTTGCCTAGCCTCCTTCAGCTTGTCACAATACACTCAGTGTATTGTGACCCAATACCTCAAGTCAACCTCTGGTCACAATACACTGCTGTGTATTGCAATACAATCCTTCCCTAGCCAAACCCTTCTTCTCTCGCCACACAAGCACCGTTGTCTTGCAATACAGCCTCCCGTACAACAAGCTCTCCCGCTCACAACAAGATCCCGACCCGGATTAACCTCTCAACTCTAGGGACTCCCAGACCCAATCTGGATATTAAACTTTTTCCCAAAAACTATCAAATAAAATCCATGGAGCGAACCCTTTACAATCCTTACATATCTTTAGAAAATAATGCGGAAGCCGGCGGTAAAATTTTTTCTTTTCTTTTTTTTCAAACACTTAGATTTTTCAAAAAACTACCAAATTTTTCTCTGCTTTTTCTGACTTTCCCAAATTTACAAATACCCGTATAAGCATTTAAAAACACTTCTAATCTTCCAATTTTCAACTCTGCTTAGACTCCTCGTCCCCAACTCAATCAACACACATATACTCATATACATTTATTCATTTCAATCATCAAAACATTCAAAACTTCAATTCCATGCACAAGCTTTTATAAAAAGATTTAGGCTTCGAAATGACTTGCTTCCACTCGCCTAAGTAGTTCCTTTTCAAAATACATCCATATATGCATATATACATGACAAAGTATTCGACATATAAAATATGCAAACTATTTATAGGCGTAGCTTCACATGCTGGCCGTTCCCCGATGGCTCAACTTCATCGCACAGAGGGTACTCTACCGCACTGCCTCGTTCCTAAAATGTTTTTGGAAACATATGAAAAGAATGGAGCTAAAGGAGCCAAAGGAGTGTACATTTTCATTAAGATAACATTTTCAGTATATATCAAAGTAATAAATACTTATACAATTAAAATCCATTTATGTCTTAAACATTTATGCCTCAAACTTTCTTTCTTTCTTTATAATAAATACTTATATAATTAAAATCCATTTATGCCTTAAACATTTATGCCTCAAACTTTCTTTCTTTCTTTATAATAAATATTGATACGATTAAAATCCATTTATGCCTTAAACATTTATGCCTCAAACTTTCTTTCTTTCTGATGGAACCCATGGGGATAAACACACCGAACAGTTTCCCGGCACGACTAAGTGAGGGACAACTGGCTCCAAATATAACCACTACGCTGTTAGAAACTCACGCTTGCATAGGGTTCCACTACACCCATCACGCAAGGATATTACTCAGACACCCACCCCTCCCCCGCTAGTAACCCATAACTTACCTCCCTAAATCCTTACACGCTTTAAGGTACTTCTACCGATATCACTATAATAATATATTGTGGCTAGGTAAATCCATCAAGAAACATTATCAAAATATATTTATAAACTGCTTAACTTACATTTTATCATTAAAACACATATATACAAAAATAGTTACATATGCATTCTTTACACATTTTTAAACCTATAATGCCTTAACATATGCATACATATAATTTCATTATAATATATATATTGATGCAAGATAAAAACATTTCCATATGCCTTAACATTTATATAAACTTTTCTGGCCAATGATTAAAACCATTCACTTTTAAAACTCCAATTGTCAAAATATCATTTTACACTCACTGCCACCGCCAACCGCTGCTTCCCGCCGAGTTCCCGTTCCCTTCCGATAGTCCTTTTTCACCTTTTTCAAGAAAACCATAACTAACCATTAACCATAACTTCCATTTTAATCCACCATACACATTCATTTAAAGCCAAATGAACAAATTACCCTTGAGCACTAAAAAAAACCACTCATTTTGGCCAACCTTTTTCCAACAATCGACTTTATGTGACTCAAAATTATCCAAACGGTCTTCAAAATTATGAAACTCTCCAGATCAGTCCTTTATATATCCACGATATCTCTTTAAATTTTCAATTTAAAATTCCTTCTCTAAGGTTCGTAACGACATAACACAAGTTACATCATGTTTTTGATGCCAACTTGTTAACTCATTGAATCACCTACTGTTGTCCTTGATTTATGGGATCTTAACTCCATAAATTAAATGATTTCTTCACTATTGAAGCCATGGTTATAAGGTTTCTTCTCCAATTGGAATCACCTAATTTGGATCACCAAAACTCAAGTTATGGTATTTTACATCTAGATGACTCCACCTGGCAGAACAGAATCTGCATTATTAGCTCCACTTTGACAAGTTTTCTGGGCACTTTGGGGATTACAATTTGCATGAACTTCCTTCAGATAGCCTTTACCCCAGAGTCTATTTTACCCCAGAATTTTGAAATCACTCAATTTGGATGAGGAAACTCCACTTATGGTCAAACACTACAACCATACCTTAAACAGAGCAAAATCCTCAGTGAACTACATGAGCTCACCTTTTCAGTCCGTATTTGGGAGCCTTAGGAGCTAATTGCTCTGGTCCCTTTCTATATTACTTTATCCCTATCTCTTATGGTTTCTTACCAATTGGAATCATTCCAATTGACTCTTCAAAATTCAAGTGATGGCATTTTCACAAACTAGCTTCATTTTACCGATTTACACTCAGACCCGTTTTCTGACATATCCCATTTTTTTCTAGGTCTTAACTTCATATTTGACATTATCTTCTTGTGTTTAAAAAGTTATGTGCTATGGTTCTCTCTCAAATTGAATCACCAAATCGGAGCACCAAACTCACTTTGCTTCCTTAAACAAATCAAGAATTCCATGTTCAAAACTGAACCAGAATTTGGCTCTGCACATGGTCCTACTTTGAGTGAATTTGTAGGCCACTTATAATCAGAATTTGACGATGCCTATTTCTATATGTATGATTTTCCTTGAAGTCTATTTTAACCAGCAGCTTGAATCACTCAAATCGGATCAGAAATGAGCAAGTTATGGTCAAAATACGAAAATCATTTAAAATGTAAAAACATTAAGATTGCATCGGTATCGCCTTAAAATGACTCCAATGTGTTTCTTTCACTTTTTTTCAATTTCAAACACTCCAATCTGATGCCTTATACCCATTTCAACATATTACACACACCACTATCAAATCCTAACAATTCCCTCACTTTCTTTTTCAAAACCTAACCTAATCCATTTCCTTCAATTGATATCAAAATCGCCACTATTAAAACCTTAAATACTACCAATTTAACATTCATACCGTAAAATTCAAAACATTAGACATGAAAACATCAAACCCTAACTTTCCCACCATTAAAAACTTACTTGTTCTTGGTTTCTAATTCCTCTCCTCCCTTGCTACCACTTGTAGAGCACTTGGAAAGTTTCTGAAGGAGAGAAGAAAAATCACATTCCCACCTTGCTCCACCATTTTTCTTTCCCTTTCTCTCTTTCTTTCCTTTCTCCTTTTCTCCCCCTTTTCCTTTCTTCCTACGGGGTTTGCTTAGGGCAAAATTTTGAGACCAAATGATTCTTGGCTTTTTATTTTCCTATTATTATATATTAACCTTTCCTTTTAATTGCAACAGTCTTCAACACTTTAATTTTGCATCAGAATTTATTTATTTGTGGCCAGGCCCATCTCTAACTTGATTATGATTTATACGTTTCATTTAATGACCATTATACCCTTATGCTCATACCATAAATTATCATTTCCTAATTTCCTATTTTAATTAAATACTACTATGTGACATTTAGCGCTTTATACACCCCTACAAAGATTATGTACCCAGACACTTCTGATTTTAAAAATACAAATACACTTACAGTATTGTGACACACCTCCCAAGCAATTCAACTCGTAATACACTATACCAGCCAGAATAAATTTAAACATCAGACACCCATTGCACACAATTTGTTATGTTGCAATACAAGCTCCCACCAACTATAACTGTTGCAATACACTCTCACAATACAAACCACTGAACAGTCCAACTTAGAACCTACACTGTCTTCCACAAATATAATTTCCCATCAGACATGACACAGTTTCTTAATAAATTTAAACTTCCATTTTCTCTCGCACTCATTTTTTTTCGTTTTCTATTTTTTTTCACATTTTGCAATGGAAAATATCACCCACAAAAAAAAAAAAAAAAAAAAAAAAATATATATATATATATATATAGTTATATATATATATTCTCATTTTCTTAAGACATCAAATAAACTTCTATAAAATTTATTTTTATTCAATTTTCTTCTATTTTACATCTTGTAAAACCTTAGAAAACAATTTTCTTCACCTCATTTTTTTTTTCATTTTCCAATAAAACCAAATAAATTTATTAAAAATTTATTTTATTTATTTTCTTTTCAATTTTACACATTGTAAAACTCCAAAATTTTCGAAAACCTAAGGTTCTTAATTTCTAATCTCAGTGTTCACATTTTTTCCCATGCTATTCACCAAGCATATACACACCATAAATAACCAACATGCTATGCCACACCATTCACACATCGATCACCGCGCAGACAAGGAATGTGTGTTCTGAACCCGCGCCCATCAAGTCCCAAGTAATCAGATACCTTAACTTATCAACACTAAGCTCTGTGCATTTATAAACCCAGTTCGATAATACTGCTTCGCGACGCCCGATCCCGGGCGCCCGTTGATCACCCACAACCCGCGGAAAATCTATACGTCTCAGACACGACTCATATTTGATAAAAATGGCCACTGGGCCCCCGCATCAACACTATCAAACATATACCCAACTATATTCCAATAGTCTGCG
Organism: Tetrastigma voinierianum; assembly: GCA_016808115.1. Classification (NCBI taxonomy): domain Eukaryota; kingdom Viridiplantae; phylum Streptophyta; class Magnoliopsida; order Vitales; family Vitaceae; genus Tetrastigma; species Tetrastigma voinierianum. The sequence continues at coordinate 676,182 of JAEQBH010002373.1, forward strand.
AGTTATAGCATTTCTCATCAAAAACGACCAACTATTTATGGTTCAAGAGTTATACATTACTCTTAATTCGATACATATTAAAATCTATAATTCTAATACATATTATCCAAAAAACATCAAGCCCTGACCGACTTTCTTCAAAATCGGCCTCTAAAATGAGCCGTCTTCTCGAACGCTCCCTGTACCTGAAAAAAATATTCCCTCGACAGGATGAGCTATCGCCCAGTAGTGGAATCACCCTAAATGGGTTACTCCCCACCTAAGTGCATATGCAATGCTCCAATTTAAACACATACTTAAGTAAATATGTGATCCTACTTGAATGTCTACATGCCCGTTCCCATGTCTCGAGTCTACTCCACGAACTCCCTCCCACACTTACTAACCATGTTATGAGAAAATACCATTTCAAAAATAAAACTTGTTGTTCTTGAAAATATACTACCGAGATTCGGTAAAAAGATGGGACTACCCTCCTAGTAGCGCGAATGTGTTGGAGAACTTCGGCTTGAGTCTGGGTCCTCATTAAATGATGCATTGGGCGTCTCCCGACCCTATTTTCGAAAAAATCATCTTGTGAAATTCCTTTACTTAATCATGTTCATTTTAGAAAATTCGCTAATCATGCACTCACACCTAATTTTTAGGTTACGATTGCATATGAAATGTATTATGTCATTTCAATCATTTTGCAAATATATCACTTTATGCATATATTCTCAAATTTACATTCACACCACATGTAATTGACAATATGGGATCAACCAACACCCAAATTATTTTCACTTGAGCAAATCATAATTTCATACTCGATGGCCCTATACATACGTTATATTCCATATAATTGGAGCACAAATCCACAATTATCTCTAATGAAAAGAAAGCTAGCCTATACACACAATTATATTCCATATAATTGAGCAAATCTAATTTCATCTCCAATAGCCTATACACACAGTATATTCCATATAATTGTAACATCATCATTAACACATCAAGCTTATGCATTAACCTATCCATTTTCACTCGACTCGAGCCGGTCATTTCAACGATCATACGCACCACACATGGGCGTTTTTAGTCAGTCAAACCAGCTTAGGGAGCTGTTTTTAATAGTCCCAAAAATAGAACAGTGGGCTGTCCGTGGGCAGCCCACTCACCAAACGTCGATTCCTCTTCGTGGAACCGAATTCCATATCCATTTCCGGTCTCCTACTCACCACAACACAATTTGTGGCGCTGAGCGGGGGTCATTGACTTCCGTCAGCTGCGAATACAAGTGGATGTCGGGTTGCAGCGCCACTTGAGAAAAATCGGGGCGAGTCTCAGCATGCGGGAGCTCTACCCGATTCTGATACACCGCATGAAACTTTGTCCCAAGCGGTCCAATATAATCACGAGATCTGAAATATGGATAAAAAGCGGCCTCTTGGGCCCTTACGATCCGTAAGAGCATGCGACCTATGAATCCACTATATCGATAGTTCTAAGAGTTCAAATGTTTTACTCTCATCTGACATATATTAAAATACGAATTTTAATACATGTAAATAAGCGAACTCCTAAGCCACACTCGGCTTTCTTCTAAATCTCGGTCTACGGGCCAGGCACGTCCCACCGCACTCCACGCCTGTAATAATAAATTCCCTTTGTGGTGAGCTTCTCCTTCGATAGTGGAACTCATCTATCATGAACATCTCCACTTTAAGTCACAGTCTGATATTGATCCAAATAAACATACATTCAAAGCAAATGCATGATCCTACTTGAATGTCTACATGTCTGCTTCCAGGATCAAGGTCTGCGACTCTCTCACACTCGCTAAGCCTTGTATGAGAATTATTGTTTTATTAGTGGACAACCCTCCAGTACTATATATCAATTGGGCTAGCTCAGACGGTGTGCCATATTATTTCAATTTAGTAATTACTCCGATGAATATCAATTGGGCCGCTCCGGGCCCGATTGATATTTTTCATTTGGACTACCCGATAATTAATATTTTAGACTACCCTCCAAACCATTTTCTGGGGACTCATCTCACGCACTAACTCCTATAGTCCTGTGATGTTCCAAAGGCATATGAATGCATGTATGCCAATCTAATACGCCTAATCACATGCAACATATAAACATGAATATACTCAGATAATTCAAATCACAACATGTTATGTAATTATACATTTCATCAAATCAAAATTAGCTCACTACACGATCAAACGCTAGCAATTCACTTTGAATCACTGAACACACACATTTTCACACAAAAAACAGATTTCGTGTCACTATTCCTAGGAACAGTAAAAACCTAGGTTTTACGGTTCAACAAACATCCATTCGTCGGTTCACTTTGTGAACCCGCATTTCACGGCTATTTCCGGCCTCATCCAAATCAATCCATGATTTAAAGCATAATTTAAGCTATTAAAGACCCAACAATTTCACTGCTACAAGGTCGTCACGTTGGGTTCAATAAATCAATCACCCTGGCCCCAAGCTTTGGGACTCATCAAACTACCGCTCAAGGCCTCAAGCAAACCGAAGCATCAGAAACACTTAAATAAAAGCTGCAGTGCAAGTAGGGAGAAATCCCTACCTCCTGAGTTTGGAGAAAACTCCCTAAACTGTACTCACGCGGCTCCTCTCCGCGTAGAGCAGTTCTCTTTCTTGTCCCGAAGACTGCCGACGGTCGGATCGTCCGTATTTCTAGAGAGAAGGAAGACTCTCTCTCACTATAACTTAAGAAAATCAGCCACTGGATCTCCTTTTCTCCATTTCCCATGTTTTTCTCTTCTTTTCTTTTGGAGAAGACAAGTCACTATTCCTATTTTGTCTTCTAGTGACTTAAACAAATCCCAAAATGCCTATTATGTCCCTTCATTTCCCAGTTTTGACGTTCGACACTACCTCGGCAGTCCATTTTCATCAATTCTCTACTCATGCCACTTATGGCACATGAGTACTTGTTATATGTGACTTTCGTCGCATCGAAATCCGTTTTACGGCACCCGAAATGCAATGCGTCGAAAAATGTGCCAACTTCGACTGTCTCGGAATTTTATGAAATTTTACGTGTGAGCTAGATTTCGCGAGACAATTCCAACGATGCAATCCGTTTCGTCATCCGAGATCTAGAGAATAAATTACTGATTGAATCACCATAATGTCGTGAATCGAAATTACGATTTTTGTTCTTTTTTTTCCGTAAATTGAATTTTCGGTCTACACAATTTATTATATAAATTATGACACAAACACCCAAATCAGTCCCTAAAACTGTCATGGACTGTCCAATTGGGTCCCAAAAATTTCCACACTTCGATTCCAAGATTTGGGACCGATCAAACGGCCCCTCACGGCCTCAAACCAACACAAACATCACATAACTCTTAAATCAAGAGTAAAACAATTAGGATAAAACCCCTACCTCACGAGGTTTGTCGAAAACTCCCAAAATCGGTACCCACGCGTAGTCCTCGATGCGTAGAACCACTTTGCTTCTTGGCTCGAAGCGATCCGACAGTCCGAACTCCCGGAATCCTAGAGAGAAGTTGCACACTCTCTCTCTAAAATAAACTCCATTTTTGAATTCTAAGCTCTCCAACCTCTATCGCCTCAAGCTACCCAAAAGTGGAGAAGAAGCTCTCATTTTGGTCCCCCTCTTGCCACTTGTCACCTTGTAATTGGTTGAGAGGATTTCTTATCTACTCAATCAGCCACTATGACTTATCCATCCAATGGCATCATGCCATGTGTCATCGTGGGTCCCACCTTGAGCTCAAGTTGACTGAACTGGAGCTTGACACGTGGCACACTGTGTGCCACTCAAATTTCGCCATATGTCCTACACGACGCTCTTTTTCTCGAAAAACGTGTAAATTCCGACTGTCTCGAAAATCGACTTGATAGCTAGATTTCGCGAGACGATTCCAATGGTGAAATCCGTTTCATCATCCGTTTCTAATTTAGGTCAAAGAATTGTACTTTGTGTTGTGTACTATAATGAAAAGAGCAAGAAAATGAGTAGGAAAAGTAGGTTATGGATTGTTAATTTCAAAATAATATAACTTTAAGAATTAAGTTTTTTATAACCCAATAACAATATGTCAATTTCAAAAAATATTATAGGATGGTACATTATATGCTGACTGTTATTTCTTTGAAAGATGCCCTTTTATACATCTACCTCACATTCACCTCGTTCCTTAGCCTAACTAAGATTGTATCGAAGGTTCACTAAGCTCGTACTTGAAATTCACTAAGATCGTACCTTGACTTCACTAATATCGTTCTTAAAGCTCACTAATATCATACATCAGGTTCATTAAAGTCGTACCTCAAATTCACTATGGTTGTATCTCAACTTCACTAAGATCATACCTATGTGTTGACTAATTTTTCTTTGACAAAAATACCCTTTTATACATCCACCTTACATGCCAATTAAGCTAATGATAAAAACAAAAAACAAAACAAAAAGAATGTAAAAAAACAAAACTAAAAGAATGTAAAATCTATCATAGCCCTCTTCATCCTCCTCTCTACACCCCTCTTTGTTCTTCTCTTTAAATTCTAAGCCACAATTGTATTTGAAATACGGATTGAATGACAAGGAAGAACACAATGTTCCACGGTGTTAAGAAAGCTCGAGAATGGAAATTAGAAAATGTGAATCCATCATTCCTTGATTTTGTTTGACAACGGGATGTGAAACCATCATTCCTAGATTTCGTTTGATAACAGAATATGAAGCCATCATTCATCCAGTTAGCTTATGGTAGAAGGAAAGCTATGACAAGTCTTATGTTGGTTTTTGCCCAAATTCCGTTTGATCATGGTGATTAAGAGTGTTTTATTATATATCTCATTGATTTTGGAAACCATCTTATAGGTTAGATATCAATATTTGTTCTGTATGATTCATGAGAGAATAAATGTGTATAAATTTGTTTATTTATTTTTCATATTTTGTTATTCAAATTCTGAATTACTATTAGGAACAACCTTAGTGAACCGAGCTATGATCTTAGTGAATCTAAGATATGATCTTAGTGAAGTTGGGATACGACCTTAGTGAATTTGAGGTATGACTTTAGTGAACCTGAGATATGATATTAGTGAGCTTTAAGAACAATTTTAGTGAAGTCAAGGTATGATCTTAGTGAATTTCAGGTACGAGCTAAGTGAACCTTCGATACTAACTTAGTGAACTTTAGGTACAATCTTAGTGAAGTTAAGGTACGAAATTAGTTAGGTTGAGGTATGAGGTGGATGTGAGGTGGATGTACAAAAGGGTATCTTTTTCAAAGAAAAACAGTCAACACATAATGTACTATCCTATTGTGATGCCTCAAAACCCGGGGTTCCGTTCACCAATCGTCAACCCTCGAAAAATTTGTGGATGTCGGGTAACCCGATACCACACTATTGTGTCCTCTTTACCTGGACCCATAATTTAACAAAAACCCGACAGAGTCTCCTTTGTACATGGAGCTCTACCCAAAAAATACAACCTGTACAACAGATAATAGCATGGTCCATTCGAGGCCAAATATCATATCATGACCTCTCCGGGTCCATCTATAAGTAAAAATGACCACATAGGGTCCATTTATCCATACTCAAACATAATGCACAAGGCTATAATACGATAGTCCTTAATAGTTAAATTACAATACTCTTTACATAAAAACATATATCAAGACAATTTGTTCTAATATATTTTACAAAAGTAAGAATGAAAGCCACAACCCGACTTTCTTCACAATGGCGGCCTCGAGTGAGCCCCTTCTCCTTGCACACTTCCTGTACCTGAAAGGGGGTCCCAGGACAGAATGAGTAATGCCCAATAGAGTAAACTCCTACAGAGGCTACTTTCCACCTAAGTGCACATGCAATGGTCATGTCACCAAAAAAACACATTACAATCAAGATTATGCAAACCTAGAATGGAATTCTACATGCCATGAATGAGATGTGACTCACCATGTCCCATGTATTGAGTCCTCACCGACTCCATCAAACCCGAGTCCCAACCGACTCCTATCACACAATGCCAAAACTCGTTCGAGATAAAATACATCATTTTTGGATTACATCCAATGATCATTTTATAAAACAAAAGCTTTTTGGATGTTCACCCCAATGATCATTTGTTTTCAAAAATCCATGTGTCTTTTATGGGTGGCGAATTTTCCGAGGTCCCACCATAGGCTTCACAAACCTTCCCACATTTTTACGAGCTTTCACCAAAGGATCCATATGTGTAACCAAAAAGATAATAGATCATTCACCCGACACATAATTTCATTTTCCTTTTTCAAACCGCTGCGCTGATTCCACCTTCCGACGTCAGTCTCCATTTTTTGAGTCGCACAATCAACACCATGCTAGCAAGGTGAATTTACAACTTATGCAAAACCGTGGAACTCTATCGACGTCATTCAAGGTATTGTGTCCACCACCCATTCACCAAGAATGGTGAATGACAACAACCATGCATACATTCATTTCATTTGATGTCCCCGTGCATATGAAATGTAATTATGTCATTTCATGCTTATGCCATGTCACACACACACACACACACATATATATATGGATGCTATATGGACAATTTTATTCATGCATTACACCCATGCATCATTTGGACAATTATATCAATCAACATACAATTTCCAAATAAATCACACAAATCATGTCAACATATTCATACACACATACATACTCTCCACATGTCAATACATTAGGACACACATATTGGCATCCAATCAATTACTACCAAACATGTCATTCAAACTCATGCAATGACAACCTCATCCTCAAGACCAATTATGACATAAAGATGCCCACAAAACATTCCACGCAACAAGCCATAATTGACCACAGGATAGTTATGAACTCGGTTTAGAAAACTAGCCCCTAACAGTCCCAAAATCTGGACACAAACTATTAAACAACCTAAGTTGTAGCAGCACCTGAAAACGGACCATAAGTTGAGTTATAGAGGTCCGATTTGGGTGATTCAAAATCCTAAAACAAGTTCTTAGATAGATCTACAATTTCCTAGAAGGATACTAGTCCAAATTCTCACTTTTTCCCAACTGAAAATCAGTCCCAAAACTGGACAAAGAGGTTAGGCCAAACAAATAAGGGTACTCGTGGTGTCTTTAAAACTGACCATATAACTCGTCAGCGGTGAGGTCCAATTTGGGTGATTCAACATCCTGATTCTCAAGTTCACAACTTTAGCTATTAACTGTCATGGGGGCACTAGTCCAAATTCGTTTTTTTCCTTCTTATTCAAAATCGCCCAAAACCTAGGACACAAATGGGGCTAACAAATTAAGTCATGACAATTCAGGAAATTAAATGGACCATAACTTTAGCCATAGAGGTTCAATTTGGGTAATTCAAAATCCTTACATTAAGTTTACAACTTCAGCTACAATTGTCATGAAGGACACTAGTCCAAATTTCCTCTTTTTCTAATGGAAAACCAGCCCCAAAAACTGGACATCATATAGGGTCAAAATAGGGCACTATTCCCATAACCCATTATTTTGCCAAACAGCCCCTTAGGGAAAAAAACGACCAAATAGCCCCTTAGGGCATTAAAACTCAACCAAACAACCCCTAGAATGGAAAATAAACCAAAGTAGAAGGAATCCTTACCTCTTGGAGTGAAGACGGTTGGAAGCCTCAGACCCGAACCCACGATCTCCCAATTCTTCACTTGAATCTCTACAAATCCTTTTGTTTTCGCATCTACACGTAGCTCTCATCAAAGGTAGATAGACTTTGTAGTTCTGGACTAAGAAAAACCGAAAGCAAATCGAGCCCGCAGATCGTAGAAAGAAGTTGGAGTTTCTCTCTCTACTCTCTCTTCTCCTCTTTCCGTTTTTTTTCCAACAGAAATATGCTCTTTCCCCTTTCAAATATGATTTTCTAACTTATCCTTAAGTTTATAAGGCTCACATTGCTCCACGTGTCCACGCCTGGTTTGGGTCCGTTTTTACATCGAAATAATTTATTTCGCCTCGATTTAAGTTCAAATTATTTTAAAATGAACTTAACTTGAGTTATTTCCTAACTCCCGAAATTCTCATAAAAATCTCATCCATGGAAGTCATTAGACGCCCGTTACCTCGAAAATCGTGAAAAAATTCGACTATCTCGGAATTAGACGAAAATTTTCTGGGTAACTAGATTTCACAAGACGAATTCAACGGTGAAGTCCATTTCATCATTCGAGATCTAGAAAAAATTTCAGGCTTCCCTAAACCATTTCGGCTATTTTACTGTTTTTGCCATTTTTAAGAAAAATTATATTTTTCCCGAGTTTTACACCTATAATATTTTCAAAAATTGACATATTGTTATTGGGTGAATTCTTAAAGTCGTATTATTTGGAAATTGACAGTCGATAACCTACTTTTCCCAAAAGGAGTACTTATAGCAGGTTTGAAAGCCATCAAGATGAGGTGCTAATGATAACAAATGAGGTGCTTGAGATAGTAGATCACTACATCAAATTGACAATTTACCTATGGAAAATTCTTTAGCTAATATAAAAAATTCCGTCGGTAATTAAATTTACCTACGGAATATCGACAACTATATTTCGTCGGTTGTTGTGGCGTAGGTAAATAAATTATCGACGGAAAATCAATCCGTAAGTAAATTACCTATGGAAATTCCGTCGGTAAATTGTGGAAAAGTGGTAGGTAAAGTTGAGGGAAATTTACAAAGTGGGGACGAAATACCGATAAAAATTTCTCGTGTAGTAATCGTTTGCACTTACCTACTGAAAAGTCCGTTGGTATTTTGTTGGTGAGTTTGTAGGTAATCTGTCGGTAATTGGCAACCACTTTTATAGGCATTCCGTCGGTATTCTGTCGGTAATTTGCTACGAATATACTTTGTAGGTATTTTGTTGGTGATTTTGTAGGTAATCAGTTAGTAATTGGAAACCACTTTTATAGGCATTCCGTCGGTATTCTGTAGGTAATTAGCTACGAATTTTGTAGGTAATTCATCGGTAATTGATAACCACTTTTGTAGGTATTCCATCGATAAATTGTCGGTAATTTAGCTATGGAAGTCCTTTGTCGGTATTTAGTCAATGATTTTTTAGGTAATCCGTCTGTAATTGATAGTTATTATTCACCACTTCTGGAAGTATTCCGTCGGTAAATTGTAGGTAAATATAAAAATATATTTATATTTTTACTACTATAATTTAGCTCTTAAAACCTAATTAATATTATAAAATAGAAGAACAAAAGAGCGAGAGATATAGAAGAAACAACGGAGAGATTTCTTATTCCTTCATGTGTATTGTGACTCATACAAAGGCTCCCTATTTATAGGGTTTAATGCATGAATACATTAATGTGTATATAAATACGTAACCTACACATTCGTAACCTACACATTCGTAACCTATATACATCAATGTGTATTCAATGTACCTATTAATATCGAGATTAATGGAGAGTTTATGGACATCCATAATATTGTTCATAATAATTCCCTCGATGTCCATGATATCGCTTCTCATTAAAAACCTTACTTCAGAAAAACCCGTTGGGACAAACCATGGTGAAGGAAAAAAGAGCACAAGAGTAAAAATTACTCCCCTCTTCTTAACATCACTTTAAATCTTCTGAACACAAGATTCCAATGCTATGAACTAGCCTTTCAAATGTTGCAGTAGGTAGAGCCTTGGTGAATAAATCTGCTAGATTATTAGTTGAACGAATTGATTGAACATTAATATCACCCTTCTTTGTAGATCATGAGTGAAAAAGAATTTTGGTGATATATGTTTTCTTTGTTCTATCCCCTCAATGTACCCATTTTTTTAATTGAACAATGCATGCAAGATTATTCATACAAGGTCGCTGACCTCCTTGCTAAAAAGACAAACCACATGACCTCGAATATGATGTATTACGATCTTAACTAAAAATGATCTGACTTGCTTCATGAATTGCTAAGATCTCTCGCAGATGATTAAAAGATGTGGCGGTAATCGATTGTTTCAGAGAACACTCATGAAATGGTCAGACACCACATGTGAACAACCAGCCCGCTTGTGATCGAAAGCATTATGAGGGTCGACATATATCCCGCATCCAAGATAACCAATTAATTTCGCTTGGTACATCAGGATAATATAGCCCATCCATCGTGCATCAAGATACCTCAATATATGTTTAACTCCATTCCAATGTCTTCTTTGTTGGACAAGAACTATATCTTGCTAATAAATTTATTAAAATGATATAATGTATCGTATGACTATAAGATACATTAGTGTCTAATAGTTCAAGATATGGTACTTAGATCAAGAAGTTCTTCATCATCCATCCTAGGTCGGAAAGGATCTTTATTCACATCTAATGACTTTACAACCATCGGAGTGCTCAATGGATGGGCATTATCCATATAGAATCTTTCAACACCTTTGATATATGTCGCATTGATGAACAAAAATTCCATTCTCTAAGTGTTCAACTGGCAAACCAAGGCAAAGCTTTGTTTTTCCTGCATTTTTCATCTCAAATTCTTTCTTTAAATAGTCGGGTTGTTTTGGATGAGCTCTTCGTATCCCAACCACTTAAATCATCTACATATCGCTATTATTGAAAATCCATTTTTCGCTTTCGATGAAAACACATTGACAAATCAATTATTCACATATCCTTCTTTAAGTAAATATTGGCTTAAACGATTATACCACATTTGACCAGACTGTTTTAATCCATATAAAGATCGTTGCAACTTGATCAAATTACATGCTCCGTGGCTTTGAATTTATTATTTCGTGCAATGTGAATCCTTCAGTGATTTTCATTAGTCACATTAGCATCTAGAGATCCATATAAATATGCCGTGACTACATCCATCGACACATCCACCCTTTCCGAGACCGCTAAACTTATCAACATCGGAATGTGATTGTCCATTGTGGGAGAATATATTCTCATAGTCAATTCCTGTGTCTTGTGAGAAACTCACACAAGGCGGCTTTATATCGCAGACTATTTCATTTTTCTATTTCGCCAGACAAAGACCCATCGATATCCAATGTGTTGTATATTTGTAGGTGCTTGAACCATCGGTCCAAATACCTCTCGCTTACTAGTGATCTTAATTATGTTTTGATTGATTCTTTCCATTTTAACCAATTGTTTCGATGCTCTATTATCTATCTCACATTTTACGCTCTTGATCTTCATCATTTCTTATGATGTCCATAGCCACTTGGAAAGAAAAAGCATCATTTATATGGGTAGTATTTCGATCCCATATTCTTCCCTCATGTATATAATTGATAGAGATCTCTTCATTGTTATGTACCGGTACATCATTAAGAGATAACTCTTTGACTGGTGCCTCTGTAGGGGCTACTTGTTCATTGACCTGGGGCTTAGCAGTTATATGCTCTTCAGGAGTCATGAATATAACACTTTTCCATTTTCTAGGAATTGTGTCTTTGGAGCCAATAGGTCTTCCACGTTTTAATCGTGGCTTAGGTCTACCTTTTTCATGTCGCTTTGTAATTTTCCTATCAGATTTCAATCCTTGCTCGGATATTTGCAGCCAGGATATGTGATTTTGTAACTTTTGTTGAATCAATAAAAGCATCAGGCAATTGATTCGCAAGACCTTGTAAATGAATTATTTTCTAAACTTCTAGTTCAAATTGCTTTGTACGGGGATCAAGGTGAGATAAAGATGACTCATTCCATGTAATTTCTCGCCATTCTTCTGGAATTGGTTTATCTCCCCCTAATGGCGGGAAAAGATTTTCATCAAAGTGACAATCGCAAATCGAGAGCAAAGAAAAACCCTGTAAGAGGCCCAATACAATTTATAATAGATGCGCATTGAAAGCCACATAAATACCAAGATCTGGCCAGGACCTAACTTAGGTCAATGTGCAAGCACTGAACATAAATGAAGACAACCAAAATTGTAACAAGCGAATATTAGGTTGATAACCTTAGCAAGTTGTAAGGGTGATAAACCGTGATTAGTCAGAGACTAAGGCGAAATAAATAAAGATGTATAATAGCATGTCCCCATGCCGATAAAGGCAATTTAGTTTTCAAAAGTAATGGTCTAGCAATCAATTGCAGACGTTTGATAAAAGATTCAGCCAACCCATTCTGAAAATGAACATGAGCAACAGGATGTTGAACATCTATACCAATAGACATACAAGGCCAATAATCTAGCAAAGACAACATTTACTAGAAAGAAGGCAGACATGAGACCATCGAGTGGACGCATAAATTAAAACCATAAAATAACGAAAAGGTCCACTAGGTGGGTGAATAGGCCCACAAATATCCCCTTGAATACGTTCTAGAAAAGCGGGGGATTCAAATGTAACCTTTGTAAAAGATGGTCTACTAGATTTATTAGAATAAAGGGCATCTTCAATTTGGAATTTAGTGCCTTTTGGTAGAATAATGGTGGCTTTTCCGTAGCCTTTTAATCAAAGCCAACAGACTGAGATAGTATGAACATTAGATTGAGCTAATGTGAAGGTTGAAAAATATTTCTTATCACGCAAAATCGTGTGGGTTGTGGCACAGTCAGCAAGACATGCATCACCAACAGATGGAAAATAATTGATCAATTATGAGGAGGGATCCATATATCTTCAAAATAAAAACGAAATTTAAATAGAAAATCAAAGTTCGCATTATAGATAACTGTATTGAAAAATAGTATGGAAAAGAAAATAACATATAGCAACAGGATAACTTTCTATGTCTCAATCATAGCACATATTTCCATCCCCAATCAAATGGTCAATTTTCCACTTAGATCTTTCAAAATCGAAACATCAAACAGTTTCAAAGCAACACACCATCATCATCAAAGAAAGGATCATCGTGATCCATAGTGTCTTTCCACAATAAAATTTGTTTCAATTTGCTTGTCTTTTCCTTTCATGGAGGCCTGATAAAGGTCAACCAAATGCTTGGTCGTACGACAGGTACGAGACTAGTGACCTTTCATTCCACATCTGTAACATTCAGTCTCATAAACCTTTTGTTATGTGGCCCTATTGCCTTTCTGGATAATTTTTCTGAACGATTCAACTTCTGGTTATTGGAGGTATTGTTCTTTCAAACTCGTCAAGAGGATCAATGGATCCTTGACCGTTAGATATTCACTTTTCAGGCCTTCATCAATATGAGGGGGAAGGAATATTAAGGCCTTAGCGAGATCTTGCAGGGATGTGGTATTTCCTCCTTTGATTGTGTTTCCAAGATTCATAGCATCCAAGTGGATTTCAAAGATTCACAAGATCCAAGATAAATAATTCTTGCCCGAAATATCAAGGGCAGCAAATTCGAGTTTGGTGATATTGGACATTTTCTGTCTGAAATAATTAACACTATTTTTCTTCTTCAAGCTTCAGGCTTGAACATTCCAGATGCAGGCTTCAGGCCTATTTTCAAAAAAAAAAAAAAAAAAAAAATTTATTCTTCATCTTCAAGCATCAGGCTTGAATATTTCAAACGAGGGCTTCGGGACTGTTTTTACAATGTAGTTAAGCTCGTGCTTTCACTAAATACAAAAAAAAAAATTCAAACTATAAATTTTCTTTCCGGGTTTCAATATTACATCCCATAATCAACAATATCATGTTTCCTTCAAGCTATGATTATTTCACAGCAGATAGATCAGTACACAGTTATAACTTACTTTTGAAAGGTAATTAAAGGGTAAAATGAAATGTACCTTTCTTGTTTTATGGTTTTGTAATATCGTCTGAGGTCCGAGTTCCCTGGGTTTGAGCTTTTCTGACTTTGTGATTGTTCGAGCTCTCGTGCTGATAACGTATTATAAAATAGAAGAACAAGAGAGCGAGAGATATAGAAGAAACAGGGGAGAGATTTCTTATTCCTTCATGTGTATTGTGACTCATACAAAGGCTCCCTATTTATAGGGTTTAATACATGAATATATTAATGTGTATATAAATACGTAACCTACACATTCGTAACCTACATACATCAATGTATATTCAATGTACCTATTAATATCGAGATTAATGGAGAGTTTATGGACATCCATAATATTGTTCATAATAATTAAAACACATTTTATGATTTCATAAAAGCAAATTTATATATAACAATCATGCCTAATAATATAACACTGACATATCCGAATAACAAAAAAAAAAAAAAAAAAGAACAATATTCTGAATAGGTTAAATGTATTAAAAAAAGTACCTAAATATTTCGAAAGTATTAAACAAAGTACCTAAATAGTTAAAAAGTATTAAAGCTACATAAAAAAGTACTTAAACAATTCACTACTGTGGAGATAAATTAGCATCATCAGAGGTGTGATCATCGCTAGATGTCTGATGCTCATTACCATGGTCATGCGAAGGTTGATTGTATGGTACTAGTACTTGTCCACCTTTAGACATTTCATCCAAACGCCTTAACAATAGTTGTGTCGTCTCTCATAGATTTCTAATCATTAAATCTTGATCATTAATCCCGGTGGTTGTAGTTTGCCGAATTACTCTCCACATTTTGTCGAGAAACATCAAATGCTAATGGAAGAAGATAGATCCAAAATCAATATTGTGTAACCCGTGAGCCAAGCCCATAAACTCCGACCTTTTGTCAGTTCACCGAATAACATCTAGAAACATCATATTATTTTCATCTATTGTTTCATTGTTTTGTGTTAGTTGCTCGCTAGCCTCAATAGCATCCTGCAAATACATAAACATATTCAATTGTAGCTATCAACTAAATGAAAGATAAGACATAATATGTCAAGTGATAGAATAATTTACATTAACATCTTTGGACTTTTCATTAATGAAAGTCTTGCCATCGCCATTTTTTGTATGTGTGTGAACAAACAACTCCGAGGGTGGTCGACTTAGTTTTCTAGCCTACACATGTAGAGACAATTCAATTAAATTAAGAACTAAAGATAATTGCAAAAAGAAAATAAGCATAACTAATTCACAAACCAAAAAGAAGGTAAAAATCTACTTAATTAAATAAATAATAATAAAAGATTACTAGTTGTTTCCCATACTCATAATGGGTAGCATTTAGCTTCTCCTGCGGTGAGTTGATGGTGCGCACTATTACAAAGGGTCCATCTAGTTTTCTAGCCTACACATGTAGAGACAATTCAATTAAATTAAGAACTAAAGATAATTGCAAAAAGAAAATAAGCATAACTAATTCACAAACCAAAAAGAAGGTAAAAATCTACTTAATTAAATAAAGATTACTAGTCGTTTCCCATACTCATAATGGGTAGCAGTGCCTCATGTGTGAGTTGATGGTGCAGACCCATTAGCAGTGGCCTTGGACTTCTTGTTTTTAGAGTTTTGATCACAAACTTTTTGAACTTTTGGGGTATTCCATTTTTGTTTCCAATTTTCCCATGAGTCTTCAAACACAAAATCTGGCTTCTTTCCTTTTGCTTTGAACAACCATGCTGGCTTCATTAGTACATTTAAGGCCTCATCCCAAATACATTGTTTCTACAAGAATATATATTAGTTGCATGTTAAGCACTTCCAAAAATAGCTTTGACATGAAGATAAATTTAAAATTTTTATTAAATTGTATTTAGTAAATTTGATTAATTTCATACTGTAAATTGCTCATAATAGAAATCCTTAGTTTCACCAGAAACAGACTTCTAATTAATCCCTTCCTTGTCTATCTTTTCCTCAAAAATCTTCCTAATCTTGCGAGAAGATGGTCCAGATGGTTCCAAACTACGAACCATAATTGAACATAAACAAAGAAGGAATAAAAAAAAAAAAAAAAGATAGCAAGAAGGTGAAACCATTGTAATAGAAAAATGATCAAAACAAGGACTACATGAACAAATGCATTACTATAATTACAAGCTCATTCTTTTGGTCCACTAGAGGTGCAAGTAACCATTTAAATACAAAAATTCTTAATATAAATTTCAAATAGAATAGAAAATTTTCCCTATTTCACATGTTGACATGCCGCAGAGTCAAAGATTCTTAAAATTTCCTTATTTCTCTATTATTATGTCAGTAGTGGGTACTGTAAAGGCTGAAAATCAACTTTTATGAAGCTTTCCTCATTATTTACATGAATTACAATTCACATTGAGAATAGTGACAATTTAGAGATAAATAAAAATATTGGACTCTAATCGAGTATTGATCTTTAAAATAGATTAGTGAAGCTGGTCTTGTTGGAGAATAAAAGGGAAAAATCAAAATGTAAGTTACTTACAAATTGTTGCAAGAGGTAGACACTTAACGATTTTCGTATATCGTAGACTTCCGATGTAGGCACAAAATGTACCTATGAAGGGAGCTGCTGCATCGTGAATTAAGTAGAAGGTTATTGATGAATTTGTACGTTGAGCACCTGTAGCTATTGCTTGTAAACCTGAATGTAGAGAAGTGGAAGGTGCTGTTATAGTAGCAGCTCGAGGTGTTAGTGGCAAACTTGTATTTGGAGGAACTGGAGGTGGAACTGGTGTTGATGTCAGCATATGTGTAGAACCAATTGGAGATGGTGAACAGGGAACAAAATTTTTGAAATTTCGGCCGAAATATCGGTTATTGGTGGAGATCGATAAGATATCTCCACCGAAATTTCGATTATACCGATTTTTCCCGATTTTTTGGCGAAATTTTCGGTTTTTTCCTGTTTTTTCCTTTTGTTCTTTGGCTCCAAAAATCTGAAAAAAAAAATGCTTCTGGAGGGTTTCAAACCCACCAAAAATGCCTAGAAGCAGCACCCTCCAGCCACCAAGCCATTGATTACACTAATTATATATAGTGCAAACTTTTTTTATATTCTCTTATTATTTATTTGTTCATAATCCCTACCATCTGATTATAATATTTTATTTTATTTTTTATTTTACATTATAACTTATAATATTTTTAAATCAAATATTAATTTGAAAAGGAAAAGAAATAAAATAATATCATTTAAAATTTAAAATTATAGTATATAATATTTTTGAATCTCCCTATTATCTATACATTATTTTATAATAATAACAAAAACAAATAAATAATATCTTTAACATAATAATATCTTAATAATATATTAAATATAAATATATTTAATTTAATAATTACTAATTCATTTGATTTTAATCTACCTTAATTAAGATATGAATCATTTCTCATCAACTATATAATTAAAATATGAAAATTTTTAATCAAACCGATATTTTTATAAAAATATCCACCGATATTTTACCGATATTTCCGATATTTTCGTAAAATCCAATTACCGATATATCCATGTTTACCGATATTTTGATCCTTGATGGTGAAGATGATTGTATAGTCCTCTGTCTAGTAATGTCCTGGGATTTCTTTGTAATAGAGTTTCTCATGTTGGTGCTTTGGCTTCTTGTCATTTCAAGTAAGCTGTTGAAAAAATAAAATATCTAGAGAAAGGAGCATATTAAGAGGAAAAAAATAGCATTATTACACATTCATGATAATTTACAGAAAATCAATATGAAATGACAAATATACACACACACTGGATAAACACCCAATGCATTTTGCATGAACAACAAGCATATCCATAAATATCAAATATAGTTTTAATCGTTAAGAATATGAACCATAACATGATATGATGCAAAAATAAATATAAATTAATTAATGGTAACGCTTATCGCATCACTAGACTAATATCTTCAAGATCAATTTCATTTTCATCTCTCTCTTCATTTCGACTCAAGTAATGGTTCCTCTAAGAGTTCATTGTCATCTTCACTTAAATCAACATGTTCTCCATCAACACTATTCAATAAACTAGATTCATCAATGCTTCTTTGTGCATCATCGGGTTGTTCGCCACGCAGCATTTGATTAACTAACCTGTCTTCTTTTAATGCAATATTATTAGTAGTTACTGCTTTGTCAATGTACTCGTAGGGATCTATAACAAGCCTAGCTTTAACTTTGCATACCGCCAACCAATCGTAATTTTGTTCTTTCTCAAGCCAGGATAAGGCACATAATTCACTGCGCGCCTTGCATAGCAAATATAAACAATTATCCTTGCTCGTACTAAGGCTTAACGTTTACATTAACAAAAAATATTGTTTAGCGAACTCTTCATCCCAACATTAACAATAGGATCAAACCACTGCACTTGAAAAGTATAGTTCGCTTAATTGCAGCCTTGGTATTCTACCCGCAAAATCTCTATTAGCCCGCCATAATAATCACTCCGTCTCACAGCACTCAGGTTTTATACAAACTCCACTATTTGAAGTTGACCTCATAGAACCATGTGATTCTGTATGAAATTTGTAACCATTAACAAAATATACGGGAAAGGTCTCGACGATTTGTAAAGGGCCTTTGGCAAGATCTTTAACGAATGGATTGTCAATGACGTTATCACGTGCCTACAAATAAAACAAACTGATGTCAATTGAGGATCCTAACTTCTTAAACTTCTAATTGTTGTATTAACATCACTATATCATTACTTACATAGTTCTCAAACCATTCTGCAAAATTCTTATCAAGCTTCACATCAAGCTCCTCATCAGTAATGTCAAGTGATATTTGTTTTATCTCATGAATATACATGCTTATGAAATGAGAAAATAGTTTAGATAAGTGTTATAAGTAATAAGTATCCTTTTAAGTGCACGAAGAGATATTTTGTCACTTACTTCACATATGGATCAACGTCCTCACAATTCAACAGAATATAAGTTCGTGCAGCCTCATACTCACTATCAGATAACCTCCTAGATTTTGATCGTCCATATGGTCGACTGGGATGTTTAAATATTGGAAATGTCCCTTCAATCTCATCACCATTGCCACCATCATCATTACGAAGCACTTTTCGCATTCTTGTATACACATGAGGCTCAAAATAATGTGAACAAAAATTGGATGCCTCTTCTACTAAGTAAGCATTGCAAATTGAACCTTCCACCTTGGCCTTGTTAGCGACATTCTTCTTCAAATGTCCAAGAAATCTATAACAACAAGTTTGCAAATTAAGTATAAAATATTTCCAAATTATTCACTAAATTATAAATTGTGGCAAAATATTGAACTTTTAACCTTTTGAAAGGATACATCCAACGGTACTGCACTGGACTAGTGATTTTTGCCTCGTAAGGCAAGTGTATTGGAAGGTGTTCCATTGAATCAAAGAAACCAGGAGGGAATATACGCTCTAATTTGCAAATAATAATTGGAATATCTCTTTCTAATCTCTCCATATCTTCCACTTTAATTGTTGTTGAAGTTAAGCCTTTGAAAAAAAGGTTTAACTCTGTCAAAGCTTGTCATACATTTGTCGGAAGGAGCTCACGGAAAGCAATAGGAATTAACCGTTGCATGAATACATGGCAATCATGGCTCTTCATCCCAAACAACATGTGCTTTCTCATGTCTACACACCTAGCCATATTTGAAGCTTAACCATCAGGAAATTTTAGATTTTTCACCAATTCACACAATATTTGTTTACTTTTTTATCTAGTGTGTAATATGCCTTGGGGAAATTCTTTCTGTAAGCCTATTTTTCCAACTCGTATGCCTTTGACACAACAATCTTTATATATTCTTGCCTTCCTCATTATCTTTAGTTTTTCCTTCAACTTGAAGTAATCATTAAACATTAAAGACATTTTTCTCAATATGCATCACATCTAGATTATGTCTAATTAGATTTGAGCTCTAGTATGGCAAATCCCAAAAGATACTCCGTTTATTCCACCCACAAGTCTTGCAAAAACTAGACCATTAATAACTTCATAATCAATATCAGTGACCTTTTTCAACCCTAAGTCATTTATTTGCTTTAGGATTTGTTCACCGGTCATTATAGGTGGTGGTGGTGCCATTTCTATTCTATTCTTTGAGGGAGAGTTTTGGCAGCTACACCTGAATACCGCCAAAGTGTGGAGAAACTTACGGCGATTGTCAAAACCAAGTTGTCTTCCTACCATTAGTCAATGTAAATGCTTGTGAATGTTCCATGCAATATGGACAAGCAAGTTTGCCGAATGTACTCCAACCCGAAAGCATTGAGTATGCAGGAAAATCGCTAATAGTCCACATGAGTGCAACTTTCATTTGAAAATTCTATTTTTATGATACACTTGGTGCTTGCATGCCCACTTCCCAAAGTTGTTTCAATTTCGCTATCAGCTGCTGAAGGAAAACGCCTATCTTGTTCTTGTGGATTGAAAGAATTGTGAAAATTATAGATAAGAAGAGGTAAGTCTTCTTCATACACATCCATGGTGGCAAATTATATGGGGTAACAATTATTGGCCATGATGAATACTGTTGTCCTGACTGTCCGAATGGCTGAAAACCATCAGTACATAATCCCAATCTCATTACGATCAAGCAAATGAAGGATGTACGCGGCTAAAATGCTTCCATGCCTCAGAATTAGATGGATGACACATTGTCCCACCTTCTTGAACATGCTCATCATGCCATCGCATATGTGCAACTGTTGCTTCTGAAGCATACAATCGTTGCAACCTCGAGCTTAGAGGAAAGTAATACATCCTCTTGAATGACACTTTTATTTTTGTGTTTCTCTGATCCCCTTTTCCTTTTAAACAGAGGATGGTTACAAAATTTACAACTTGTCAATGCACTATCATCACCCCAATATATCATACAATTATTGTTGCAACAATCAATTTCATCGAAGACTAAGCGTTTGAACTAATTTCTTTGTTCTGTAAAAATTGTCGACCATTTTGTTGTCATCTAGTAACATCTCTCGTAAAAACTAAATGAAATCATCATGGCATCTCTCTGAAAAATGATGCTTTGACTTCATATGCAACAATTCAATATTGCATTTGGAATGCGTAGTGCACCCATCCCATACTTTTCATCAACTCGTATCGAGCATGTCATAAAATGTTTTATCTACAGCTTATGGAGTCATTCTCAAATCCTGAGGTCCCCATAGCATCAAGAATCATTTGGCGGTATGGGATTCTGGTTCTACATCACCTGAGTTCGTTAAATGGCATGTTGATTTCTCATAGTGTATACTCATATGGTTCTCCATGTTCCACACACAATATTTTGAACAAATCCTTTCTAAACAAATGCACCCTAACATCATCCAATTTCAAGAACCTGATTATGACACTTACAAGGACACCTTATCCAAATGCACGTATGTTCCTAATCGCTACGTGTGCATAAGTAATAAAACTTTCAACCCCATCAACAAAATCTTTGTTAATGGTGCCATCAGCATTGACCCTGTATACATCCATTCACGACCCACACCATGTTTGTTTTCTGAAAAGTAATATTAAGCAAATTTTTTAAATACAAATTAATGTCAAGTATTGTTATATATATATATATATGTGTGTGTGTGTGTGTGTGTGTGTGTGTGTGTGAGCACCCATAAAATAATTACAATAATAATTCAAGAATTCAGATATGAAAATCATAATCTCAAAATTCTAAACAAGACTCTAATATTACAGGCTAGTATAGTAGAAATCCAGATACAACAATTTCTAGGTTATAGATAAGAACATGGATTCATCCTCACTATCTGTGACGCCCCAAAACCGAGGTTCCCATTGACAACCCGTCAACCAGCGGAATATTCGTGGATGTCGGGTAACCCGACACCACTCATGAAAATCAGCTGCAGTCCCCTTAGGCCAGGAGTCACCCAAATGCTGCCAACCCAACCCCAAACAGCTAGACACGACTACCGGTCCACATGCGAGCCATCTGGGCCCCTGCATCAATACTCACAAAATACATCAACTATATTACCATTATTTCAAGAGTTATTACAATACTGTTAACCAAAACATATATCAAAATTTAAAGTTTTACGTTCTACAATCTAATACTAAAAACATCAAAATAATAACCCGGCTTCTAAAAATAGGCCTCTAAAGAGCCGTTTTTTCGAACAGTCCCTATACCCGGGCCAATGACCTCGATAGGTGAGCAATGCCCAGTGAAAATCCTACATGGGTTACTTCCCACCATGCACATGGGAATATCCAATACACACCTGCCAAACATGATCCTACTTGAATGTCTACATACACAATCCCGGTCTCAGTCCTCGAACACCACTTCTCGCGCATGCCTAAGCCAACGGAGAAACATTCTTTTTATTTTCTTTTGGCGGCTCGGCACTCACACGTAATTTTCAGGTCGCCCCGATGGCCATGAAATGCATTATGCTATTCTCAAATCCACACATGCTATTATAACATTTAAGTAACATATATTAACAAAATTTACATACATGCCACATGTTATTTAATTCATCATTAACATCAAAATTAGTTTCACTTGAAAGTAATTATAATTCACTTTACTTTGCTTACACAATTATATTTAGAGAGATTCCACATTATGTTAACACATTTAGTTATACACACATATTAATTCTCACACAATTCCAAGCCATTCATGTCTAATATATTTACATGCATGTATTAAACACAATTAATTCCCATAATTCATATTATTAGATTCTCAATCATTTAACACAACAAGACATGGCTAATTTACCAATCGCTAATTCATTTTATCCTACTCAACAACATAAAAATTCACACCAAAAAATCACGTGACTATTCACACGTGAATAATGAAACCTCGGGTTATAACTCCGCTCACGACCACAACAATGGGATTTTCTCCACTCTGGCTTCAAAGTTTTCGAGATCAAGACATGACCAATTTGATTCTGTCATGTTGGCGCCGTAATCAACAATATTTGTAAACCTAAATTCCTCCTACGGTTGTAGCAAAAGCTACAAGATAGTGGTCTAGGTCTAACTCGTGGATAGGTTTTCTTCTGTAAATGATTTGTACTGGCTTTGGGTGCGGTGTGAATCTGTAATTGATCTGGCGTTTGCTAAAAAACAATGATTTAAATAATTGTGACCAAATAACCTAACTAAAAAGAAATATGGAAAAGAACTCCTTAGCATCGGGGCTACCTGGGTTGAGATCCCAAAGCAAATGAGGGCTCCTGTGTCCTTTCTGCTGGGGGAGTATGACATATAGTCATTTCCAGAACCCAGATCTTTCATTCGCTATTAAAACTCGAATCCATGATAATTTTCCTTTTAAATGTAGCATTAATTAGGCATAAAATGGTCCCAGAGTGAAAAGCTATCTCCTAAAAAAATCTACCCTTACATTAATCCAAATAAATGCATTAACTAATGAATATCATGATCTACTAATAAGCATTCACCCAGCCCTAAAGCTTGCCAAATACAAGCAATCCATGGTATACCAAAGGGATTTGAACAAATGAGAACCATAAATATCCATGAATGCTTGCCTTAAAAACATGAGAGCCATATTTTACTCCTCAGAACTTAACCCCGTGAGTCTCTCCTCTTCTCAAGGATGGGGACTTAGCCAACCATCTCTAAAGGATGATTAAAACCAAGAAAAATAACTAAATGAAAAGCAAAGGAAAAAGAATAAGAAGAACTAGAAAAGAAAAGAAGATGGAACTTACAGGTTTTTGATTTTTAACAGCAAAGCTTTTTTTTCACCAAAAGTTACAAATCTCCCAGCCATTGAGCTTATAGAGTTTTCTTAGGGTGTACCACCATTATGCCTCAAAAAGCACTAAACAAAGAGGTAAAAAGGAAAAGGAGAAAAGAAATCAAAAAAGTCAATATGAGAGAGGGATTTATATTAGCGGCAAATGTGCCAAATTGCACCAAATCCAATGCCAAAATCCAATGCCAAAATTGGCAATCAACGCCAATTTTCGTGACAGTTGTGGATTTTGCAACTCGTGCGACCTTTTCCCGTCTGCTCTTTTTCATTTCTCTCTTTCCGTCTCGTTTTCCATTCCTCTTCGCTCCGTTTCTTCTTTTCTGCTCTGGGTTTTGATTTTAATATGCAAAGCTAGTTTTGCCTGCATTCTCAGGTTGGTTGATTCAACAAATTTTGGCATTAAAAACTATAAAAGTCACAAATGCATCGTATCAATAGTCAAGGCCTTAATGTGTAAATCTGTTACTAAATGATAAGCTTAAGGCCAAAAGCACTCAAAACCTATAATGTCAGTGGTTCAAAATAAAGAATCCTTTGGGCCACTAATCACACTCCCTTAACCTACACATTGCTAGTCCCTTTAGCAATAAATAAAAGAAACTAAACAAAGACCAAACAAGATAATAACAAAATGTGTCCTCAAAATGGTATTTTAAAATATGTGTATCTAGTAATGCTCACCTCACAAATAATCATCAAACCCCCACTAATCTGTCTCAGAGAAATTGAATGCCACAAAATGATCTGATTTACTCCATGAAAGTCCCTTCCCTGTAAGATCCCGCCCAGATCCATCAAACCTATGTTTGTTTTGATCGCTTCAACAATAAATCGCTAAACCGCATTTCCCCAATCTAAACTACATCAGTTCTCCACTTCAGACACTAACCAACCTAAATAGAACATGCGACCCACTCTTCCACAATTATTTTTGTGTTGTAGGTGCAATGCTATGAGTCGACCTACCAAAGTCCATGCAACGGATCCACCAATGACTCAAGCACCATAGCTTAGGGCACCAAGTCATAAGGATCTTTCGACCACAAACTTTCAGTTTCACTCCGACTTCAATGATTTCGGAAACTCCAGCACCTACAACTTGCTAAACTCCACCTCATCCACCTTCGTGTAGCTTAACACTGTCGGCGACTCCCAACCAGTGAAGGCTTTAGGGGCACTGGCTTTAAAGGTTTACCATATACCCCTCTGGACCGTGGCTCGGGTTTCAAGGCAAAGCTGCAATTTTTCTCTTTTCTCTTTCTTTTATTTTTCTTTTCTTTTCTTTTCTTTTTTATTTCAATGACACATTGGCTTCCTTTTCGGGGGGTCCTAATCTATTTAAGGTAGTCAACTAAACTAGGTAGGCTTGCAAAAGTTGGAGAGCAGAAGTTCTTCACCTCTATTGTTGAAACCTGATGTGCACCGTGTGTGGTTAGCTAGAGGTGGAAGAAAAAGGTCGAAAGCAAAATGAATTCAATTAATCATCCACTCTACTAGGCATGGAATCAATATAACATCAATAGAATTAGACAAAGATTCAATTTTCCAACTTGCAAGTAGGCAAAACACACAAAAAAATTGGGTGAAATTTTAAAACCCAAGTGTGAGCTTACAAGATGTATATAAAAAAACTAGCTATAGTTTCGGCTTTTTCAAAAACAACTACCAATTCTTCCCATATTGAGCCAAAAAGCAAGCCACTGACAAACACAAAATGGGCTTGCCCAAAATAGCAAAAAAAACATAAATGTAATTGCCACTTCCTTCGCTGATTCTTTCTCCCCCCAATCGAATGTCACATTGTCCTCAATGGAGCTGGTTTAGAAAACTAGAGAAGGAAGTGATACTCCTCGCAGGTGTACTGTGACGGGTATCCCATCCGGGCAAAATGAGGTGCCGCCGGAGGAAAAAATCGCCGCTGGGTCGCTGAAAAGGCCTGAGTGGATACTGATGATGGAATAGGAGGCAGGCCCAAGTGACCTTGCAACTGCACGAGGATGGCATGGTTTTGTGCGACGGTGGCCTCTGTGCGTGCCATCCTCTCTGCTAAAGATTTTAGAAAATCCTGAGCAGATATAGAGATATGCTATGGGGTGCAAATTAATTTACCAGTCCTTCCTGATGGGGCTGAGGCACAGGGATTCAAAGAGTGGTTACTAGAACTGCTGATGATGCAATCTGAGGGTGCTCAGATTCACCGGGAGGCTCGACCCGCCATGCCCTCACCATCACCGTGAGGTGAGGTGGTAGGCTCGCGCACGTGGCCACCGTCAATAGAAAGGATGTCCCGGCAAGCTCGGCGGCGCCCAATCGAGGTTCCCGTGGAAAACCCAAATGTTTTTATTTGGCAAAGCAAATTTTGGGGAATGTGGAGGGTATGGCTTCAGCCTCTAGTCGTTTTCAAGGTGAACTTTGTCCTCAAAGTGGAACAAAGATGTCATCAAAAGCTCAGCAGGGCTGAACCAATAACCCTCAGAAATGCGGTAAAGAGCCTCCAGGATAGCTCCTCTTCGCTGCACAATATGCTGGAGTGGAAAGATGTTAGATCGCAGTATGTGGTCGATAAGAAGCATGCTCGGAGAAGTTGCCTCCGGAAGAGAATAGACCCAGTTGTTACATCTCTGGATATAACACGAACCATCTCACTAGACGAGGGGTGTGGCCACAAACTGCATTTAGCCATATGTTATCGGGAGAGCAGAATGGAATGCAGCCCTTCGCCATCAATCAAGAAGTGGATAATGTAGGGACGAGGTACCTCCCGGATGTCATGGTAATGGAAGAACTCAATGTGACCACCCTGGGTAGAAAAACTGGCGCGGAGTCATAAAAGCCTCCAGGGAGTACCGCTGCACCCTCGTCATGGAATCCCAGAGCTGATCCGCAGCGCAAAGTTGCACATCATAAGAGCATTACAAAGGCACCTTTAGTACCGTAATCAATTGCCTCCCGCAATGGGGCCGCAATGAAAGAGGGGGCGCTACGATGTGGGCAAGTAGAGTCCGGAAGGTCATCACCAACCGGATATGCGACTACTGGGCTCCTGTGAGCTCGAGATGGATGACTCGCCCGGGTCTCTTGCCCGCCCTCGCGGTAGAACTCGGGTGGAGGCCAGATGCAGCAGGAATGGGAGCAGTGGTACGCATTAGCTGCGCCTGGGAGGAGAGCCCCGTCTAGGCATGAGAGGAAGGTCACACTCGAGGCCTGAAACAGTGTCCTCCACGGGTCCTTGCCATTCCTAGATAAAGGAGGAGATGGTGAGGGTGGAAGATTAACGCAACACCAGACAACAAAATACCAAAACTTATAAGAAGTGCAAGAGAAATGAAAATAATAATAAAAAACGAAAATATAAATGTAATAAAAAAATTAAAGTAAACAAAATTAAACTAAAATCGAGTGATCACTCCCTCTCAGTAGCCGTTTTTGACTCGCTGAGGGTCAAGGAGAGAAATCTCTTCCCTGCTTGTAAGGTGTCAAGCATACTGCCACTCTCGCCCTTGACCTGAACACCTATTATCCTTGTCAGGCAAATCCATCGAGCCATCGGGGGTATGCCCCGATGAATGATAAATGGTCCAATCCATTTGATTTAAGTTTGCCCTAAAAAGGTGGAGTTTGAGTCAGAGAGTAGGACTTTGGTCCCTCCTTATTGAAATTCTTGCAAGTTACCTATCCGATCACATGCCATTTTTTCGATCTCTCCTTGCAATCTTCGAGTTCAAGTAGACATCATTTCGTAGTTCCTCTAACTCATTGAGATCAAGGAATCTTGAGTCTGCCCTACTTAAATCCATGCTCGCCTTCGATTGCCCACCACATGCCGGTACTCTATTTCCACTGGAAGATGGCATGCTCCTGCCATAGACCAAACGATATGGGACATTCAAGAATCGCTTTGAAAGTCAGTTCAGAGGCCCACAAAGGAATCGCCACCAGGGACCAATCTTTTAATGTTTTGTTTACCACTTTCATTAGAATGGTCTTTATCTCCTCACTGGCAAGCTCCACTTTGACCACCGGTTCGTGATGGTAAGGTAGCCACTTCTATGTTTGGGGTCAATTATATTTAGCCAGTAGAGTTTTTCAAAGGTTGAGCATATGTGAACTCCCCATCACTATTAATGGCTTTTTGTACCCCAAACCTGAAAAAATGTTCGCTTCAAAAATTGAAAGCACCAATTCCTCGTGGTCACTGGTTTTCAGGATTGCCTCAACCCATTTAGATACATAGTCTACCCCCACTAATATATATGCATGCCCATAAGACGTAGGAAAAGGTCCCATGAAATCGATGCCCCAAACATCAAATAGCTCAACTACTAAAACATAGTTTTGTGTGGGCATCATATGACGGTGAGACACCCTCCAGTCTTTGGCATCTATCACATACTCAGCACATTCGTGAGCTTCTTTTTAAAAAGAGAAGGCCAAATAGAAACCGGGATCAGAGCACCTTCATTGTCGTTTTCTCGTAGCTGTGCGACCACCACAGCACTCTCATGGCAGGGCTTAGACCCCTCGTTGCTCCTTCTTTAGGCACACTTCCTAATTATCTGATCTGCACAGTATTTAAACAAGAAAGGTTCCTCCTAATAATAGAATGGACTTCATTAAGAAAATATTTCCTATCTTGTTATTTCCACTGGCCAGAATTTCTTCTCATGAGTGAAATTGACAATGTGAGTATACCGTGGGGCATTCTCCAACCCGTGATTAGAGATTCTTCGTGAAATTCTCCACATCGGGGGGGCTATGAGTGTCGCGCCAGTGGTTAATCTAGAAAGATGGTCTCCGCTACAACATTCTCACTCCTTGCCCCCAATTTGTAAATTAAATTCCCCGGCTGCAAGAACCCATCGGATAAGTCTTGCCTTGGCATCTTGCTTGGTTAGGAGATATTTCAAAGCGGAATGATCTGTAAAAATGACTATATCAGACCCAACCAAGTATGCTCGAAATTTGTCTAAGGCATAGACCACTTCCAACAATTCCTTCTCTATAGTAGTGTAGTTCCTTTGTGCTTCATTCAAGGTTTTGTTTAATAGACTACGGCTAAGGCTTTTCTCACCCTTTCTCTTGTCCAAGAACTGCCTCCAATAGCAAGATCACTTTGCATCACACATCACCTCAAAAGGCAACCGCCAATCTGCGCTCCTTACTATTGGTGCAAGGTCGATGGGACCTTAGCCTCTTCTAAGCTCTTTCCTCGACAGCCTCCTCATCCTGCCAAATTTAGCATCTTTCTTGAGCAGCTTATAGAGGGCTTGAAGCACCTGAAAGTCCTTGATAAATCTCTTGTAAAAGCCTACATGACCAAGGAATTGCCTAACTGTTTTTACATTTGTCGAGAAGGCGCTTGAAATGAGCTCAATTTTGCTTCTATTAACTTCAATTCCCCATTGAAATGACATGTCCTAGTTAACAATCCCTGTTCACCATAAAATGACATTCTCCCGCTTAAGGCCAGGGTTCTTTTTAATGCACCTTCGCAGGATGTTTTTAAGGTTAGTCGACATTCTTCAAAATCGCCTCTCGTATACAGCAGATGTCATCCATGTATACTCCCATTATGCGCCTCCACCATATCGCTGAACATACTTAAAGCATGCATCTCTCGAAGGTATGTGGGCGTTGCAAAGACCAAAAGGCATCCTCCTATAAGCATGTCTAAATGCATGGGCGGAAGGTTCTTTCTTGATCCTCCTCGGGTGCGATTCTATCTGAAAGTACCCCGAATACCCATCCAAAGCAATAGAAGGGTGCCCAACTCTCTCGCTAGTTTGATCAATGAAGGCACTGGGAAGTGATCTTTTCTTTATTCATCGCATTGAGCCTCCCGTAATCTATGTGCATACCCTCCAAACTGGTGAGGTGGTAGACACATCCTGTTCTTTCATTTTACATAGTTGGTCACCCTTGATTTCTTGGCACTACTACTGGTCATTTACCTTGGCGCGATCGATATTAGTAAATGATACCTGCGCAAGAACTTCGTGGATCTCAATGCGAACATTACTTCCCGTGATATGAGGATTCAATCTCCTCTCGTGGTCGCCTAATGTTTTGACTCTTCCTTCTAGATAATGTGATGGTATATTACCGGTCGATGCCTTTAAATCGGAAAATTTCCACCCCAAAGCTTCTCGCTTTGTTCATCTTGAGGAGGTGCAGCATATTGTCTTCTTGTGGAGTGGTCAGGAATGACGATATTACAACGGGACACTGCTTGTTTTCTTCCAAAAATGCATATTTTAATTCCACAGGCAGGGGTTTGAGATCCAGCTGTTGAGATTCCTTTTCCTCTTCTCCAGTCAATAAAGGTAGAATTTCCACTTTTTTTCTCCAGCACCCCTGCACCTGGCTCATGCATTGAGGTTCCTGGTTATCCTCTTGCTCTACAAGGCACTCAGATAACTCCTGGGTTAGCACATCTCGCACTTGCTGCTCATTAGCCTGTTCTTCAAGAATTGTATCTATTATGCAGACTTCTTCATAGTCGTCCTCCACTGATTGCATATGCTTTTTACTCAAGTGGAAGATATTGAGTTCCAAAGTCATGTTCCCAAAGGTGAGTTGCATAACCCCATTTCGACAATTTATAATGGCATTCGAAGTAGCCAAGAATGGCCTTCCCAATATGATGGGTACATGGTTGGCCCCCCATCAATGGTCATGTCAAGTACGACAAAACTAATCGGATAGTAGAATTTGTCCACTTGTATTGTGAACATCCCTAATGGTCCCCTTGGTATTTTAATAGATCATCTGGCTAGAGATGAAGGTGTGATGGAAGTGGGCTTATTCTCTCAAAACCAAGCTGCTTTGGTACATGGCCAGGCAAAGAGGTTCACACTAGTTCCCAAGTCTAGCAGTGCCTTTTCTACAATAAGTGCCCCTCGATATTAACTCCAGGATGGTGGACACCTCTAGATCTTGTACTTTACCGGTTCACAACAATGATGCACTGGACTTGCTCTTGTTAAGAAGGCCTTCCTTGCTGACATTAAAAACCTCTTCATCGTATAGGTCCTTAAAAATTTAGTATAAGTGGGAACTTGCTTTATCATGTCAAGCAAAGGGATGCTGACCTTCACTTACCAAAGACTTCAATATTTCGCCCGATTGATGGCCTTTTCGTTTCTCAGTTCTCGTGGGAAAGGGGAGGTGTGTACTCAGACCATTGTCTCCCTTTGGTGCCTCATCCCCTCTAGTTCAGGTTCAACTACCATTCTTCTATCGTTGGTTTGGGGCGGATGGTTTGACTTCTACCACTTCAAAGTGACCAACGCTTTCACTTCATCATCATTTCTGGGTTCGATCATCGAAGAGCTCACCATGTATTCCCCCTTGATCGGGCTGCCAGTCTAAGAGGAAATTTCCTTTTCTAACACCGCTGGTCCCACAAATTTCGAAATTGAGTAATCATGGTGTTGTCGTATTTTTGGGAAATTTCGGACTGTAAGTTATTTATCTTTTTATTGAGTGTGTGCATCTCAATCGCTTCAATTTTCTGGATTAGCCCGAGCATTCACCGCCTTCTCGTTCTCCCACAAAATTACCTAATACTCTCTTGCTTTAAGTTCATGATGGCTTGTTCCATAGGGATGAGACTGAAGTCACAACAGAGGTGGAACCAAGATGCCGTTGTCGAGCAATTGGGAACATATGGTGGAGGTTTAGGCTTCGTGAAAGTGTCGGGATGAGTCCTCCAAATAGATTATAGGTGGCGCCATGGGGCGCATTTGTCGATGGTTTATTTGGCCCACAACATTTCAGATGTCTATCATCAAGTCTCTCATCAAGAAGCTTACGGCAATGCTCCCTTGGATGACTAATAGTTGGATTTGCGCTGTTGTGGATGAGGGGGCATGTGAGCCTTCTAAATTAATGCTTGAACCTCGATGCTAATTTCTATTTCAAGCTCTTTCCAATTCCATATTAACGGACGCTTTTTGCTTATCTCCATATCATCAGAGAGTGCATAAATGCCTCCCCTTTGATGGGTTGCAGGCCTCATTTTCTCAGCTTCCCTCAGGTTTGGCTCATCCCATGCCTTGGAGGTTTCGACTACATAATTAAGGAAATCCATGGCTTCCTCTGGATTTTTGCTCAGGAAGTCTCCTCCACACATTGTTTCCAACAGCTGCTTCATGGAGGGGGACATCCCATCATAAAAATGATTGACTAGCATCCAAGTATCAAAGCCATGATGAGGGCAGGCACTGATGGTCTCCATTTACCTTTCCCAGCACTGGTAGAACTTCTCATTATCATGTGCCGCAAATGTATAACCGCCTTCAAGTTATTGGTCCCGGTAGGCATCAAGAATTTCTTCTTAAATTTCATAGCCTTCCTCGCCACTCTTGAGTAGTTCTCAAGCTCAGTAGTTTAAGCCACCCGGCCTTGTCTTTTGAGGGTCAAAGTGAAAGGCTTTCAACCGCCAGCCCATATCGATTGCACCCCTCCTTGAAAGTCGTGCAAATTCCTCAATCCCTGATGTGTGTGTATGGATTTCATCTATACACCACATGAAAGTCAGAGCAGGCACCGTAAGGTCTCACCGCATCCTCGGCCAGGGGGATTATGCATGAGGTGACTCACCTCAGGGTGAATGTGACTCTCACCATCTGTATTGGGATCCCTGACCTCCTCGTTGGCTTTGTTGTTCCTTCGAGTACCCATCCGTTCAAAGAGCCAGCTCACTTCACAACCTCGGCTCCCGTGGGACACTAGTTCCCCCAATCTGCCCGTAGTGTCCCTATCCTGGGGATTGCATAAAGTCCTACTTAAAATGAAAGACAAAACAAACACAAGACAAACACAGGGTTACCTAGAAATGTTATTGTTAGCTAAAAAAATTAAACAAGAAGTTTTAGTATGGACAGTATAAGAATCAAATCAACCTAGCAGTGAACTGCTAGGGGACATAAAAGTAAAAGCAAAAAGTGTTTCGAGTTCACCTAATACTCAGATGAGGATCACAAGTTTAACAATTAATCACTCTGCACTATATAACTATCCCTAAGAATTCATTCTTGATTCCGAGCTATGTGTGGGTGCCAATCAATATTCAGAACCCAAATTTCCTCCTACTACGTAGCAAAGCTACCGGCAAAGATAGTGGTCTAGGCTTTAACTTAGTGGACGGGTTTTCTTCAAACATTTGATCGGCTTAAAAGGTGAATTGTAATTGATCTTAAGGTTTGGTTAAAAACAATTGATTAACATAGTTATGGACTGAAAATAACTGAACTAAAAAGAAATATGAAAAAGAACTCCTTGAAGCATCGGGCTCACTCTGGGTCGATCCTAATGCAAATGAGGCCCCGTCCTTTTCTCAAGCAGAGGGGGAGTAAGGATATATAGTCATTTCCCGAACCGGATCTTCATTTGGCTATTAAAACTGAACCATAATAATTTTCCTTTTTAAATGTAGCATTAATTAGGCATAAATGTTCCCGGCAGTGAAAAGCTATCTCCTAAAAATCTACCCTACATTAACTAATAATAAATGATAACTAATGAATATCGCTGATCTACTAATAAGCATTCACTGAGCCTTAAAAGCTTACAAAATACAAGGAATCAGAGTACCAAAGGGATTCAACAAATGAGAACCATAAATATCCATGAATGCTTGCCTTAAAAACATGAGAGCCATCATTTTACCCTATAACCCAACCTCGTAGCCCTCCTCTTCAAGGATGGGGGGGGGTAGCCAACCATCCTCAAAGGATGATTAAAAACCAAGAAAAATAACTAAATGAAAAGCAAAGGAAAAAGAATAAGGAAAACTAGAAAAGAAAGAAAAATGGAATCCATGTGTTTTGATTTCCCAACAAAGCAAAGCTTTTTTTGCACCAAAAAGTTACAAATCTCCCAAAACATTGGAGCTTATATAGAGTTTTTCTTAGGGTAAAATACCATTATGCCCTCAAAAAGCACTAAACAAAGAGGGTATAAAAGGAAAAAATGAGAAAAGAAAATCAAAAAGTCAACAAGGGAGGAGAGAGGGATTTCAGCGATTACGGAAGTCGGGCACGCTGTGGTCTGGCACCCGTTGCCAAAATTGGCACCAACGCCAAAATCCAATGCCAAAAATCCAATGCCAAAATTGGCACCAACGCCTACCTGACCGGTAGGATTTTGCACTCGGGTGCGACTTTCCCGTCTCGTTTTTCATTTCTCTCAAGCCCCGCTCTTCTTCCATCTCTTCGCTTCCTATTCTTCTTCTCTCGTTTCGCTTCCCGATTTTTTAATACATAAAGTTAGTTTTGGCTCGGATTCTCAGGCTTAGTTGATTCAACAAATTTGTATTAAAAAAACTACAAAAAGTCAAAATGCGATCGTAATAATAGTCAGCTTCAATGTAAATCGGGTTAATTAAAATGAGATTAGTATACAAAAAGCACTCAAAACCTATAATAAAATAGGGTTCAAAATAGCACTGGGGCACTAATCACCAATTCAAGCCTCGTAACATCTCTAACCATTTTACTACGGCTCTTAGCCAAAGAATAACACAAGTAGAAAGATCCTCTACTTTGAGTTGTTGGAACTCCTCCAACTCAGGTCCACGCGTAGCTCCCTGCACTGCTGCAGATCATCAACTTCTTATTTTTCTCCGTCGAGAACCGACGGTCCAAACGCCTGAAAATCTAGAGAGAAGGCACACCTTCTCTCTCTAAAATATGGAATTTCAGCCCACTGCACGTTTTCTCCAAGTTTTGCTTTCAAATGGAGAAGATAACTATTCACTGGCTATTCTCATTAAACATTTCATAATTCTATCTTGTCCCTTTTCTTGATTTTGACATTGCATTTAATCTAAGTCATCCATCTCATCCTCTCTACTACGCAGAACATGTGTCATACGGGTACATGCAGAGGCACTTTGTCATCACATGTCTCTCAAACCCGTTTACTGCGACCACACCCCGTGCCTCAAAAACGTGAAATTCGACCGCCTTGGAATCTCATGAAAATCACTTCTTCTTGGTAGCTAGATTCGCGAGATCTATCTCAACGGTACAGTCCAGTTTCATCATCCAAGATCTAGAAAATGGCATTTTGACCAAAATTGCGCTTTATCCCTTTTTCGTAAAATTAGATTTTCTCAAGCCTCTACATTCTCCCCATAAAAGAATTTCATCTCGAA
This sequence comes from Tetrastigma voinierianum, assembly GCA_016808115.1. NCBI lineage: Eukaryota > Viridiplantae > Streptophyta > Magnoliopsida > Vitales > Vitaceae > Tetrastigma > Tetrastigma voinierianum. The sequence continues at coordinate 710,960 of JAEQBH010002373.1, forward strand.
ATCTAATACACACATACGCATCCAACCACGCATACATGCTAACCCGTACAATCCTTGCCTAGTGTGTACGCCGGGATTCTCCTAAGGTCACAATCACCGACAACGCAATGAGCCAAGCCAACCTAATCCATGTCATGAATGACATTCATATACCGAGCTCCTGTTTACCACCAACACCCAATGCGGCAATTCTCCAATGGTACTCAAATCTGAGTCACTCCCGACTCTTATCACTCCAAGTCTGTTCACGGATAACCATGACTGTGTTTTCATCTCGAAATACCGACTTATCACCAACTCTAAGTCTACGTGATAACCATGACTCAGAGCCTCATCCTCGAGTCACTCTCGACTCCTATCACTCAACTCTAAGTCTATGTGATAACTTGACCGTGTGTTTTCATCTCGGGCAACAAAACTTTTAAGCCTACACTGCGAGCCTCTTACATCCACACAGAAATTTCGGATATCTCCACGGGTCTCTTACACCCATTACGTAAATTCTCGATATCTCCGGTCTCTTACACCTACGTGTAATGATAACCTGTTGTGTGTCTCTTGCACCCAGCCACTCAAAATTTCTATTAACTCCACGGTCTCTTACACCCAATACGTAAATTTCGGATAACTCCACGGCCCTTACACCCACGTAAATCGATATCCCCTCGGTTTCTTACACCCACACATACCCCGATTTCTCCACGGGTCTCTTACACTCCATTAATAGAAATCTTCGGGATAGCTCCCCGGGTCTCTTACACCCACACAGAGATTCGGGATATCTCCCCGGGTCTCTTACACCCACACAGAGATTTCGGATAACTCCACAGGTCTCTTACACCCACACAGAAATTCGGGATATCTCCTTGAGTCTCTTACACCCACACAGAAATTCAGGATATCTCCTCGAGTCTCTTACACCTACACGTAAATTGGGACATTCCCTGCCCTTACAGACCCACGTGATCTTTCGATACTACCGCGAGTCTCCTTCACCCTAACTCCAGGCTTTTTCACCTGAGGGGATTAACGGCCCCTTTCTTGCTTTGCCCAACACACATTAATTACTCTTAATTTCCTGATTTGAACTATGAGTCTTCATTGGACGCAGTCCCAAAGATAAACTCAACCCACACTCACAAGAGTGGTGAATGACCATACCGTGTACCCACACCCAACTCGACGCAATGTCACCGTGCACCCACACCCGACTCGATGCGATCCCCACCCCTCCCCCAAGGGGGTCCACCACAGCGTAACTGATATCCTAACTCATAATCTCAACCCATCGTGTTAACCCTTACCCTACATCCCAGTGGAAGAACATCTACGCCCGGGCTTCTCTAAAAGCCTCAACCTCTAAGCTCCAATCTGCCAAGATGTGTTACTAATGAATGAATATGATGCATCCCATTCAAACGCTACGCTAGTAAACAAGTGCAAGAGTAGAAACGTGCACTTACATATCCCATGCTTTAGATGCTCAACTAGCAACTCGTGGTCGGCACTCGACCTACGCTCCGCCCTCGCCTATGTGATCCGCTGGCGGCGTACCTTAGGTGTTGGTGCGGCACCTTGAATCGAGCATCGTTCCCTTAACCCATTCTAGGGGGTGGAGGAACAAACCGTGTCCTCTCCTATCCTACCGCTGACTGGGACTGCGCTGTTCCAAAACCTTAGGATCCTTGTCTTTGGGGGCAATCCCTCCTCATATGTCCGGGCTGCTAGCAATGGTAGCACACCATCTACCCATCCTGACTAGCAACCCTCACTCGTCTCACTGATGTTTGGGACGAGGTGTCCCATAACCTTTGATTCCGCCTGCGGGCAATCCCAGACAGTCCACAGCCGGGTCGGGCAGCAATAACATATCACCCGCCTCGCCTGACTAAATGTGGTTCCCGGCTCTCGTCCCGATAACCTTGGCCCTCGTCCCGGATATCCTTATAAACAGAAGTCTTCTCGGCTTCTTCTTTTCCTCGTTGAAGAAGATAAATCTTCCTTCTTCTTAGTACCAGCACCCATTTCCTGGATACCTCGCATAACATCTACCTCTCCCTCTGTGGTCTTAGTTATCCTGACCCTAGAGTCCATTCCTCCTCTAACCATTGGAGGACGATGTGCTTCTAAACGCTGGAGGTCGTTTGACCTACCCTGGTTCACTACTACACAAGCCTGTGCAATAATCCGCGATCGCAACTTTACGGCCCCAAACATAGCACTCACTGTCAAAAAGTCTATGGAAGTTTCGACCACACTCGTGACACCTTCTACGTCCTCGCCCTCAACTAGCCACCTACACGTGTCAAATGGCAAGTTAATATTCAACGCAGTATCTTTAAGGCATAAACACAACCTCGAGACACTATTCACAATTCGTAAAATTTTATACACTATGTCCTTGCATTCATAAGTAATGCAAGACAATAATTTCATTTTTATTAAATCATATTCAGCAAAAATATTTTATTTTATTTTATTTTGTTTTAAAAAATTTTTTTTTTTTTTTTGAAACCCTGTGGAATGTTGTTTCATGAACAGTTGTACATGAACAATGTCCAAAACAAAGGACTTAAAAGTCTCCCCGAGTCAAAATCAAGGTACGGTGCACACTCGAACCCACCAAGGCTACCACTGATGCCAGCATTGCTCCTGCCGAGCACTGGGGCTGCGACGCCGCGCCGTGGTCGCGGGCACGAGCGTCAGATCGCGGGTTCCCCTCCCGACCGCAGGTGTCGCAGCGCCCGCCAGAGCCGCGCCACAAGACGCCGCCGTGTCGCACTTCTACTGCCACATGATACAAGTTTGTATCGCGGACAAGCTACGAGTTTGTATCGTGACAGTACTTGTCGTCTTGTACGATTGTCTGGCCTTTTGCTCGGTCGTGTCGCGGCGCACCTTGCGGCGGGTGTCGTCAACGTCACGTGACCTGACCCGGCGGTGACCTCCGCGTGTCGCGATACAATGGGTGTATCGTGACACCTCCACAGTGGCGGGCCTCCCTCGTATCCGCGATCTGACGGTGTATTGTGACACGCTCCTGACCGGGATGCGCTGCGGGCCTTGTCATTAGAGCCTCTCCCATTGAATCGTAGCCCGGTGGCCGTGTCGTGGCCACAATTTGTAGGTATCGTGGCGTGCCATAACGCGCGGCTGGCCTCGTGGTTGAGCCTTTCTTTCTTTGCCTGTTCATATACTGTCACGACACAATGATCAGATTGTGACCCTACATAGTTGAAATGGCAAGATCACCAACTCGCTTGCCAACTTTTTTTTTTTTTTTTTTCACATAATCATTTTTTTTCATTTTGTTCCACTTATTGAAGACCAAATTTATTATTTATTTTTCATTTTTTCAGAGAACAAATAAATTTTCTAAAATTTATTTTATTTTATTTCATTTTTTCCGCCATTTAATGTGAAACTCCTAAAATTTCTCTCATCAATTTTTTTCATTCTGAGTTTCTCCTTGTTACCCATAAATGCAAGAGTTTGTGACCACAAGACTTCATACAACTCAAAATTTTTATGATAAATTTTAACCCTTTTTCTTAGCAAAATCGAAAATTTCCCAAAGCCTACACACCGTTTATGTTCAAAATCGAACTTATTGTCCGTAAAATTATGTATATATATATATATATATATATATATATATATATGGTATATATATATATATATTTTTTTTTCTTTTTTCTTTTTTTCGCTCTTGGGCATAGACCTCATTTTGCCAAAATTTTCTCGACCCTAAGTTCAAGTTTTCTCCTATGCTACTCAACCAAGCATACAAATCAATAATAACCATACAACACATGATCACACATCACTCATAGTGTTGGCACACAAATTCAATCACATATACAACACACAATCCAATTACACATCACATTCATTCACCAAAATGCACAAGATGCATGATCTAACCGTTTCACTGTCCTAGGTAAATCAGATACTCAAATTTTCACGATACTGTTATAACTTCTAGTATCCAACATCGAGCTATACTAAGCTGTGATGTTCTTATACTTTATGACCATTAGCTAAGCCCAAGTCCCTCAAGCCCTAGGTAGTCGTATACCAAAGCTTTACACCCATCGAACTCCCAAGGTAATCATTTACCTTAGCTTCGATACTGCCGTGACGCCCAAAACAGGGTCCTGACAACCCACAACTCATGGAATACCCGTGATGCCTGCATCCGACAATGACCACTCATGAAAATCTGGCAGCTGCCCCAGACGGAGTTTCACCAACACAACCTGTCCCAAACAACATAATGACCACACCGGGTCCATGCGTAGTAAAAATAATTGCCACTGGGCCCTCGCATCAATACTACAAAAATACATCAACTATTACTCATTAATTAAGAGTTATTACATTTTAACCAAAACATATATCAAAATTTAAAAGTTTTAATACACATGTTCTACAAATCGCATCGTACCAAACATCAGCCACAACCTAATTCTTCCAAAAATCTATTTAAAGAGCGAGACGCCTCTCACACCCAGACTAAATAATGATCTCTCAACAGGTGAGCACGCCCACAGTGAAATCTCCTACACGTTACTCCCCACCCAAGTGCACATGTAATGATCCAACATAAACACACACTCAAGCAAATACATGATCCTACTCAACGTTCACATACCCAATCCTGTCTCAGTCTCACCGACTCTCACGCATGCTTAAGCCAAAGCGTAGAAAACATCCTTTTTATTTTCTTCATGCCGCACTCATTAACGTAATTTTCTAGTTGCTCCCTGCGGCATATGAAATGCATTACACTATTACTCAAACCACACACAATATATCATTTACGCATATTAACAAAATTTACATATGCCACACATGTTATTTAATTCTCATCAATAATATCAAAATTAGCTCACTCAGGCTAATTACACCATTTCCAATGGCTATTTTCTACACACAATTATATTTTTATATAATCTACATCACAGCACACATTTAATTACATGCATTAACATATTAATTCTCACACAATTCCAAGCCATTCATGCTAATATATTTACATGCATGTATTATTAACAATACCTTTAATTCCCATAATTCATATTATTCGATTCTCAATTGACACCAAAATTAGCTCACATGAGCTAATTTACTAATCAAGTAATTCATTTTGAATCACCAACAACATAAAATTCACACCAAAAATCACGAACATACCACGTGAACGCTGAAACCCCTGGGTTGGCACCGCTCACGCCACAACAACGAGATTTTCCACTTGGCTTCAAAAGCTTTTGAGATCAAGACAAACAACTCTTCCCAGAACATCCCCAACCATTTACATGACTCTTAGCCAAAGAATACACAAGTAGGAAGATCTCTTACCTCTCGAGTTGCCTGAATCCCTCCAAACGGCAACCACCGCGCAGCCCTCCCTCACACCACACCTCTGTGATCGACTTTACTTTTGTTCACGAGAACCATTTCGGCCCAAAGGCCGAAAATCTAAAGAGAAGGCACACCTTCTCTCTCTAAAATCTGAAATTTCAGCCCACTGCACGTTTTCTCCAAGTTTTGCTTTCAAATGGAGAAGATAACTATTTGCCCTTTGTCTTATTCTCATTAAACATTTTCATACTCTACTTGTCTCTTTTTCGATTTTTGACATAGCTTAATCTAAGCCATCCATCTCATCCTCTCTCTACCATACAACATGTGTCACATGGGTACATGCAGGTGACTTCATCACATGTCTCTAAACTGCTTTACAAAACCCGACACCCTAAGCAGGCTCTCGAAAAACATGAAATTTCGACCATTCGAATTTAATAAAATCAACGTGGTAGCTAGATTTCGCAAGACGACCCAAAGGTGAACTGCTTCATCATCCGAGATCCAGAAAATTTCCGTATTTGACCTATCGTTTTTTAATTTTTCTAAAATTAGATTTTCTCGGGGTTTCACACTATCAATTCATAGTGGTTGATTATTAGATCAAGTATGCATCTCATTTCCCAAAAAGGAAGAATAACATTTTAAAAAAACATAAAATATACAACATAAAGCAAAAGAACATATAAGAACCCACTTTTACCCCTTTAGCAAAGTAAACTAGAACATGTAAAATTTGTCTTTTTGGACATTTCGAATATTTGTTTATTTTCGGGCATTATTATTTCATTCAGGTTTCTGCATTAATTATAACACTTTTACCTCGTTTTGATCGAGTAACAATATTGATGTACAATGAACTCACCACTCGGTGCACTGCTTAGAAGGAATAAAAACATGAACACCATGAACGACTTCACCGACGTCTGCTTATAGTCATATATTAAGAAACAAAAACTATCGAGTCTTCAAAGTGATTAATAATAATAATATTAATTCATAATTCAATGCAAACATGCAAGCACAATGTATGGAAAAAGGGAATTTACTATTATTCATATTTATAAAGCGTGAAAGTGGGCAATAAAGAAAAATTTTGAAAGAAGAATGGATCACTATGATAAATTCAATGATACCGTTAACATAACCACCCTCAGAGCCTCCCCTTTAGTGGATTCTAGAACCTCTGAATTGAATTATAAAAAAAAAATGTTCAATTTTTAAAGATGTTTTATATTGGGTTTGAAGTTAAACAATCGAGGCAAGATATGTAAAGAATACGATGTGATATGATTCAATATTATGAAATGGTGAGATTTTGCTAAAATAACATGTGTGCATATTGTCGACTCCGCCCTTTTTCCCAACATATTTAGTGGAAAAGGTGATGAAAATAAAAATCCATAATATTAAAATTAACGACCATGCTGAGATTAAATTGTTAATGAGTTAACATGGTTATGAAAAGACCCATTTGGATAAATGCAAATCAAAGAGCAAGAAATATGAGTAGAAAATGATAAGTTATTGCTTTACCACCAATTGACATTCTCCAACTTAGGGGAATAGACATTTGTGACTCAAAACAGTGAGGAAGATTCAAAACCTTAGCTTAGCAATAGTCGTACAAAATTCTAAATTTTCAGGATGAAGAATTCAAACCTTAAAACAATAGCAATGCATCAGATATAACATGAAGCACACAAACGATACATCTTTGCTCCGCCTTTACTTAATTCAAGATGTAAACGCATCTAATCAACTAGTGAACATTCCTTAGTGAATGTTACCCGCTTCGCTTCGCTAGGGCAAAGAGTGTTATAGGCCTTTCACTTTTTCTGCTATGTATGTCAGAATGCTAAAATACGCATCGGGTATAATGGTCGATTTGAGGCAATGGTGGGATGAAAAATGGCATCCAAAAATAAAACACTACACAATCCTTTAGTTATGTATCCATATTGAGAGAGAGAATGGATTAAGATCATTGAATTTAAACCTTGAAACTCTCATCATAACTTGAGATGGTTATGATGAGCATTGTCCCTGCATGAGCATTGAATGGATTCATCTACTAAAATCAAATTTATGTCATAAAATAAAACAAACGCATGAAATGTCAAAGGCCTTGTATTATTTCACAACATAGATTCCTGTACAATTTATTCATATACAATTTCAGCACCCACCCATGTACATTGCCAAGTTCTTTGAGAGATATCTAATATATATAAAAAGACCCACGTGACAAGCTAAAACATAGTTGAATATCTATTCAAGACTTTATCAAATAGTACTGATTTGAATTATGGACAAAATAACATCAAAAACCAAATTTTCAACAATTGACCACAAACTAAAAAAAAAACACGTAACAACCACTAAAAAACCAAAACGTAACCGATCAAAAACTACGATATAAAGAATGGCTATACACATTCAATGCAAGTTTATAAGAAAAACACGTTTGGAAACCCTAAGAGACAACATCAAAACTAAGAACCACTGTGCAAAGAATAAATCAAAGATGCGATGCCTATACCGAGTTAACGGATTAGCATCGAGAGTCCAGTTAATTCTTCTTCAGCCTTTCGATGGATTCATATCAAGACCGATTCAACAATGCAATCGTAGTTTCCCTAAACTCATCACCCACTTGCAATAATGTGAGCTTAAATCAAGCCCAGTTGAAGGTCTAAGAATACGAGAGAAATGTCGATTTTGGTTGATATGAAATGAAACCTAGAACCTAGAGAAGAATGGCTCTAAGAGGAGGGGGGAGGAAACAGATTTATAAATGTTTATAATGTCTAAAACTATCTTTTGCTTGGTCAAGCTTCTAATTATCAAGATTGGGTTCTTCATTCTCGACCTCTTGTGACCTTGGCCCGACATCATTCAATCAAGGATGGGCTTCACCCATTGGCCTTGGTCGCACACCGGGTAATGTGGGGTTCAAGAAATAATCATAGTTTGGGAAATTTAATTAAAAATCAGTTGCACCCTCAAAATACATTTAGACAAAGAAAACTCTTTCATTAAAAACATGTTTGAATAAAAGCACTCTAAAGGGTACTCTGAGATAATCATTATTCTTTGTTTCAAACCCCCAACTATCTCGACAGAGAAGGAGATTGAAGACTGCAGATGCAAACTGTCTTATCAACTACACAAGCAAAACCTAGCAATCATTCATCATGTTTTCAGGTAGAAGACTTGAAGCTTTATTTTTTTTCTTTTAATAATTGTGACTATTCGACTACATCTTACGCGACCTCAATTAATCTCATGTGGTTGAAGGACCTCCTGTTTGTTCTCACGCAACATTAGTTAATGTGCAATTTCATAGTATTCGGCTTATAATACTTTAAAACTAGTCAACCTATCTGAGTCACGCCAAATCAATGAGTAAATCGACTATTTTTATTCGAACGAGCTTTTAGCTAGCCCATGTAGGTTTACAAACCAATATGAGCCAAAATAGGTCAAAATCTTATGAAAATGTTAAAAAAAGAATTTCACAAATTTTATAATTCTTCAAATAAAAATAAATAATATATAAATATATAATAATAATTAATATATAAATGATGGACAAAAATATTGATGTTAAAATCATCTAAAATTTATGAAGATATTTAAAATCTTCAAAATAATTAAATAAACAATACTGTAAGATGTTAAATTGTTTTTCAAGTGTAATTAAATTGGCATGATTATGATAATTTTCAAATATTTTGATTCGCGCAATGTAGGTCGAGCTAAAATCATCAAAATTTATATACACCCAGCCTACTACCCATTAGTCAAGCTACCGCAAAGATGGTCTGTGATCGAACACCTGGGATGGGTTTCGCTGTTAAGATTCCTCCACTGGAATTGTGGTATCGTATATGGGAGTTGATTGTGCCAGGTTTGAATTGTCTCAAAGGTTTGCACATTCGACATCAAATCCCAGGGGCCATAGGACACCGTTCGTCAGGTACAGGATTGAAATTGGTGCAAGGATCGGACTCCAGGTGATTTTCGCCACCGCAGATGCACCTCTCGGGAGCCGCTTGCCTTCAGCTCCTCACCTTCCTGGGGGCCAGGCTGAAATCCTAGCTCATTTCATTTCTTCAGCACACATCCCACCCCCTTTCGCTGACTGTGGTCTCATCCTATCCACCTCTGTATAGAGCTCATCCCAACTCTTGTAGTTTCAGCCACGAATTTAAAAATCCATGGCTTCATCAGGATGTTTACTTAGAAAGTCTCCCCCCACACATGAGCTTCCAAGAGCGCCTCATGGCGTGAGACATACGCCACCATAGAAGTGGTTCAATAACATCCAAGTGTCAAAACCCATGATGTGGGCATGCACCGATGGTTTCCACAAATCTTCTTCCCAACACCTGCAAACTTTTCACCATCCCAGCCGCAAAGTGTAAATTCTGTTTTTCAAATTATCGGGGTCTCGTGAGCACGAAGAACTTTTCAAGACCAACTCGCACACCAATTTAATGGTGGGTTCTAGCCCTCCCAATGAGTCAGAGCCATATCTTGGTTCGTCTCTTAGAGTCAATGGAAATGCCTTAGCTTCAAGAATCCATGTCCATCATACCTTCCTTAAAGGTAGTGCAAACCTCCTCAAATCCCTAAGACGCCAGATGGATTTTCATTTCATACCATGGTATGTAAGGCGGCATTCAACATGGCCTCACTGCTACATCACGCCAGAGGAATGATACAGACGGGCAATCTAACTCTGTGAGGGTGATGTGATCCCCGCGGTTCATGTGCATTCGATTCAGGGTTCCTGGTCACCGCTGTTCTCGTACGGGATCCATGGTATCGGGCCATTAATCGACTTCACTAGCCAGTCAAGTCAGGTACTTATCCTTTGCACCACTGACGTGTTCTATCCCATCAAGTAGACACGCGAGCCACACAATTATAGAGACAACAAAGAGCAACAACAAAGTTTGCAAAGATTAAATTAACTAACAACAATAAATCGATCGAATGAAATCGAATCGAAATGCTGCAAGTATCGCTTTAATTGCTAAAAATCGGTAGCCTCAGAATCGAAGCGCAAAAGAGGTAAAAAGAGTTACCTTCACTCTGTGACGTGATCACAAGTACTTTTCAACTTACCATTTGTAGTTTGCACCATCCCCAAGAACGGCGCCATTTGATTCGTGCCACGCAGTTGAGCCAAATCAACAAAATTTATATACACCTAGCCCCACACGCTGTGAGTCAAGCTAATGCAAAGATAAATGTCTAGGATCAACACTGACGTTTTCATCCTAAAAATGGCTTGGTAATCGCATGAAGGTAAGGCTTTATTCGGGGACTTTTGGAATTGTGTTTCAAAACGTGGGAATGAAGTCAAAACCCATAAAGAAACTCCAAAAAACCGGCTAAAAGGTGAAAAAGCTAACTTTGAAGATTTAGGTCAACCCTGGCGTTGGGCAAACAAGTGTCCCTGCTTTATCTCGCTATGACATGCAACCTATAGTCCATGGCATAACTGATCTATATTTAACGCTAGCAAACCTCACCCATGAAACACTCCCTATTCGAGTCAATATTGTGTAGCATGCCATGGCCCTTAAAACCCTAACACAAATTCATCATTTCAGAGGCTCGTAAAGACCATCTAAAGACCAACAACAGACACCTCGAGACGCATCCAAAGATGGAGAGACACAAAATAATAAACAAGAAATGTTATTTAACCCCAATTCAAGAACCCTAACATGTAACATTATCCCGGGAGGCTCAGAAGACCATCTAAAGAATGCTGCATCTCTCACCCGAGCACTGCATCCTAAAGCATGGAGAATATCACAACCTAATAACATCCCATGTTATGCAACTATGTTTTGAGAATATCAAGGGAAGCTACAACACACTACCCGTGAGCTTTAGTACAAAAGGACAACATGCATATGCCCCACCACCAAGCTAGCTTCCTTCCTCTTCAAAGAAAGGAGGCTTAATACAAGTACCCTGAGTCACATCCTCGAAGAGGGGTGTTCAAAATGAAAGAAGAGAAAGAAGAGAGATAAGAGAGAAAAAGAAATAAAAGAAACCTAAAATAAAAGACTTATTTACAAAAATAAAAACTACAAAAAAATCCTCCACGCATTATTGTCTAATGTCTTTCAGATCGTTTCTACAAACAAGAGGTTTATATAGGCCACTCAAGGTATGAAAAATACCAAAAAACCCATGAAATTGGCTGTTATTGACACCAAGTAATACACTAAGTTTGGGAGGCGGTTTGTATTCTACAAAGCATGATTTATAAGAGCATCAATTTTCGCTAATAGAGGTGAGGGATTTTTTCGCTTAATCAGCGGAATCACAGCCTAGCGAATGGAAAATTTCACATACTTATAATTTCGTTAGTTGGCAATTTCTAAGAAGGAACAATAAAGCAGTAATGGGAATCAGGTTTTTCGCTAAAAACGTGCCTAGAGAACCGAGGTGGTCTAGCGAAATTTGCGTTTACTGTTGTCACAACAGGTCGCTTAAATTTTCGTTAATCCTAGCGAAAATTTTTCACAAGCTTAGCTTGGCACCCCGCATCGCTGATCCTTCACCGTTTCATCCCGCTCAACCCATCGAATTTTCTTCACTTTGCCTGCTTTGGTTAATTTGGTCAGGCCGATGGTCGACTTGAATTCAACTCATGATTCATCATTCGACTCTGAGATTGAACTCCAAAAGTGCTACAAAAGCTCGAAATGTACCAAAAATACTTAAATGGCATAAGTACTACAGTTACTAGAACACTTCACCAGAGCAATGACATGATAATGCAAAAAAGCACTCAAAACCTATCTAACATGTGGTTCAAAATTGCACTTTGGGCACTAATCACTTTAGGTAGATACCGCCGATAACTGTGAGGTAAATTTATAGGTAAAATTTACCTACGGAACACTTCCGTCGGTCAACTGTGGATTTTTTATAGTGTAATTTACTTACGGAATACTATTCGTCAGTAATCCGTAGGTAATTTATAGATAAAATTTACCTATGGAACACTTCTGTTGGTAAACTGTGAATTTTTTATCTGTAATTTACCTACGGAAGACTATCTATCGATAAATTCCATCGGTAATTTGCAGGTAATTTATAGGTAAAATTTACCTACGAAACACATCCGTCGGTAAACTGTGGAATTTTTATAGTGTAATTTACCTACGGAAGACTATCTGTCGGTAAATTCCGTCGGTAATCCGTAGGTAATTTATAGGTAAAATTTACCTACGGAAGATTACAGTCGGTAATGTTTCATAGGTATTCCATTGGTAAATGGTACCTAAAAGTCGGCGTGCGAAAATTACCTACGGAACACTTCCGTCGGTAATTTTCCGATGGTAGCAAAATTGTGGAAAAAATAATACGCCTTGTTCCGTCGATATTCCGTCTATAATTACCAACGGAATTTAATCCGTTGGTAAATTGTGAATTTCTTGTGGTGGATGATGTGTTAGAAATAGCACGTGAAATGCCAGAGATAACAAATGATGTGTTAGAACCTAATATGACTCAACTTGTAAATCCTATTTCATCTTCAATTTCCTATTCCTACATGGACCTAACAAATATTCTTATTCTATCATCTCCTAATCCCATTTCAAATTACAACACATTTGATGATTATTTTTCACACCTTATTTTACTTTCAACCTCAATTCCTCTTCAAGCCTCTCAGAAAACCTTATTTCATCATCTTGTAATCTCATTTCAAATGAGAAACCAAACAATTGATAGTTCTTTGTCAATAAGACCTAACTCAAATGGTTTAGAGCTCAAGCAACATTGAGAGGGGGTGGATCTAGGATTTGAGTCCCATAAGAGACAAATTTGTAAGGATCAGAATATTATGATATAATGTAAAATAAATAGTTATAAAAAAAATTTGATAGTTTTTTTTTAAACTATATTTCAATTCCATCGCCTAATTATACTTTCTCTGATTCTAACATTTCATCATCTTCTAATCACATTTTAAATTATAACCCCACATTTGATAATTCCTTTGTAGACCCTTTTTCAACTTCATCCCTTGATATTTTCTCAAGTCCAAACTTTAGTTCAAATTGTCGCGCCTCGAAACTCATCTTAGGGGCATGATTGTCAATTCATACCTCAAATCCGAAGGCTCGAAGCATGAAATGACACAAACTTGCCTTTTGTAATTGAATTGTGTCTACTTACCAAACACATATTCAGAGTAATGTGCAACTTTCTAAATTCCTTAATTTCAAAATGTTCATTTCATGCCAACAAAAAATTATTTCTAGATCTCTAAATCTCAAATACAAATTTCAAATAGAGTTGTTTAGAATCTAAAAATATTTAGAATATCCCAAATTCCAACTTGAACTAATAAAAAAATTTTCAAGTGACCTTCCATATTATCTTCCAAAACCGAACAATCCATATAAATATGAACTTATTAGATCAACAAAGTCCAACATAAAATTTTAATCAAATCCTAATAATGACAAATCCACAACATCGCAGAAACTAAAGGGACCTGAAAATATATCAATGAATGAGAGTGGGCTTAAAGCCCAATAAGAAATACTAATACTATTTCATGAATTAAAAAGTTTTCATTCATTTAACAAATATGTGATATTTTTCATCAAAACTTTTTATTCAAAAAGAAGTTGGAACATTCAAAAATTAGTTAAAGACTTAGGTGGTGTTTGTTTTTTTTTTACTTAATGCTGAATATAATTTTTTTTGAGCTTAATGCCGAATAGCACTTAATAGCATTGCTATTGCTGTTTGTTTTTTAACACAAGTTTTAACATTGTGAATGAAGAGGATGACAATATGACGGATTATTTTTGGGGTTCGTCCTGTCATTCTTTACACATGTTTAATTTAATTTAATCGGGTTAATGGGTTTGAGCGTGTATTTTCTCAAGTCCTAGACGGTTCGTATTTACTCTTCAGAAACTCAAAATGGGAAATTTTCAAAATGGCAAATACACAAAAATAATAAATTACCATAAGGGTTCAGTGAAGCCTAAAAATTTCTAGATTCGATTTGACAAAACTGATCACGTTAAATCTCGTCCTCGCGAAATACAGCTGACCCAGAAAAGTTTTCGGTTTAATTTCCGAGACAAGCCGGAAATTTTTTTCCGATTTTCAAGTGATAAGTTGCTGATTTAAGAGACTGAGATTTTTACGAAACTGCTTTAAATGACTTGAAAGCAGTTAATTTAAAATAAAGTGAATCGAAAAGAATAAATTGTTTCGATAGAAACTGACCTAATGAAGCAATATGAATCATATATTTAAAATAAATAATAATAAGCCCCATTTCGATTATATTTAAAAATAATTTTTATTATTTTATTTTTATACTTTTTAATATAAATAATTATTATTATTATAATGTTTTTTAATAAATAATATGTGTTCAATATTTTTATTTTTAAGAAAAATATTAATTTTAATATAATAAAAATAAAAAAGCAACATAAAAATTAAAATAAAAATAGAATGTAAACCACTTTTTCCATTCACTCTTGTTTAATTTTTAAATGAGACAAGTTTGGGAATCGAAAAATAAACGAGCCGGTCGGATGACGCCCGCCCCAAACTCTCCGTCATCCCAAGAGCCGCATATCACAATTATTCTTTTTGTCATAATGATTGAGTTGTTCTTATTTTTGTGAAAAGCTGCTCATAGAAACAAATATTTTCAATTTTTTCTTCTATCTTAACTTTTTAAAAAAATCACAATAAGTCGTGAAAATTTTAAAATTAAATACTTAACGAAGCTATTCAATTTTCACAAGATTGAGCCAAAAAAAACAAACACCACCTTACTTATATCACGTTTGTTAAGGGGAGGATGTGATAAATTGTATTTTTCAAAGGGCAAAAAGCAAAATAAAATAATTCTTTTAAATTAGAATAAGGGTATATACCCCGAACCCCAAGTATAACAGAAAAGAAAATTATTTAAGAAAACTTTATGCTTCTTCCTCGCACAGCTTTCCACTCATCAGAATCTAGTGAACCTAAGTCAGTCATATTCAGCATCAAATAGTTACTTTCAAGAGATGCATTTTTCCATACATCTATTATATAGACTCAAAAAAAAAAGACTGCTTCTTCTTCTTGGCTGTTGAAGCTCAAAAACTCAAGATGTCAAATCTAAGGACAGAATCCAATTCAAAAGGGGGGCACTTTTTTTTTTTTCACTTATTTGGTGTAGATTCTTTAATTTTCTTTTAAGTAGAAGATAACCCAAAGAACCCATGATTTATTTACACCTTCTTCTCAAAAAATAAATGAAACAGTTTGTTAGTAGTGTCTATAAATGCTTTTGAGTAGGATAATAAAAAGTAAAAGAAAAAATACATATAGGTTACCACCACCGTAAACTATGAGATTGTGAATGAAAAAAAGAAGGTAGTAACCGTTAAGAAGTTGATTGCATTCAATTGTTTGGTTGTGACTAAATTAGTAGCGAATTTAGAAGGAGAATCGTTTGATGCTGCTTCTGAAGAGGCCATCGATAAGGTACAGGATGCTGCCTCCGAAGTGCAATGAAGAATGTTGTTTGGAGTTATTTAACATGTTTTATATCAAATACCTAAATTTGTGAAATCAAAAGAAATTGAAATGGACTCTAGATGGTCCTTACAAGGGTCATACAGACGAGAGGGAGGTAGTCTAGATCTGGACGAGGCTTGATCGTCTCATTCATATGGATAAGGGATCAATCATCCAATTTTGGTAGTCCCGACGAGGTCCAAATAAGGTTCCGAAAATTGGCCTTAGCCTTGTTCATCCGGACGAGGAGCATGGGTCGTTCGAATGAGGTTTGGGTCATGCAAACGAAGTTTGGGTTGTATAAAAAAAATTGCCTCTTTTCTAGAAGGTATGCTCATCCGAATGAACTACAGAGTTGTTCAGATGATGGAGTTTGGTCATCTGGACAAGTATCAAACGAGGTTTGGACGAGACAAAGGTCACTTGCAGAGCATTAATTAATGCTCTAACAAGTAGTTATCTAAACAACCCGAATGGCCATCCAGTTGAGGGGACTTTCAAACACTTTTGGTGTCTAAGACCCCATACTTATAAAGTGAGAGTTTTGCTTCATTTATTACTATGAGATTACTTGCAATTAAGCCTTCAACTATCATACCTCTCTTCCATGTGCATTTACTCTACTTACATACTTAGAGAGTGCATCATTGTCGTTCATCTTATCTTTCTCTTATATTGAGCACAAAAATGAATTAGTGAGAGTGAATTCATTCTACTCAAGAACTCAAATTTGAGAGATTTCAACTGGTGTTAACTTGAAGTGGAATTATGAGGAGCCCATTGAGTCATAACTCAAGTGTACAAGAAAATGAAGTTCGGACTAGAACTTGAAGTTAGTAAAACCTCATCGGATTGGAAGATAAGGAGAAATGAAATTCTGATCCGACTACTATAGCACTTGCATATATGAACAAGCAAACTTTGCAGAACAATTTCTCCTAATTGATCGTGGTGAAGTTAGCAATGGATTCCTATGCAGATGTGGAATTACGAGTCATGAGTATAGCCAATAACCTAAGGGCCAGACCACTGTCTTGACAAAGAAGATGACAATAACACTACAAGAAAATGAACTTTTAGTAATAAAATATTTTGTCATTAAAAGTTTAAATTTCGTTAGCAAATATGTTTTTTAACGAAAAGTATTTCGTGTTATGTTTGTCGCCCTAAACGCGTCGTTAAAAGTATCCTAACGTAATCTCTATTTTTGTTACCCAAAGTTTTTTCTGATAACATGCAATTTCGTCCTTAAAGGTTTTTTCCAATGAAATGTTTCATCTATGAAAGTGATATTTATCATCACTAAAAATAACCAAATTTGTCCAAAAAGTCGTCAGCGATTAATAGTGACAAAATTTTTTTTATTGAAAAATATTTTCACTAACAAACTAATTTCGTCTCTATTGCTCCTCATTATCTCCGTCGAAAGTATTATTTTATAACAAAATATTTCATTGATAAGATTAAATTTTTATTATTGAATGAGATAAAAAAAATTTCCAAAAGCCTTTGCTAATAAATTTATTTCATCTCTATTTGTTGAATGATGAAATAATTTTGTCCCTAAAACAAATTAAAAAGTTTTTGTAACAAATATATTTTGATAGGAAATATCTTTAGAGACAAAAAATTTTCATTAGGAAATATGTAAACATAATTATGAATTTTCATATTATAATTATATTTCTTGATTACTATATGAACCTGATTAAAACAATATAATAAATATTTACAATTCAAAAACGTTTCTTCAAAATAAAACTACATAACCCATAACTTCATTAATGCTATTAAAAAACCATACATAGTGATGATATAAAAAAAGATACATGTCACAACCAACAATCAAACAGTGCATTAGGTCCAACATGTTTATCACTCAAATTAATCAATTCACATGGCCAAAAGATAAGATCCATTATGTAACACCTGGTCCCGAGATAAATACAAAGCATACGATAATCGTAGGGGTATAAGAGTACCAATACATCAAGTATTTTTAATTAATGCATAGTTTGATAAATTATGGAAACCGGATTGTAATATAATAAGGGTAAAATTGTAATCCATAAAAGGATATGAAAATACCAACATGAGAGCAGGCCATAATAGAAATAACATAAGTTACAATTACAATATTTAAATGCTTGAGGGCTAAATTGCAATTAAGGGGAAGTAGAGTCTATAAATAAGCCATGAGACAAACATTTCATTTTTGGGTCTCATTATTTTGCTAGGGCTTCACAGTTCTAAGGAGAAGGAGAGGAAGAAGAGGAAGAAGAAGGAGAAAGAAAAGAAGTCCAAAATTCATATGCTGTTTTTGTAATCATGGCTTTGATTCTGCTTTCAGTGCTGGAGATGCTGCCTTCGGGTCTAGGTTTTGTGCAGATCACATGAACCTTGATCTGTTGTGGGGTTATGAGAAACCTCAATCGGGAGAAAAACAAACATGGAATCATCAACACACTGGCTGATAGTAATCACTGACTCAGTGTAGTTCTCGGATTTTCACTCAAGGTTTGTGGTTCGAGGTTCCATAAAGACCAATTCAAGTGTTGTGGAGTTGTTTTTGTGATGAATTTAAGATACCCTTGAGGTGTTAGGAATTATAGAAGTCAGATATGAATTGGTATCGTGCGGGAAAATAGCAAAAATCGGGTACCGAAGGTGTACTGAGGACCGTACACCCACCAAAGGCCAATATGTACCGGTATTACGTCCGTGGTACCTACATATGTGAGCCCAAAATGCCCGTAATGCTATGTTTTGTACATAATTAAGTCTCGAATTGCATTAATCGATAGTTTGAGGAACCCATTAAATTATTAAGATAGGTTCGAATAGATCGAACTCGACGAAATCGCTATGCATCACGCCACTGTTTATATTCACTGAAAGGTGAATAAGTCTAGGAAGTAAGTTGTTTATACTATAATGTGAGGCGTATTAATTGTCAGCGTATTCGCCTGGAGTGTGTATGTTAAAAAGCAAAGGCAAAAGTGGAACTTGTCAGTTTAGCAAGCAAAGAGAGAGTGTTCTAAAACTCATTTTAAACACTGTGTATTATTATTATAAACTCATTTACACTTCCAGATTTGCTATTGATCATAAACCATTTTCGTTAGTTAGCAATGAATTGGAAGAAGCAAATTCCGCTTTTGGAGTTAAACCATTTTTGAAAAGCAATAATTGGTTTTAAATTGTAAACCATTTTTCAAGGCAAAGGTGGCAAATGGTTTTGAATAATTAAACCATTTTTCATAAGCAAGCAAACAAATAATATTTCCTTCATAAAACAGCCTTCCCTGGGCTTCTAAGCAAGCAAACCTGGCCGAGGTATTCCAGACGCAGACGATGGAGTTAGATCTCATACATGACAGGCTGTTCTACGGCAAACTTAGGTCATACATCATGCATTTAAAGAGACCGCGCATACAGTGAGTATAAGGTTATGAGCTCTAACTAAATTATGGTGATGGCGCGAATTCAGTCAATTCCACCATATTTACAGAAAAGGTGATGTGGACACAAACTTTTTCCACCGCACGTCAGATGCCCAAGCTCTGTTCACTAGGTACGCAAGGCAAATAGCTCCGCAAGTTGATGTTTTATAAGCATGATATACGCTTTTGAAAATCACCATTGGTTCACTAGCCTTCCAAGCTCCAGAGAAGCTTTAGCAACGTTGAGCCTCAGTTCCTGCTAAAATCCATTGGTTGAGCCAAGCTCCCGTGGATTTTAGCAAACGGTTGAGCCCAAAATGCGATTTTTAAAGAAACCATGAGCCCTGTGCCTCGCTTTTATGAAAAGTTTTGAGAAATTTTAAAGCAAAGGTTTGTGAAAGGTTTTAAGAAACTTTTCAAGCAAGATAAAGCAAGCAAGCAAGAGAAATTTTGAGAAGTTTTATAAACTTCTAATACAATAAGATTTTATAAGCTTTTAAAGAAAAGCAAAGAAAGCAAGAAGGCATTAAAAGTCTATTAAACTTTAAAAGTAAACAAGTACAAAAGCAAGCAAGTTAAAGAAAAAGTTTTAGAAACTTTTAAAGCAAGAAAAGTAAAGTAAAGCTTCTGGAAAATATTTGTAAAAGAGAGTTTTTACACTTTAGACAAGCCCGAAAAGCAAAACATTTTATAAAAAAGATACACTTCACCGAGTCATAGCTCATTGATTTGTATTTTAAAAACTATTTCCGTAATGTGTACTAAAGACACTGAGCACAATAGGATTTGTCTAATATGGCTAATGGAACATATGTATACATGGTTTAATCTTGTGAGAATGTTGGAATGCTAGTTGCCATATTCGATATAGTGTAAATTGATGTATACAGATTTAAATTATATTTCATATACCATTATGTCGGTTTTTTTCCGCTAAGTAAGATTTTACCAAATCCTAAGTTATAAATAAAAGAAATTTTTATAAGAGGTTTAAGCAAGGTCACGGCTTCGTCACAGGATTTCATTGTTAGAGGTAACGGTCGATTGCGAGGTTTCCACGCGACCGCCGCTGGAAAGGGGTGGGGTGTGTCAGACAATAGATATGCGCATCATAAAGAAAAATCATAACTGATCTTAAATAACTGAAAATCCCTAAATTTTTGTTGATGTTGTTGGATCTCTTTGTTCTAGAAGAGCCTCCAGGTGTTCAATCCACTCATGCTGGGTATCAAGTTGCTTCCGCTGAGCCTACATAAGTACTGGAATCTCATAAAGTTTTTTCTCTAACTCTACCTCAAGCTGAGAAGATGTTTGTCTATATTTGAAAGCATAAGCCAATTTGGGACCAAATCCAAGACCCTTAACATATCCTAATCGATGCCCCAAAACACTCTCACAAATTTCCGTCTCAGTCATGACTTGAACTCCCTTTGATACTGGTTGGTCTAGGATCTCCAACATCTTCTCCTATTAATGCAAAAAGTAAAAAATAAAAAATAAAAAACAACTAAATATGATAATTTACTAATTTTAGTTTGACAATCTAAGAAAATATCTAAACTTGTTATCACATAGGAAATAATGTTAAATTAAGCAAGAATGAAGTATACATACTAAAATGATAATACTTCAAAATTTTAAAGCATCAACCACAACTATAAATCTTTTGCATAATATTTTCTTTTAATACATTTGTCAAATTTTACTCTTAATATGACTAATTTATGAACATTACCTCTAAACAACCACAAGTAAATCAAAATTTTAGTATATGACGATGAAGAAAAGTTTTAAACTTCTTATCACACGTTGGCAACAATTAGTCATGATGACACTTTTATAACGCTCCATTATTATTAACTTTGCTTTTAACACGTAGTTATTATGATAACAAAAATTTTAGAATTTAAGCTAAATTAAACTACATAAAAATCTTTAGCTCTTTTATTTATCCGGGTCATTCTTACTACCTAATAACACTTAAATAGTTCAATTTGACCAACCATTTTCCCATTCTCTGTTGACTGTCAAATACCATAAATAAATATTGAGTAAGATAAAGTTCATAGAAATAATTCAAAATAATTAAATAAAGTTAGTTTCATATTTTACCACTTGTAGACCATGTTGGAGAAATGAACGAGACCCTCCTCAATGATGGAAAAATATCTTTGATCTATTCGTTGAATTAATTTTTGAACGATGTTGAAATAACATTCAATATTAAACGATTATGTAAATATAAGAAGAAAAATATTTAATAAGAAATGTTATGGCATGTGGCTCATTCTGAGAGTAAAACCTTATGTGAATTCTTCTTCGATTCTAATCACCATTGTTAAATACCTCAACAACTAGTATCGTAGCGAGTTAAGATTGCTCAGATCTCCTCATGTAACATATCAGTTCGATGGATCCAAGAACTTCTTGACGCGTAAGAGGAGGATAAAGATGTGTTGGCGGCGTGGCTTGTTGAAGGTGTTGAGGAAAACTAATCAAGGAATGAATGCCACGACTGGAAGGATTCGAAACGAGGGCTACTACTCGACTATTGATGTGCTCGCCAATGAGGTGATGTATCATGTCACGACGAGGAATCTGGCTATCTAGTTAGTTGAGAGTCGATGCATGTCAAAGTCATTGATCGAACAAGCCATTTCTAAGAAGAAGTTGTATGGTCTAAAGATGGCAGAGGGGTCGGCACTAGATCAACACACAATATGTTTAATCGACGACAATGACCAATCGAAATGATGAAGTTCAAGAGGAAGACATGGTATTAATCATCAATTCTCACCCGGAGTCTTATGGACAATCTGTTACCACTCTGATACCTGAGAAAGAAACCCTAGAATTGAGGAGACTCAGTGCTCGCTATCCTTTTAATCAAAGGAAGAAAGCTAATGATGGAGTTCACAGTGGTGAAGGCCCCTGCTGCTGGCAGAATAAGGAGCTTGGGAGAAACAAGTCTCAGAGTGAGTCTAGTAAAAACAAATCTCAATCCAAATCGAGGAGAAGGAAGGATATTCAATGTTACAAGTTCGGGAAAAAGGGAAATGAGAATGTCTAGAATGGAAGAAATGGAACATAGAAAATGAGAGGGTTCATCAAACTTTGCAAATGTAGTAGAAGAAGGAAAATCAAAGAACGGTGATGGTGATATGCTTTTAGTTTCATCCAATCCAAATCATTTGACGAATTCTTGGATTATGGATTTGGCATGTTCTTATCATATGACACCCAATAAAGATTGGTTTGACACTTACAGGTTAGTAAATTTTGGTTATGTTATGATGGGTAATGATGCTTCATGCAGAGTTTTCAGAATGGGTGATATTAGAGTTAAGATGTTTGATGGTGTCATTAGAACGTTGTGTGATGTTAGACATGTTCCCGACTCGAGGAAAAATCTGATTTCATTGGGAATTCTAGACGGTAATGGTTTTAATTACAAATCTGCCAATGAAGTAAAATGAAGGTGAGCAAAGGTGTCTTGATAGTGATGAAGGGGCAAAAGCTAGCATGAAATATCTACAAACTGATGGGTACCACAATTCAGAGGTGAGCTAAACCAGAGCTGCGATTAGATAGTACACTCAGGCACACAAGGATTAGGGCATATGGGTGAGCGTGGATGATAGAGCTTCATAAGAGAAAGAATTGAAGGGTATCACGCAAGCTGAAGTTCTGCGAATATTGCATTTTTGAACAAAAACAATAGTAGTTCAAAACAAATAATAAAACAAAGGATTTTGATTATGTTCACAGATGTTCGGGGACCAGATAGACAGATCCTTAGAGAGACAGAGATTTATGATTTTTATTGATGACTACTCATGGAAAGTTTGGGTGTACTTCATGCGGCACAAGTTAGAAAAATTTTCCAAATTCAAGTTATGGAAAACTAAAGTGGAAAACCAAACAGGGAGGAAGATCAAATGCCTTAAGTCAAATAATGGTAAAGAGTACACAGACTCAAGATTCACAGAGTTGTGTAAGGAGCATTGGATTAAGAGGCACTTCACAAATGAAAGACACCAATAAAGATAATGGTGTAAGGTGAGTGGATGAATGATCTTTAGTCAAAGGAGTTTCGTGGTATCATATTGAATAGTGAAAAGAAGTTTTGGGCATAGGCGGTGAGTATGGCATGCTACTTGATTAATAGGTCACCAAGGCAGAAGATGTGGTGCCAAAGAGGTATGATTGTAATGATGGTAGACTACTAGAGGTTAAGAGTGTTCGGATGTCCAAATTTCATGTCACGATTGCCAGAGAGGAGAGATCAAAGCTTGATGCTAAGTTTAGACAATGCATTTTTTTGATATTAGAGTGGAAAGACTGTTAGGATCCAAGGCAAACAAGGTGGTGATCAAGAGAAATGTGATTTTTGGATGAGAAAGTCATCTCATCACTCAGAAGAAGAGTAGCTGTGGTTTCTGAAAATCACTAGCTAATTTAGCATGTGATACGTGGAGCTGTGAGGACTCAATGCAAAGGATGATACCAAAATTCAGAGAGAGCTAGTACAAATATCAAGAACTAGTAGTAAGATCCACAGTGCAGGACAAGCACACTCATAGAAACCTACTAAGTATACTGAGGTCGGTTTCTAAGGTATCAATGACTGTAAGAAGGGGGGATCCACTAACTTTCAAGAGGCGTATTACTACCAAGAGAAAGGTAGCTGGATGGGTGCTATGGAGGAGGAGATGCAATCTTTGCATAAGAACCAAACATGGGAGTTGGTGGAAATTCCTAAAGGGAAGAGGGCTATATGGTGCAAGTGGGCGTATAAGAAGAAAGAAGTAGTTTCAGAAAATGAGGGTGAAAAGTTTAAGGCTCACCTAGTAGTAAAGGGTTACCCACAAAAGCATGGGGTTGACTATGATGAGATTTTTTCCCCCGTGGTCAAACATACCTCTATCAGAATAGTGTTGAGTTTGGGGTATATTTTGATATGGGAGTTAGAGAAAATTCGATGTAAAGACACTCATGGTGAGTTAGAGGAGACCGCTTACATGGTAATCTGTAAGGGTTCACTCAATACTGACAAGAACACTCTTGGTCTCAGAATTTGAAGAAACTACCATATAATGAAGTAGTCCCCAAGGCAATGGTACAAGAGATTCGACTTCTACATGATTCGAATTGGCTACAAAAGATGTGAGTATGACTATCATATTTATGAAGTATCGGACATGTTCATCCGCTTATTGATTTGTGGATGATATGTCGATTACGAAGTACAGAGTGATATTAGTAAACTTAAAGATCTTATTATAGAATGACAAGGATTTGGATGTGGCCAGAAGACTTAGACAGAGATCTGTAGAAAAAAGCTCTGTGGAGTCATGGTTGTCTCAAAGTGGCTATACAGAAGGTGTCAAGAGGTTCTAGATTTAGAGAATACAAAACCGTTAGTACACCTTGGCTAACCATTTTCGTATTGTCTACTACATAGTGCTCAAAGACAATGATGATGTACAAGACACAAATAAAGGTCCCATATGCAAGTGGTGTCAGGCTATGGTTAGAGCAAGACTTCAGATTTGTACAAGTCACTGTATGGTAAGCAAGTTTCATTAATCTGTAGACAATCGCATTGGGATGAATACATGGGACTTATACTGAGGGGGCTACAAACTATGGCATCATGTTCAGTAGACAACATAGTGTTCCTTCAATTGTGGGATATGTAGATGGCTTATGTAAGGATTGGATGATAGGAGGTCCACCACGTGTTATGTGTCTGTTCCAGCAAGAGGACCTATTTGCCTTAAAGGAAGTCATGGTAATGTACCTTAGCTGCATTATCTAACACATTGAGTGAGAGGAGGTAAGAATGGTTACCGCAAGCAAATGGCTTCTTGCGTGATTAGTCAAGGAGCCGGGTGTTCAAGAAGGTGGAGTTCACAAGACGATAGCGTAGAGCGCCACCGGTGGCAATCAAGTGTATCATGCAAAAGCACCACACACATGACGCTAGATATGTAAGACGTAGAGTTGGTCTCTTTCTGCTGAATATTGTTTAGAAGATTCATACTTTGATAGTGCAACAGATGATGTTGACAAAGCTCCATATTGCACAGAAAAATTCACACTGGTCGATTTGATAAATATCTCTAGACGCAGATAGTTCTGATCATTTAAGTAAGGAGTTTCAATCCAAGTTTGGTTTCTTCAAAGAGGTGAATATTCGTCAAGGTGGATATTTTAAAAATATTTTAAAATCTTCCCAAAATATTTAAATCTTAAAATCATTAAAAATATTTTTAAAACTAAATCGTGTTATTATTTTGTATTTTAAATCACACAAAATATTTTAAAAGAACAATCATAATATTTTAAATGAGCAATCCAACTATCAACCCGTCACTATCCTCAGCTTCTCGTATAGGATTCTATTTTATTCTTGTTCAAGGACTCCAATTACCACTATTATTTCAATTTTTATTATTATGCAAAATAAGATGTTTAAATATTAGTTTTAAATATAATGTCTTTAGATATTTGAAGATATGTACTTTAGTTGTTATATATTTTTTGTTTTGGATATGTGAAAATATGCATTTGAATTATTATTTTTGGTTTCATCAATCTATTTTTTAATTATTAATTTTATATATTTCTACTTTAATTATATAAAATAGATATAAATATAATAATTATTTTTGGGAATAATGATAAAATAATACTTTCTTATTAATTTAATTTTTTACAATATAAGATGGTGTTATACATATATTATACAACATTTTTCATTTACTAATAATAAAGTTTGATGATGCCTTTTTTCTAATCGAATCACTGAGCTACTGTGTGAGCGCTGGCCTGAATTGAACTGGTCAAGCCAAGTTAGTCCGTCATTTTGACGCTGACCCTACAAAAACAAGAAAGAAAGAGAATCGGCGGGGGCGTCGCCCGTGACCGCTCCGATGCCTAAGTCAATTCCTCCCTACTGAGAGAAAAAGATCACCGCGAGGGCGTAATGTTCTCAAGGCACCTTTCACCGACGGGGCGCCTCAAGATTTACAAGATAACGCTTCCCACCTGATGGTAAGGATTCTTATTGAATGGGGTATTTTTCCGCCTTTACATCGACAATACGATACTGAGGAAGCGCTATTGAGAATTATCCTACTTCCTCATCAAGATTCGATTTGATTTATGTGGATAAAGTCAAGACGGAACATCTACTTCCCCACCGGTGAGATTTGGTCGATTTATACCATACTTGCTTTTCGGCCCATGCTTATCACCTCGAACAAACTCGGGCTCGTTTGGGCCGATGTCAGGCTCTGCAAGCCACCGGGCTTTACCTTTTCTGCTTAGCGAGCGGGTTCATGCGCTCATTTTTAAACCCTATCAGTTAAACAGCTGCTTACTTTCGTGGATATAATTAAACAGCAATTTAAGCATATGTGCAACAACTTAATATTTAATGCAAATACAATATTAAAAAAAACAAACTTCATACTTAATACTACTAAGCCTTCATACTTAATACCATGTTTCTATTAAATATACAAAACAATATTCAACATTCGCAAAAAGAACGCCCTCAAGGAGCCATTGCACTATGATTTTAGGAAATGCTTTTAGGTTAAAATGGTATATTTGGAAAAATGAACACTTTTAAATTTAAAAAAAAAAATCATTTATGGAGTTGAAAATCAAATTATAATGTTTTTTTTTTTTTTTTGAAAAAAAAAACTCTATGGGTAAAATACTTAAAATATAAAATGACTGTTGTAAGCGTTTTTTCAAAAAAGCATGGTGAGAGATTTTTTTTTTTTTTTTTTTTTTTTGACCGTTTAAAAGTCATTTCTGAATTTTTACGATATGAATGATTTTTCCCCACAACAAACTTTTACGCTGAATGTATTTTGTAAAAGCATTATCAATGACATGACTTATACTATACAAGTAAAAGATCACTAAACTTTAAGACTAATTAACACCATCAATCACATAAAATATAGATCCATTTGTAATTTTACTCTCATTGAAAAACCAATTTCTAACTGTAAACACCATATATGGCATGGACCGTAATCATGAAACCAAGCCCATGCATAGTCCCAAATTAAAAGTCCAATATGCCACAGTTGTGGCCCAAAGTTGATTGTGCTTTTTAGAATCCTAGCCCACTTTCATAGCCCATCCCATTGTGGGAAATGGTAAAGCCAATTACTGGCCCTTCTTATGGATTGTTTGATGTTTAATCCTAATGTCTCCTTGCAGAAGTCTAGCAGCTTTATTTGGTATTTATTTTTAAAATTTTAAAAATACAAAATACAAAATTCTTCGACCAGAGTACCCAATAAAGCTACCTTAATTATCTTTTTTTTTTCATCATAAATGACAGAATTTGATCATAACATTGTATGGTGGAGGGGATATAATGATTTGCATCCCATGTTCATGTTGAATTGAATATGTAGCCAGGAAATCTGAAGCTCTATTGCACTTTCTATATATATATATATATATATATATATATATGTGAAATTCTTACTTCCCAGTTTTGTCTTAGTTCTTTCTTGTAAGCGCCTAGCATGGCCCAATGCGTTTGTGGTTAGTGACGCCATTGCAGCCAGTTGACAACCAACTATGAATCCACCTTTGATTGGACTTTTCGATGATCTTGTTTACATGCAATGTTTAAACCCTGAAAGATCGTCCAAACTTTTGCATTGATAGAAATGTAGCTACCAATATTGTGAGTAATTTTGAGCAAAAGTACCTTGATTATTGATATGGTCTGATCATCACCTTGATTATTTTATAATATTACATATAGCTTATATTTTTAATTTGTTTTTGTCGGACCATGAGGTGTCTCGAACGGATGCACACATAGAAAACGCTTTTAAGTCATACCACATTCAAACTAATCTTCATAAGAGCCGAAACAAACCATAAATATTGTAAAACTCTATCACATAATATAGTTATATTCTCAAGTCTCAAACTTGGTAATTATCAGATTAAAATGTGGGTTAAACTTCAATCATTCCACTAACATATTCGACAATTATTCACATGGCATAATCAGAATCCAAGGATTCAGACTGCCCGAGTGAGCGGTCAGCTTTATTCAAAGGTTCAACTGTGTTTAATCTAAGTCAAACTGGGTTTAACCAGAGTGATAGATCTACCATATATAAAAATAAAATATATATTTTTTCATATATAAAATCTCATTTTCATTGAATAATAAAATTAAAGTTAGATACATCCAATACACATTAAAGAGATAAATCCAATACATAATCAAAATTATACTTCATATAATAATAAAATTAGATACCAAGAAAGCCATTGGACACATCGTCATCTCCATCTCAAGCATCAGCGTAGAATTATTCATCCACTACTTAAAATCACTAGCTCCGAATATATCAACTCCTAAATCATTGTCATAAATTTTTTTTTAAAATAACTCAACTTAAAATAAATAAATACATATAACAAAATAAAATAACACACAAATTTTAAAAAATTACCAAAGGCCAACAATATCGAAAGTCTCATAAGCAGAACTGATTATTCTGATTAATAATATTTAAAAATCAATGTAATAAGTTTAAAAACTCCGCAGAATTTTTCTAAATCCGCCGCATGATCAACGAGGAAAAAACAAGAATGTTAACTAAGACCGTTTACAAGCCACTCTAAGCCATCGATCGAGCGTGTTTGCTATTCCTATTTTTGGTTTCCTCGATTTTTCCTAGCTCAATCGGTCGATCGATCCGCTTTAACAACCTGATCAGAATCATGTTCTATGTTAATTATATATAATTGCAATAACAACCATAAAAATAATAAAGCAAAAATATATATGTTTTTATATGAATTAAACTAAATTGAAAGGATAATTCCTCATGCAGCCTTAAAAGGACAAATGAGTTGTTGAGAAATGAAAATGACTTCGATGGAGCCCAAAATATTATCCAATTTGGACGATGTCGGGGCGGAGCAATGTGTGCTTAGGAATTAGGATGGGCCTTGAAATTTTTTTGAAAAAAAAATTCAATATAGGAAGTAAAACCCTATAGCCTATATAATTACTTAAAATTTCAA
Organism: Tetrastigma voinierianum; assembly: GCA_016808115.1. Classification (NCBI taxonomy): domain Eukaryota; kingdom Viridiplantae; phylum Streptophyta; class Magnoliopsida; order Vitales; family Vitaceae; genus Tetrastigma; species Tetrastigma voinierianum. The sequence continues at coordinate 740,449 of JAEQBH010002373.1, forward strand.
AGGTTTCCGTTATACTAAAATGCTTTTTAAGCCATTTCTTGACTCCGTCGTTGGGTCACAATGGCTAATCGGCATCATTTGTTTAGAAAAGTATCAATTTGTATGATTAACGCCTAAATTAAGGGATTGTGTCTAATTTTTTTTAAATAAAATATTAAAAAATAAAAAATAAAATAAAAATGTGCGGTCGCACGGCACGGAGTGTATTAGGTGAGGCGAATGTGTTGAAATTTAATCAAGTACAGAACTTTAAAAATGGAAGTGTACGGCATTGACTTTTTGACCATTTCACGCTCCTCATCCCGCCACCTCCTTCCTCGTTGGCTTTGTCCCCTCTTATCTTATTAGCCTTTTTTTTTTTCTTTTTTTTTTAAAGACTTATTAGCCTTTTTTAAAGATGAGTGATTTTTGTCATTTTTATCTAAAATTACTCATTTATATTTTTTTTTTATTTTTTTTAATAAAGTGTTTATTCATACAGATCTAAATTATTCTTGAAAACAGTTTTTAAAATATATAACATCATCTTAATAATTTTAAAAATTAATTTTATTATCTAAGTTTATTATTTTTTGTGTTTTTCATAAATAAAAAAATGGTTTCATTTATTAAAACAAAATAGTTTTAAGAAATGTAATCAAACAATTTAAAATTAAATCTGAACTTGAGAGGTACTTTACAAACCCACGACATTGTAATCCCAAACAATCCTAATATAAGTTGATTGGAGAAATCCTCAATACGAGAAAAATAAGAAATTTGTGTAAAGTTGATTTAAGAGGGTCTACCAATATCATTACCTAGCACAACATATTTTGATAAGGGTTGATATTGACTTTATCAAATGTATCGTTGGTATTCTGTGCTCTCCGAGCCGATCATCTGCATTTAACCCAACAATAAAGAACCCAAATAAACAAGGTGAATTTACGATTTGCCACACGACCCATTCACATACTTAAGTTAGTTATAAATAGAGAGCATAAAAACGCCACTCTTTGCTGTGATGCATATTTTCCATACATTTTCATAGTACATTTTCTTTATTTACAAGCATGATGACGATCCACTTTTATAAAGCTTAGTGATCGTTTCCAAAATCAAGTGAGGCAAGCGCTTCAATTTGCACGCCAACCGCTTTTCCTTCGGAGCAACTGTCGTTCAGCCTTCCGCCTCGGCTGACATATTGATCATCTAAGGACGGTTACGCATACATTGCGAGATATATTCTCAATTTGCAAGAGATCAACTGGAATCATTACCGCCATCTTTCTGTAGATGAAATGGTTAGAAGAGGGCGTGTTCGCCTTTTACGGACGACAAATTTTTACAACCCTGACTTCATCTAGATCCGCTCGCAGAGCATACTCTTCGCCCTTTCGCTTCGATCCGTCGCTTTTCGAGCGGAGACGCCGAAATAAAACGGCAGACCACAATGCCCCTTTTTCTAGCTAGGAGTTCGACTTCCCTATTGAAAATACCATGTTTTTGACTTGTTTGTCTTCGTGAACGGGGGACCATTAATGCTTGCATGTTCCAACGCACGCCTGAGTTTTCATTGCATCGCACAGGGCTTTTTAATTTCCCATTTGCCAGATCCCCTATAAAAGCGATGCAGGCGCACGGTTTTTATCTCACTGGCTAGTTTTGAGTTTTTAATGGATATGCATGGCTGGACATTAGCGGATGCTGCTAGTGTCCGGCTTTTCTGATTGCTCCTAGGTTGAATGCGACGGCACTGCAGGTCGGGTCGCTGATTAAAATAACGCCCGAGCTTGCAATTTACCTTGAGGGATATTTTGAGCGCGAGGTCCCTCGTGGTTCACGAACTCGATAGAGAACGCCCCTTGAAATCATGAAACTCTATGTCTCCATGTTCAAACATTGCCTCATGCCCTCCGTCATGATCACGCTGCAGACGCGATCAAGGCTTTTTCCTTTCACCCCATGAAGAACACTTCCTTTTAGACTCGCACGTCGCTTTTCTTCACCTTTTTCTTCTGCTTTTTCTTCCTGATCTTCTTTTCTTCACTTTTCTTCTTTCAGTTCACTTTCACTGACGGGTACGTAATCGTTTTGTGCTCGCCACCAATGGGTTATGTAATCAGGAATGCCATTTGGTGTAATTAATGAAATCGTGTTTCGAAATTTTTGTGTTGTGTTTCGCCTTATTTTTATTGTGTTTGGCTAACCGATCATTAACGTGAACAAACTTCAAGGGTTATGGCGTCTGATGAATTCTAGCATGCCTTGGAACAAGGGTTATGGCATCTGACACTAATGTATTCGAGATTGATCGCCTTACGGCTCTCGACCGAGCCCAGCTTCTAGGTTGTCGACCAAGCCTTATCCATCGTGAAGGGCATAAGGGCATCAGCCGGGGCTCACGAACTTGGCTCCACACTCGCTCACGGTGCCATAGTAAGCGGCGTCGCCGATTCGAATCGCTGGCAATATGAGTCATCAGCGATATTTAATGCATCCATGGGCAAGACCATTTTCTTTGTTTCTCTTCGCTTAAGAGCTTCGCGGATACTTTGTTTCAGTTACGCGGTTTTGCAAAGATAGTCTTTTCGTGAGTTCGCTTTTTCCTTACCTTCCGTAAGCCCGTTGGCCCCCGGTAATGTTAGATTCCGCCTGATGGCATGTCCTACCGCGGAACGAGGATGTGGTGTTTGGTATGCTAAGTCAAGCCGTCTAGTGGTTCGCAGCGTTTTCCTTTATCAGCTGTATTACAAGATGGAACTGACTCTTTCCCCTTCGTCCTTGTTGCTCGTCATAAAGATAGCGAGAGGTCAAGAAGAGACTTCCACTAGTCAGGCCAGGTGCAGGAGAGGGCCTGGCTGGGATATGCCTTTTGCAAGCAGCATTATTTATTCTTTGTTTATAGAGGAGTTGAGGTCTTACTACCACATTCCTGATAATATCGATTTTAAGCCGCTGATGGTCCCGCCTCAACTGCCATCAATAAGTAAGACTGCAGTGAAGATATTTACTAGGAACACCACAACGGCTTCGCCCTTTCGTCTCTAATCAAGCAATTCACTTCTCCTGAGCGCCGTCGCCACGCCCATTCGAATATCATTCGGATCCTAACCGGGTGTAGCGTACTGAACCTCCTTTACCAACTGGATATTTTGTTGGTGGAGGTTTTCTTTATTTACACATTGAATCTAGCACATGGAGGCCAGCTATCCCTATCGGCCTAGAGCCCTGGTCGCAAGTTACTGGGGTTCTTTGCGCCGCTCAAGACCGAGGCGAAGGGCATGATCTTAGTCGGATCGTGGTATGAGACCTCGCTCCCTTGACTCCATTTTACCAAACTGCCAAATGCCTGGCTCCTGTGTGTGTCTGGGTTGTGGGATTTGATAATAGCCGTCAGACGCTTACTCCCTAATGTATTTTTTAATAAACACTTTTTCTTACAGTGGAAAATAAAGAGGTAGATTGAAACTGGTGGAGAAAGTCGCTTCAAGAATATTCAAAGTTACTGAGATTTGGTGCAGAACGATATCACGAAATTTTTAACTGAAGAATCTTCGTGAATTGAGTCGCAATCCTCCCATATTCAGCTATTCCCCGCCTCTCTTTCCATTAATAATGGTATTAAAGATTACGTTATCACGAATTTTCCGACTTTATCCCGCAACTCATCTCCACTCGTGTACTTCTAAGACCAAGGTGATTAACTGGAACTGATGATCACCGCCGAAAGCGCTCGTTTTCTAGAGATTCCGGTCCCGCTTCCAAGCATCAGGAAGGTCGACTGCGGTAGCCGCTCTCGCCTATGTTCTTTTATGAAAAGGATCCTCGTCCCGCCTTCAAGCATCAAAGAAGGGAAGGCTACGCCCTCGAATCTGGGCAAGATACCAGAGCTGGTAAAGATTTTGTCCCTGGATTTATCTAGCCTTCCCGCTTAGCAAAGGAGTAAGAAAGGACGAGATATTGATCTCGTTTCAACCGACGCATGGAAGCGCAAATGAGGCACCAGCTTCAAGCAGGCGACCGATGCTACCATCGAGGTGGTTGGTGAGGTTGATCATCACCCAACCGGCGAGGGTTTGGAGGGGCAGGCAATAGTTGTTGTGGACTCTCCTGAGATGGGCTTTCATGGCCAATTAGCTTTTGAGACCGCGCCCACAACAGATTTAGGAGAGGTCCCTCGAACTCATGAGGAGGTCCAGGAAGGTATTCCTTTGGGGGAGATGTTCAGCCGCCGTAAAGGCGTGTCTACCTGGCCCGAGCGCAGCAGGGCCGCTAAGCCGATCGCCGCTACCAGATTCTATATTCTTCCATAGGACCCCGCTCCCCCTATGGAGGAAGAATTGGCTCTTGGGTCCGAAGGTGCCCAGGAGATTATCAATCGCTAAAAGCCATTCAACCAAGGCGAATCCCCGGCTACCCATTTGGAGCAACTATACCTGACAATGCTTCGAATGCTCTAGATGTGCGGGCCGAAGGGAAGGGTGAAAAATATGCCGTCTCGATCCCTACCTACGCTTGCGAAGATTCAAGGTGTGGTCGGCGACGGCGCTATACGCAACAACAACTGTCACGGAGGGAGCTAGTATCGCCTATAATTTCTTTATGCAATCGTCTAGTATCACTACTAAGTTATAGCTTTTATTCGCGTTATTTTACAGCGGTCACAACATCTGAATATGACTCAACAAAGCACCAAGGGTTTCAGACTTACTGGTGGATGCGAGAGGTCATAAGCCACGCCAGACCTATTAAGTTGAGACCAAGGTGTTGAGCACTTTAGCAAGCCGAAGTCAAGCTCCCAGCGTTGGGAGTATGAGGCCAGAGGAAGCGTTGAAAGGATGGCCCAAGCTAAGGCAGAGAGAGATGTTGCTCGCCTTGATGCCTCGATGGCCCGCATGGATGCCAATGCGGCAGGGAGTGCCAGGGCAAAGGTGAAGTCCGAGTTGGCTAGGGTACAAAATGCCTTGGTTGTTGTAGAGGAGGCTAGGAGGAAGGCGGATAACGAGGTTAGCCGTCTGACTAACGAACGAGTCTCTCTGCTTTTAGAACTCGAGACTTGTAAGGATGAAATGTCTGCCATCCTGTGAGGCTCTAAAGAGAACAGCTACGAGGAGGGCTTTGACGTGATCTTTAATCAGGCAGAGGGTTGTCGTAAGCTGCACACAACATTTGTGGAAGCTAACCCGAGGTTCCGTGACGGATGCCGGACACGCCCCAAAGCTGGGCATTCCCAGAGTTTTTATTAATCCTCGATGCCCCTGCCGCCCCCGCCCAAGTGTCAGTTCCCGCCGAAGATGCGCCCATCGATGTGCATCCCCGACACGGCGGATTAATAAGCCCGCCGAGAGGAGGCTCGCTGTAGTTCTTACACAGACAGCAAGGCGTGGTGAGCATCTCTCTCGCCACCGAGGCCGGGCTGCAAAGAGCCTCGCTTCTCATAGTAACCGTGAGAGCGCGAGATTAAGGGTATTTCGTTACATTTCGTGGTTGCTCATCGAAGCCATTTTTACCTATGTTTTACCATTTCCTGCTTTTGTTGTTTGAAACCAAGTTCAATAATGAAGCATATGTCATCAATAATAGCATGTGGTGTTACTAACTGGATGTGGTGCTTTACTTCATAACTAAGTTAATTTAGCAGAGTAAGAAAGATGCACTCGAATGGGACAGATCGCCTCCGATGAACATTTCTAGCAAGGTTCATCGATCTTCTTCTAACGCTCCTTTGTCCGCATCATGATGTACTAGGTTGGGCATCAACCATACCGGGCCGCTGGGGCATTAACTCACTGGAATTCTCGGGATGAACTGCCGGGCATCAACTATGCTAAAGCTGGTAGACATCAACCTACCCGAGCTTGGTAAATGAACTAGTCAAGATCAACCATATGAGGCCTGTGGACATCAACCTTATCCGACTCAGAATGAACCGGCTGGGCATCAACCATACTGGCTCGTGGGACATCAACTCCACCCCGACTTGGTAATGAACCACCGGGCATCAACCATACGGCCAGAAAGTGACATTAACCTTACCCGCTTCGTAATTAATCAATCAAGTATCAACTATACTGTATCAAGAAGACATCAACCTTATCCGACTTTGTAGAACCACCGGGCATCAACCATATCAGCCCAGACATCAACCTTACCCGAACTTGGTAATGAGCCTTTGGGACAGGAAAAAAGTTAGAAATTGAATCATTTTTTATTGATAGTACCTTTTGAGGTGCATAACATTCCACATTCTAGGTACGGGCGTCTCGTCTAGTTTATCTAATGCATACGATCCGGATTCGTTGGGTCAGACATAATATATGGCCTCCCGCTTTTATTAGAACTTTCCTCGCCGATAAATCAATAAGATTTTCGAAAACTTTTCATGACCGTAGTCCCCGACCAACATACTGGTTTCACGCGCTCGTTTTAAAGGTTTGCTAGCTTGTTATGAAGATGCTATTCAGATAGCTACCCTTCGCAGTCTATCCACGTGTCTGTGATCTTGATCACGCCAAGACTACCGGGTAAACTGGCCAGCGCCAGTATTCCGATTATTGACTATAAATTTCTATCCCATAAGTGAGCTCGAATGGGGATATACCGATTGGCTGGCGAGTTGTCATTCTATAGGCCCATAGTACCCCGAGGAGTTCATCCACCCACTTGCCTTAAGCTAAATCTAATAGTTTCTTTAAGCTCATCAGTTCTTATTCAGGTCAGCTACCGCCCGCTGGTCACCTTGAAATGGAGTATAGATCTTATCTTCACTCCCCAGGTTCCCCAGATGCCCGTCAGCCGACCGAGGCTCGCTATCCTGACACAATTGATCGGCATATCGAACCCAGACGATATTCTTCCGTGATGAACTGAGTGACATCCGTCCTCGACACAAAGCTTCGTCATCCACCGTTGAAATAATCACGCTACCAACAATAATTTCTTTTCGAGCAAGGCAAGAGGCAAGGATCAAAATACTCCAGAACACTCCGATATATCGATAATTGATTTTACTAAATATCTAAGAAAATATCTGTGAGTATTTACAAAATACTCTACTGATTAAATTTTTCATATTTTAATTATTGCATTTACTTAGAATCTATTCATCTTAATTAGCGTAGACAGATCAAATAGATTAGTAATTAAATTAAATATATTATATTTAATATATTATTCATATAATATTATGTTAAAGCAGATATTATTTATTTGTTAAGTATTATTATAAATATTACGTGAGATAATGAGTGAGATTCAAAAATATTATATATTATAATTTTGAATTTTTAAATGATATTATTTTATTTCTTTTCCTTTTCAAATTAATATTTGATTTAAAAAATATTATAAGTTATAATGTAAAATAAAAATAAAATAAAAATATCATGCAAAGTGATTACGAACAAATAATAATAAGAGAATATAAAAAGTTTCCAGACTATTATATAATAAAAACTCACACTCGTGGTCGGGGCGTGTTTCCAAGCATTTCGTATAGTTCGAATCCCTTCAAAAGCATTTTTTTTTTTTTAGATTTTTGGAGCCAAGGAAAAAACAAGGAAAAATCGAAAATTTCAGGAAAATATCGGAAATTTCGCCTAAAAATCGTAAAATCGAATCAAAATTTCGTGGGAGATATTCATCGACTTCACCGGAGCAATCAAATTTCACCGATATTTCAACCTGAATTCTCGAAATTTTTATTCCTGTGCAGGCAAAGAGGGAAGCAACCACCATGTCAATCTCTCATCAGAAAGGCCAAGGGCCTGTGAATGGAAATTAAATCCTGCCGAAGATCTCAAGATTGTGGGCTGAAGGTCGGCATCAATCACACTCTTCATGTAGCCTGGCAGTCGCCGATCTCATGGTCACAATAGCCCTCGAAAGTACGGGCTCGTGTGCCAATGTTTTGTCACCCGATGATGCCTGGCACTTCATGCGCTCGCTTAATACATAATGTCCATGTTCGGTAGTTAGGCACTTTAAGTACAACCCGTTTGTGAGATCAAGTTAAACAATCGCCTGCAACTAAAGAGAACCTAACCGATCGGGATTCGACTCATGGAGCTTTGTTTTATCGGGCCGAGAGTTTCTGTATGTTGATGAAATCGCGGTCCATTCAGATGGGGAGACTCGCCCACTCAAGCCAGCAATTCCTGCAGTACAATTGATCGAATCCAACCTGGAGCACAGATGGTGGGAACACTGCTTCTGTTATCGAAAGTGAAGCTGGGCAACACGCCAAGGCGCTCAAGCTATCAAGTAAAGAAACTGGCGGATGTCCAAACTTCCAAGCCGAAAGTTGTCTGCCGTTGTTTAACCAAGGATACATACTTTTGCCATTCAAAGGGTCTCGCGACTACATTCTTCATTACTCATTCCATAACCAATCGTGAATCACTTCCTAATCTAAGCTCAGTTTGCATATAATAAATCGCCAGTTCAATTCCGCTAGTATGACCATATTCACTCATTGCTGACGCGCTAAGCCTAAATGGATAGCTTGCTCAATTTTCTCCTACGCCGATTTAAGTTGGTAAATCGATGCCACTGCTCACTGAGATGCCTGGCCATATTATGATCCACTCAATAAGCCGCCTGCCTCTCCGATCGGGGGATTTATGCAGAAAATTTTCCATAATCATTGGCTTTTTAGCCATTCTTTGGTTTTCAGATCAATACCAAATTTGCTCAATTAATCGCTCACTGCTTCATCCTCCCTGGTTAAAGTAGTGTGCGAATAAAGGTTTCAAGAGGGATGGTCAAGAGTACAAATACGGGTGTGGTTGAAGTATGGGTGAAGTTTTTCATTGCTACCTGTAGAGCTCATGTCGCGCTTCGAGGTGGCTATACCGGTTTCGCCGGTTAAGGACTTGTTGACAAAAACATCGCCTCCGCTTTTTATTCTCATCTCAACAAGACTCACCGAGGCATTCAAACCGCTAGGGTATTATTTAAGAGTAAGCCGCCGACTGGCTGGGGCAAGGATCGAGGTTCTGCTGATATCATGGATACCGCAGAGGGCTTCATCATATTCCTTATTCCACCCTGCCGTCGCCCTCGAGGGTAGAAAAGAATTACGTGGGGATCGTTTATAACCGAGATGAATCGCCTAGATGCCGCCAATCACCGTTAATCGTGACTTCTCTTTCGTAGGTGGGAGCCGTGGACTCTAAAATACTCGCTGAGGCTATGACTGATACCTCCAGTCACCATGAACCCAAGAATCGATTCACCGCCTAACTCCAAAGGCGCATTTCTCAAGGATCGAGTCATACCATATGCCCTAGGAGTTCAAAAGCTTCTTCCATGTTCAAGATGGTCCGGCGCTTAGACTTACCACATGTCATCAATACAAACCTCTGTTGGTCAAGTATACCTTCAAACATCTGGTCAATGAACCTCCGATATCGTCAAAGATTCTTAAGCCAACGACATCACAGAGCGTAACAAACGTATGGGTGATGAAGGTTGTTTTCTCTGGTCCGATGGATGCAGCCGGCATTTGATGATCCCGGCAGAAGGCGTTCAAGAACGAAAATATCCCATGCTCGGGCCGAGCGATCAATGATCTAGTCTATTCGTGGTAGCGGTTGTCTACGGGCATGCCTCGAGATCCGTAGTCCACACACTCTTCATTTTTCAGCTTTTCGAGATCAATACCAGCATTAGCCAATCATTCGGTACTTATTTCTAATGAATCCCCGCTCAAAAGATTATCCACTTCCGTCTCGAAAACACATCGTCCGGTGAACGCCTTCTATTGCCTGAACTGTCTGGTCAAGAGTTCATTATCTGCTTGTGAGGCGCAATGGTTAATGTCAACATGTCCGAGAGTCCAGCACATCCATATTGTTGAGCAAAACCGCTCATATTTGTTCTTTCTCCGCTAATCGACAAGAGGGAACTAACGCAGCGGATTTCATCCGTCAACAGACATTGATTCTGTGGTCGCCAATTGTTCTTGTCTTCAACCTGCACCCGGGCTTAATTTTAATCAGAGTTGCTATTCTCGGAGGCTCGGTCTCGAGGGTCGGATTGTGGAGCTGCTTTTCTCATCGCCTCATCGATAATTAGTAAAGATTGTCGTCATAGCTTGAGCCGAAGATCAACTTGCCTAACACTAGTCGAGTAGCCGACATCATTTGATGGTAGGCGATGTCACAAATTTTCATTACATGCGTACCATGCTCAACCAACGTGTTGTATCGGCCTGTGTCTTGACAACCGAACATAACTTGTTAATTAATCGCCCTCGCCTCCGACGAGAGTAATGTCACCTATCGCATCGTGGGTTACCCTCGTTGAAGCAGATAGGATTATGCTACCAAACTCACCGCCCGCGAGATGTCTCACCGCTGAAGGCGGGCGCTTGCATCAGATCAACATGACCGCTTAGGGTCAACCAAGATCTGCGGCATCAAAAATCATCGACATGCATAAAGTAAAGTATAACCGCATCACAGGAGTAATGGATCCGTGATTTAGTTACTGTGGGGAAAGAATGTAGGGCCGCCGACGGCTTTGACCGCTTGTCATGGTCCAGCGTGATGGTGTTTATCCGGACTAAGGTGGTTACGCAGAATGCCTTTCTTATGGTGCTGGGATCGATATTGATCATCCTATCATCAGTTATAGTTGACAGGGTCAAGTTCAAGCAGAGAGTCTTAAGGTTTACGCTATTCTTTCAACTCAGAGGCGCCACTGTATCGTAACGAGCCAAGCCACTCTGACTCGCCTGCCAGGCTCGAAAAAGCTCGGCTCTGCTCACCACAGCCAAACGAGTCGAAGCCGAGCCTTAATTTAGGCTTGATAACCAGGGCTCGCCTGTGCCCCGTCAATTCTACCGCCTTCTACTGGTTGGCGGTGCCGCCGCCGCTGGACTCATCCGCCGCTGACCAGAGCTTCGCCATGGTTTCCGACGGCAGATTTGCTCACCGGTGAGATCCCGACCAGCGCCACGGAGTGAAATGCCTGTGTCATAAACCGTGATATCGATGTAATGGATCCTCAAGTTTCAGATCCAATCGACATGGATGGCAAATGCGCGGGTAATCTCACGGCTTTCGTTAAGGAGGCGCCGACGACGGCGACGACCGAGTCGAGCGAACCAATTGCCGGCTTCGGACTATACTGATCTTCCGACCATTTGGTAGCGGAAATGGTACCCACGATACGCTGGCAAGGTGTTTGACGGTGATGTTCGTAGTGGATAGCGTGAAGAAGGCGCCGCAAGAAGCGGGGACGCCGAGGAAGGACATGGATGTTGTACGACCCATTGGTACGACGGCCGATCCCGTGTACAAGAACTGACATAAATATGAGGGTATCAGCTCCGTGGAAACTATAGAGGCCAGGTGGCTGCGAGCTTGTGACAAGGTTTGCCGATCTGAGTAGCATTGAGGGCAAATGCACTCCGACTCACCGATACGATCACCAAAGACATTTAACCAGATCCAATCTCAAATCGGGGCATTGGGCCCTTTCGATACTCCGGTATCGACTCAACCCAACAAGACTAGGCGTGGTAAGGGCAAAGGCATCACTGGTGATCGTGGGGTGGGGTTTCAGAGGAACAAGGAGTCGCAGATCCGGGACTGCCAAACATGGGCGTAATCGAGTGCCACCACCGCTGGTATGAAAATTCGGGGCCGATCGACCGACATGGTGGGCGTATTCCGATCAATCAAGCAGTTGGTGAAGTCACGGGTCTTGAAATTAATCATGTGCAATTTCAGAGTCGTGATTAAGTGGTGGCTAACTTAACCATGTGCAGCAAGATATTGCCAAATAGTTTCTTGTTACTAATGAGTTTGTCGACAGATTCATGATATATTTCTTTATTTAGATAATTGATTAAACCAATCATGTTTCTATTCAATGATTTCGTATCTTATTTCTTCACTCAAGAATTTCTACTTGTTTTAATTATATTTCATAATTTTTCAATTGCAAGTCAAGCTAAAGAGGTGGAATTCGTAATCCGTAAAGGAAACAAATGTCAAGGAGTGTGGCTTTTAACAACTTAGCATCACTGCTAAATCAATTCAAGGTAAAACAAACCCACAGAAAATTATTTCCTTAATTGATGTATTTGTTATCAAATTGATTACAAAAAGTTAAAAGTATAAGGATCGAGTTTCGAGGATTGATTACAATACAAACTTGTATAGGCTCGATCACTGAAATGAGAGGTTAAGTCAGCCTGTTCATATGGAAAACGAGCCTAATGAATTGCCTAAGCCTTTTTTTTTTAAATCAAGCCAAGCTTGAGCATTCCGATTTTTAAACTCTGCTCAAAAGCTCTACGGCTCGAGCTCACTCATAAATTAACAAGCCTAGCCTCGAATGTTCAAGCTCAAATGCATTACTTACTCAACCCTTAGTCTCACTTTAAGTGATCGCCTACAGATATATCTCTCGAGGTATTCGCCTTGATTAACTTTTTCCACCATAAACTGGTGTTTCGACATCGCTTGGTCTCGTGTCGTGGTCTCGTGGTAGCTCACACCTCAAAGACTGTCAGACCGTATGGATCATAAACGGGCGTGGCCATTTAAAGTCGTGGGTGATCCTCGATGAAGAAGTCTCACAGGCGAGATGTTCGTAGGGTAAACCGCGGTCTTTCTCGACGTCTCTCGAGCGCTCGTTCTCGCCTTTGTTCAGCAATCCAGCGCGCCGTCATTGGCCGGATTTATCAAGGGTTCGGGAGGCAGCCCGGATATCCTCCAAAGGCCAGTATTATCCGCCGTTCGCATTTTTCCATTCTCGTAGCGGATTCGGGCGTAGTAGAAGAACAGGGTCGGTTTCCTTCGGAAATTCTAGAAAATCGCTTCCATACTATATGGGACCACTCTCTCTCTAAATTTCGAAGAAGTAGGAACATTTTGCATAATAGGCGTCGCTTCCGTGATGAGTATCATCACTCGAATAAGTGCGAAACATGTGGTCATATTGGTCGAGGAGCCATCAGGCACGTAAACGACGGCGACAGCCGCGACGGCCAGGCTAAGATGTGGCCGCCTAACTGGGAGATGTCTTCTCCGTCCTCTTACGCTGGCGGTGCAGGCCCCATGGGGCTGTGCACCCCGGAAGGTAGATACACCGAACGGAAGTGACTCGCAGCCACGCCTCTACCATCACGCGCGGGCATACGGGCTCGCTCGACTATCGCTTCCGCTGAATTTCTCGTATCGGCGGTGGCTGCCACCGACTAATCACCGAACGGCTGGGCCTCTTCCTGATTCGCCTCCACATTATTCTTGGAGGCAGACAGGGAAGCGGAGAGCTACGTAAGATAACCTTATCATTCCTCACGACGCTGTCGTTCGTCGCAACAAAGCCTTCGCCTTTATTTTGTTTAACCAGGGTGTGGTGGCTACCCTTGTGCATTTGCAACCCATCTTCTTCTGCACGAGCTCGTAAAGATCGCTTTCTTACGCATGGTTAAGACGACTCACCCACCCATCCGTCTCGCATGCTTCTTCTCGCTTGTCTCCATATTCGACGCCAACGCATGAACTCCGGGTCTTCAAGGGACTAGTTTGCCGGATTACTGTCGGGCTACAGCGATGTAGATCCGACAGAACTAGATGAATGGTGAACCACCGGTAATCTTGTGGTGAGGGATCGCTGATGTCGACCTAAGCCCTCGCAAGTTACCGATGCGACTTTTACTGGTCATTCCCATGACGCACGCCAATCAGGGTTCTGACAGAGTCTCCTGACGCTTCTGTGGCATGAACTCCATAAAGAAGAACTGCAAAACAAACAAGGTGGTCACAGCAGGTCGGTCGGCTCTCCGATGCTTAAGTTAGTTAGAGAGATAGAGAGCGAAAATGTCACCAAGCTGTGATATTTTTCATACCTTTGTTATAAGATTACCTTTATTTGGTGAAGAAGCGATGATGATTCACTATGGAAAGTGGGTGATCGTTTCCAATGAAGGGAGGCGTGCGCCTTCACTGCGCTCAACTGTTTCGATACCGTTATCCGGAGTCTTCCCGCTTAAAGATCATTCGATCATCTTGGCAGGCGCTTACGCATTGAGGTCAGGAGGATGTTCTCAGCCAGCGATCACCCAGTAATCACCGATCACCATTTCTTGTGAGAGATGGGCATAAAAGGGCATGCCCGAGTTTTTATGTGGATCGATAGTTCACAACCGGACTTCAAAGCCTAGATCCTGTGTTCGTGATACTGGGCTTCTTTCACTGATCCATCTTGCCTTCCAGTGAGGAATGGCCAAAATCCATGATACCCAAGATACCGCATTTCTAAATTCCACACGGAAGTCATAGCTTTCCAAATAATATGGTCCCGAATGGGAAATTCGGGAAATTTTGAAGGAAAAATAATCACAACTTTTCCAAGAACAAAGACAACCAACAATGTTAACCATCAAAGCAAGTGGATTTGTCATCATTTTGATACTCATTTCATTGAAAGTTTGGATTCCATTTTCTTTAAAAAAAACAAAAACTTTGAGTAATTATGGAGGTGTTTGGTTCATAGTTTCAAGAACAGTTTTTGTTCTGGAAAATAAAAACAAAACACTAAAAACTTGTTTGGTGAAAATGGAACCTTGTGTTTTGAAAACCTTTGTTTTCAGATAACATGGTGTTTTCATAAAACTATTTTCTAGAAAGAAACCAAAAAGAGGCTATATGATTTTGGACGGTTTTACAAAAATACAGTGATTAGTCCATGATGATATCACGGTTTAGAAGTTCCGTATCCATTAAACTACTATTACCATCAAAAGCTGACAATGACGAGAGAAATTTCCAATGAGAAAGAAGAAACAGCCCATGATGTACCGAGTTAGTATGGTCAGATAGATAGACTCAAACACCCAAAAGAAAAAAAAATACAAAACAAAAAACAAAAGAGAATCTACAAATACATGTCTATGCTTCTCCTCGATCTCCCACGTATAGACACGGAAGAAGCCAATTTCTTGAAGATGAAGGCAGAACAAATTTCACTTGAAGAAACACCAACATGGGCTTTTTCAGCTGTTTGTTTGTCATTCTTTGTTATCTCGGCCACCATCGATGCTGGTCTTCATCGATTAACAAAGGTGGAAGTGATTAACTTCTATGCCTTTATATGTCTGTGTCTGTATACATATATACATTTCGAGGCAATAACTGAAGTGTTTTGATTTTGCATGTTTCAGTTTCTGGAGAAAAGGAAAAGGAAAGCCCTCACCAGGGCTTTGGGAAGGATCAAAACAGGTAATTAAGTACAAGACCTGAAGAATATTGATTTTGCTTCTTTTTTTTTGTAGCAAGAGTTAGATATTCATGATACTAGCTCCCTCTTCAGAAATGATGATACTGGGCTTCATATCCTTGCTTCTTACAATATCCGAATCACCCATATCTAAAATCTGTGTCCCACAAGCCATGGCAAACTCTTTTCTTCCCTGCAAGGACCCACCGGAGTTGGACGGACCGGCTGTTTCGTCTGCGATAGAAGACTCAGGATCATCGTCCAACACTACTACCCCTGAAACCCCAGATGATGATTCTTATTGTGAAGCAAAAGTAAGGACATTCATGACCATCATATAATTTCAATTTCCAGTACTACTAACAATTTTGGTTTCTTAATTTGGGTGTGATCATCATCATGTGGTCAGGGAAAAGTTTCTATGGTGTCAAGAGAAGGGATCAACCACCTCAATATCTTCGTCTCAGTCTTGGCTGTTTTCCATGTTCTCTACTGTGTACTCACAATGTGTCTTGGGATAGCCAAGGTATGCCAAAGAACAATATCAAAATTATGTCCGATTATTGGATAAGTAATATCAAACACTAGGCTCCCATTCGAATCCGAAAAAGTATGAGAAAAAGAAAAAAATATAAAGAAAAATAAATTTTTTTTTTTGGAAAATATAAAATAATATCAAATATAATCAAAATTCTTCAAAAATTTTACATATTTTAAATTTCTTAATATATAAGAGAGAAACAAATAAAATGAGTTAGAATAGATATTTAGAATTAATTTATTTAGCTTAAATCTATTTTTTATTTTTTTCAAATTTTATTTTTTCCACTTTTCTTCTCTATTTTCTTTCCTTATAAATTTTGTTTGGTTCCAAATATCTGGGTTGTTTTAAGATTTTTTGGCACAAATCTCCACATCAATTTTCATTATGCCGTATAGTTGGATTAGTTCTTGTGGGGCTGGACGGTGGAGCCATTCCATAAATTTTAGAACAGCTAAAAATCAATATGAAGACAATTTCATTCGCATGGTCAAAAGGCATGACTCCAGGGATTGCGGTCTTGAATTTTTGTTTCCCTACTTTCAAATTAATATCAATTAATAGAACATATCCTTCCACTTATCTCATTCATTTTAATTAGCATACTTGACCAAAAGAGTCCTTCTCCCTCAAGTAAAGTAACTTAGGCATGGAAGGTTTGATTCTAAATTTCTACTTCCATGACACAAAAGCTGCGTCATCACACATGGCTCAACATTTACTATATAATGTCCAATTTCAATGGTTTGATTTGAAATTTTCCTGCAAACAGATGAGGAAATGGAAAGCATGGGAAGAGGAGACACAAACCCTTGACTATGAGATTGCCAATGGTATTTGATTAACGTCTTATATTGTTTCTCTCTCTCTCTCTCTCTTCTCTCTCTATATATATATATATATATATATATATAAAATAAGCATGATACTTGTATTTAACCCAATTCTTATAAACTTGAACTCTTATGAAAGTTGATAGTTTAATATGATATTAGAAATAGAGTTTGGTTGAGCCACCTTTCTATAATTTAAATCCTTATTTATTTATTTGAAAGTCCATTAAAAACTTATATTTGATTTATTTGAATCTCTAAGTATGTATCATCTCCCACATACATGTAGACTTAATTGATCATTTCGGAAATTGGTATAAGCAGATCCAAGGAGGTTCAGGTACACGCGCCAAACATCATTTGGGCGACGGCACCTGAAGTTCTGGAGTGATCATCCTCTCTTACTTTGGCCAGTAAGTGTGCTGGACTCCTTGACATGCATATTCTTTTTTTTTTTTTTGATAACTGTGGGTGTTCATTGTCCAAAGTTCGGGTCAGCTTACACGCTCCTCCTCTGCTAACCCCTCATTAAAATTTTCATATTCTTTTTGCTTAGGTTTGCTTGATTAGACAATTCAGTGGCTCAGTTTTGAAAGCTGATTACTTGACTCTCAGAAATGGATACATCGCGGTAAGCAAGATATATAATCTAGGTCACATTTCCAGCTACGAAAATGGTGGGACAGCTGGCTGGTTCGGTGAAAGGCTGTAAATTGGGCCGCTCTAGCACATAAATTAATGGGCCCATTGAAATCCATCCCAGGGTTAGGTGGTCCTCTTCTACCATTAGGTCCAGTATTCAAATCTGAGATTGATATTTCTTTACTTGGTCTGCAGGCCCACTTGGCTCAAGGAAGCAATTTCAACTTCCAAAAGTTCATTTCCAGAGCTTTTGACAAAGATTTTGAACAGGTTGTTGGAATCAGGTAAAGATCACTTATTGCAGATGATGGGTAGAAAGTCATTTAATACACTAGAATAAAATTGATGGAATCAATTCCTCATTTGAAAGTAAGAACAAAGTCTTGGGACTCTAAAACTCTTGTATGTACTTTGTTTTGCAGCTTTTGGATATGGATCTACTCCTTACTTTTCATATTTTTCAGTGCACATGGTAAGACAGTAGATCTCCGGGTTTCCCTAGAAACAAACAGAACCTAGAGAATCTTATGTTCATTGTTTCACAAAGTGTAAACTTGTGACTTTGCAGGGTTCTATAACTACTATTGGCTACCTTTTATTCCTCTGCTGGTAAGGGTTTCAGCCCAAATTGTCTTGATATCTTGATAATTACATACACTGATTGAAGTACTAACATGTTTTATTACATTCCTTGGTTACATGCTTCCATGGTTTCTACTGAAGATCATTCTGGTTGTGGGGACAAAGCTGGGAGTCGTGATAACCAAAATGTGTTTGGCAAGTTCTAATGAGAATAACGTGATTCAAGGGACCTTTCTTGTGAAGCCTCATGATGATTTATTCTGGTTTGGGAAACCTAAATGGATTCTCCATCTCCTTCAATTTGTCCTATTCCAGGTAAAGAATCTCACATTTATTGTAATAGAGTCAATTCCCTGACCTTGATATGGGGGTTTGTTTGGTCCAATAAGTGTTGTTAGTTTGTTTGATTCCACTATCCCATGAGACACAATATAAGTACGTTTGCCCTATGACTCGAAACGTACAATATCTACAAGTGAAAGTGTATTTAGGCAATGCCCAATAGGGTAGATGCCACCTGAAAATTTTTAAAAAATAATGAAATTAGTAGGATTTGAGTTGGTCACATATAGGTAGTGTTTGTTTGTTTGATCCCATAGAGCCATGGGATAATACAATGAGTACGTTGCTCTATGGCCAAAAGTAGGCATTATTTACATTTAGGGACGAATTTAGGTAGTGCCCAAAAGGGGCATATGTCACCTTGAAAATTTTAAAAATATAATGAAATTAATAAGATTTGAACTCAAGACCTCAAATTTAAAGGGAGTTTTAGCAACCACCACTGAAACTAATCTCGCTCCCCTGAAATAATTTCCATGTAATGCCCCCCTCAACTTAATCTTTGGCATCAGAATGCAATTATATGCTTATAATTTTCAGAAGATAAGATATGAGATTCTGAAGAAAGGTGTTTTATAATTGCAGAACTCATTTCAACTGGCATTCTTCGCATGGACTTGGGTATGTATCTTAAGTAGGGTAAACTTGGGGTATATTATTTCATCATGAGCTGACCATGTTGGGAAACAGTATGAGTATGGCCTAAGATCTTGCTTCAACCGAGAGACCGAGGACTTGGCTTTAAGGATTTCTATGGGCGTCGTTGTTCAGTTCCTATGCGGTTATGTCACCCTCCCTCTTTATGCACTTGTCACGCAGGTGAACACATTATTAAAAAAATAATGCATGTATATATATATATATATATATATATATATATATATATGCTCTTGCTCTGCTCACTATATATGTATAAGAGAGGATCCTTAATTAGTTATAGTTTTTGAAAATTGTTTTTTGTTCTAAATACGATTTGATTCCTTTTTGAAAACAGGAGAACACAGAAAACACTATATTCATACATAGAACAAGGAGCGAATTCAAAGAACACCAAACCAAAATAGTGTTCGATGTGTTTTCCAAAGCTGTTGTCAAGAACAGGCCCTTAAAGTTTGTTTTCTTGCCGTGTTTTAAAAACACAGAAACACTAAATATAGAAACAATAAGGAGTAAATTCAGAGCACACTAAAATGGTGTTCTATGTGTTTTCAAAAAGTGTTATCAAGAATAATTTCAAAAATAGGAACCAACTTACAGGCCCTTAATTTCCCTATCTGTCACATAACTTTGCCTCAATGGGTGTATTCGATCTGTTTAGGCTAGCTAAATTTTATTTTAATGATGCATGCTTGTCCATGACAATGATTGGTATAACAGATGGGCTCTCAGATGAAGCGAGAGGTGTTCACAGAGAGAGTGGCCAAGGGCCTCAAACACTGGCACAGCACTGCAAGGCAAAACCTCTCGAAGGACAGATCCACTTCAAGCAGATACTCACAGAGGAATTCATTTTCAGTTGTGCAAGACTTATTGTATTTGCCACACTATGAACATCTCCCTTCTGCAGCAGCCATGAGTTCTCCAGCAAGTCCCCGAATCCAGGAAGAAACTATGCAGCCCAACATCCCCTCCCCCACAGCTAAGACAGGGTTCTCAACTGATGATTCAGAAATTACTGAAGAGGAAGTATTGCAGCCCAAGATCATCGCCAGAGGAAGCTATGATGGTGAGATCTCTTTTGCTAGCACCTGGAGAGTCCACTAAATTAGCAGAAGTACCATTGGAGACACCATTACAATCCTAGAAGAAAATGAGCCTGATTTGGCAATTACTGATTAATTTTGTCCATTACTACGTATCTATATCTTCCTGCCTTTAAATTCTACATCCTATGATGAAGTTTTTGAGTTGTGCAACTGCATGTATTTTTCATAATGATTTCCAAAATCCTCTGGTTTACAGAGAATATTAATAAAAAGAAAGCATCCAACTTCCATGGATGTCGATGCATTTTCTCCATGGAATTAATATAAAACAAGGATAAAAATAGTAATAATAATAATAATAATAATACATGCAATCTCTTATTCATGGACAATGATGGAAATTTTGAAGTAGGCTACAGTGTCTAAATATACAAAAAAAATTTGACTCCAGTTTGGATTTGCTAAACTTAAGGAAAAGTGTAGTCCCAATCCATGATCTTCCGCGAAATCAAGCACCATGTTTAATTGGCAATTTTAATAAAATCTCAAATTTATAGGACTTTGGAATCAATATAAATATCATATAGTTATTAACAGCTCTAATTACCTATTACAACTTTGGTCAATAAATATACAGAATCACTAGCAATCACAGATTTTTTTTTAATTTAAGTACATCTCAATCAGAAGTTAGTTAAGTCAAGAAGAAATATTTAGTTGTTGAAACTGACCTTTCTCCTTTCTCTGAATTATGTTTAGATATGACACACCTACTGAATCATCCATCTGGCTGTTAATGACCTCATGACAAGGACTGAAAATGAAAAACTTGATAAAAACTACCAGGCTTTGCTGATTCAAACATTGTTTTGACAAAATTAACCCATTGATTAATCTAGAAAGAAAGTGTAATCAGGTTTACTGATCAGTCTCAAATCTCAAATTGCCTAAATTCATCAGAGGCAGTTCAGCAAATTAACTCATCATTTTTCCCAACAAAATATTAAATTGGCTGAGTTGTTCTACTGAATGGTAAGACATAATGGTGGGTATATGTATATATAAGAGAATAATGGACCAATCAATGAGTACAAATCAGTCAAGTTACAAGTGGCCCCCTCCATATTCTCTAGAGATGGGATCATTTGGATAAAACAGAGAGAATGTGGGGTCTGTACAATCATAATTCCTTATGTTGATAGTGAATTTATATAGCTTTTATGGACACACACCATGTTATGCCAGGCTGCCAAGCTCAGAGTTTTGTATACCTTTTGTTTGTCCATCCCATCTTAATTAATTAAAATATATGTAATACACATCAGTTGGTGCAACTTGGGTAGGGTTCCACCATGCAAGTTCAATTTAATCCTCAGTCATTTACAATTTGATGGAGTTGATCTATATATGTTGAAGAACTAATGCCAAAAAAAAAGGCATAGTGAAACCCTGCAAGCCATTTGACAGACATACCTCAATACCATGTGCTATAGACCATGGTCCATAATCCTAGCTCATACCCACAATCTAATGCATTTTGAAATTATTTGTTTTCTCTGTGTGAAAAAGTATACATTTCCAAATAATTGACTATATTATCCAAAAGGTACAGTAAAAATGAAACCAGACATGTTGATTTGAGAAAGTAGAAGAATATAACTACAGAAGACATGAGTAGCTTGCAACCCATGAGTGATGAGGTATACTCATTTGTCATATAAATCCACACCAACCCTTTAGATTGGGGTTGGTTGGAATTCACTTGTGGAAACCAACCAAAGGATAAATAAAATAATTTTTTTTTGAAAAGAAGATAAATAAATAATATTTGATAAATCAAGTTGGATGATTTTATTAGCTGAGTATAGACTTAACTTTGATCATCTTATGCTATCAATATGATCTAAAAGCGCTGGCGGATTGAGATGGGTTTTCATCAAGTACTTGTGATGCTACTTAGAATTAAAACCAGTGATCAGATGAGAATGGCCACCAACAACACTCTGGCCTGCCCTTGTAATTAATAAATAAAAAAAATTGTATTGTTCATTTGTCATTTGGGTTTGTCTTGATTTGAGTCTCATGGACAGCTCATTCCAACACAGTCTCATCCCCACATCTACTCCAATAAAAACCCCTCAGCCTCCCTCCTCCTACACCTCCACCATGGCTTCTTCATCTCTATCTTTCATCATCTTATCCTTAACCACATTTCTTCTAGTGCTTTCCCCTTATGCTCAAGCTCAAAAAGCCTCAGCTCCAGCGCCATCTCCAAGCCAGCTCAATCTCACTGGAATCCTTGACAAAAATGGCCAATTCAAGACCTTCATTCGCTTCCTCGCATCCACACAAATCGGGGACCAGATCAAGAACCAGCTCAAGAGCTCGACAGAAGGCATGACAGTCTTCGCCCCAACGGATAATGCATTTACCAACCTCAAAGCCGGCACATTGAACGGCCTCTCAGATCAAGAACAAGTTCAGCTTATCCTCTACCATGTCCTACCCAAGTTCTATAGTTTAGACACACTTCTCACAGTCAGCAACCCTGTCCGGACCCAAGCCACCGGCCCGGACGGCGCCTCCTTTGGCCTAAATTTCACTGGCCAGGGAAACCAAGTAAATGTCTCGACAGGGATGGTCGAGACTCAAATCAATAATGTTTTGCAGGCGGAATCTCCATTAGCAGTTTACCAAATTGACATGGTGCTGTTGCCGCCGCAGCTGTTCGGAGCTAAGCCGCCGGCATCACATCCACCGCCGGCTAAAGCACCGTCAAGCTCAAAAAATGCCACCGCTACAGCGGAAGAGCCTTCTGCATCTGAGAAGAGTGATGATTCGGGTTCAGGCGGAAGAAATGTGGGGTTGGGTTTGGCTGTTGGGCTAGGGTTGATTTGCATGGGAGTTCTCTAGTGATTCATTTTTATATCAGCATTCAAGTTATCTGTATTCTTTCTTCTTTTTTTCATTCCATTTTCTATTTGTATTGTTTGAAAATATTATTATTACTCAAATGTCCTACCTCCACATCTCCCGATGATGAGTACAAATTGTTGAAGATAGAATTGTGGATGATGCAAACTTTTTATCTTAAAGTATCTCCACCACAACTTCCCGATAGCATTAGAGATAGATAGATTCAAACTTTCCACAAGGGTGTTTCCCTCATGCGTTTTACATCTATCTCTTGTTATTTGTTGTCCTATTCACCACTTTGAGCTTCTATTGAATTGGAATTGAGAAAACAAATAGGTTTGATTCTACATTTTTTTTTCTAATATAATATATACTAGCTAAGGCATATTCCCAATTACTCAAATTGAAGCCATTGGATGTCCAACTTGAGCTGTATGACATGACATATCGATGAAAATACTCCAACGTTCCACCTTTTATCATATGTTCCATATATCACACTAGGTAGATGTCATTTATATATATATATATAATACAATTCACTCTCAAGATACCTTGATGGTGAAATAATAATTCGCGACACTCAAAATCTCTTGCTAGAGGGTTCTTAATAATGCAAAAAAAATCCGGTTGCATGAAAATATTCAAATTGAATTTTCAACATCAAATCTGAATATTACAATTATTATCTTGTTTCCCAAAATGTAATAAATATAGTCGCATCCTTTTTTAAATCTAAAAAAAAAATCATTCCTGAAATATCTTTCTTATGTTTTAAAAAATATGTTAATTAAGTTTGATGAAAACAATATATTAGAAAAAAAAAAAGGTAGATAAAACAGGAAGGAAAAAGAAGGAACACCAATATTTAGGTGAAAAACCCAAATTGGGAAAAACAACAGGTAGAGAAGCTGTAAATCCACTATATCAAAGAATGGTATAATTAAGGAGAAGAGAAGAGGAGAAGAAAAGCGTGGTTACAATGATCTCATCATCTCTCATACTGATATATATATATATATATATATATATATATTTGTGTATAAAAGTCCTTTACGAACATAAAGCGGCCCAGAGAAGCAACATAACGTCTTGTGGAGAGAAAGCCCCGAGAAGAGGCGGGCTTGAGGAAGTGGTTGTTTATCGTGGCAAGCAAGTACTTGTCACAGTAAGCAAGTGCTCATCGCGGCAAGCGAGTGCTTGTCGCTACAAGTCAAAAGTTGTATGCTGTCTTGCTGTATGTGAGTGAACATACTTATGGCATGGACTTCTTTGCGACCAGTTCCCTATTTCTAGAGGCTGCCTTTTCTTCCTTCATCTTTTCGGCTCAAAATTCGGTGCCAACAGCGACAATCTCCACGCAGCGTGAATTACTGCAAAGGGAACTAAAACACAAAAAAAAAAAAAAAAAAACCAATCTCTAATAGGAAACATCTAACCTGCACCAAAAATACACAAAGGGCTAAGCTGCTCATGATCTGACTAAGTCCAAGCAACACTAAAACTTGGTAACTATAAGTGTTCTGGTCATCATATCAGTAGGATTATCATGAGTGCCAACCTTACTAACAACAATGTCACCATGAGCAATGACCTCACAAACAAAGTGGTAACAAACATCAATATGTTTTGTCCTCTCATGGAACATCTGATCTTTTGTGAGAAAAATGACACCTAGCTATCATAAAAGACTATGGTGGTCTGCAAATCATCACAAATCTCACCAAGCAAACCTTTCAACCAAATAGCTTCCTTACAAGCTTCTGTAATAGTCATATATTCCACCTTAGTAGTCGAGAACGCAACTATAGTATGCAAAGTAACTTTCCAACTGATAGCACAACCTCCAATAGTGAACGCATACCCAATAAGAGATCTTATTTTATCAAGATATCTAGAAAAAGCAGAGTCAACGTACCCAATAACACCATCTCTCATCCTCCCAAAATGCAAACAAACATCAGAAGAACCACACAAGTACCTAAACATCCATTGAACTACCTTCCAATGTTCTTTGACGGGGTTCGCCTTATACATGCTAACAACACTAACATATGATAAATCTAGACAAGAACATATCATAGCATACATGAGAGACCCCACTGCACTATAACAAGGAATTTGAGAGATGTAATCAACATTATCTCCTGACTGTGGAGATAAAGCAGATGAAAGCTTGAAATGAGCTACTAATGGTGTACTAACAAGCTTGGCATTCTGCATGTTGAATCTATGAAGAACTTTCTTAATATGCCCTTTCTAACTTAGTTACAACTTGTTTCTCTATCAATCTTTGGGAATCTCCATCCCAAGAATCTTCTTTGCTGCTCCCAAATCTTTCAACTCAAACTCTCTGTTTAGTTGGGCTTTTACCCTTTTAATCTCTTTTTTTTCCTTGGTTGCAATCAACACGTCATCCACATACAAGAGTAAATATACGAACGACTAATCATCACATCTTCTAAAGTAGACACAACTATCATAAGTGCATCTCCTAAAGTTGTAGGAATTCATAAATGAGTCAAATCTCTTGTACCATTGCCTAGGAGATTATTTCAAGCCATATAAGGACTTTTTCAACAAACATACATAGTTCTCTTTACCTGAAACCACAAAACCCTTAGGTTGTTGCATGTAGATATCCTCCTCAAGCTCTCCGTATAAGAAATCAGTTTTCACATCCAACTACTCAAGCTCAAGATCATGCATCAGCACAATACTAACCAAAGTTCGAATATCACTATCTTTTACAACCGAGAGAACAAATTTGTGAAATCAATACCTGGAATCTAACTATAACCCTTGGTAACTAGCCTTGCTTTGTATTTAGCTTCTTCAACTCCTGGTATACCTTCTTTTCTTTTGAAGACCCATTTGTAATGATTTACTTTCTTCTCCTTGGTGAGTTTCTGAGTCTCTGCCTCCATTCTTTATGAAAGATTCCATCTCTTCCTGCATAGCAATCATCCACCTACTAGAATCCTCAGAACTCACTACTTCCTCATAAGTAGAGGGTTCTTCGCAATAATCAATACCCTTTGCCACATTTAGAGCATAAGCAACCAAATCAGCCTCAACATACCTCTTTGGTGGAATAACTTCTCTTCTCTCCCTGTCTCTGGCAATACTATAATATGATGCATGTCATGGTGGTGATGGTTGGGAAGAACCAACACCATCCTAATCATCTGATAATGACTGAGGAGTAGACTCTGATGTAGGCTTTATTCTAATCTCTAACTCCATTAGCATTCTTGATTTCTACTGATTTGTGTCATAAGAGTCATTAGTAGGTAAATCTCTCAACATAGCAGTTTCATAAAAAATAACATTTATGCTAACAATGATCTAACGTGTCTATAACTTGTACCCTTTAACACCATTCTTATAGCCAATAAAAATACATTTAACATATCTAGGTACCAGTTTTCCATTATCAACACGAGCATAAGCTGGACAACTAAAAATCTTCAAATCAAAGTAAACTGCAGGAGTACCAGACCATACCTTAATCGATGTCTTCTTGGCAATGACAATTAAGGGAGACCAATTAATGAGAAAACAAGTTATGGAAGCCACTTCAACCCAAAATGACTTAGTTAGTTTAGCATTAGAAAGCATGCAACGAACCTTCTCCATAATAGTTCTATTCATCCGCTTTGCAACTCCATTTTGTTGTAGAGTCTCTTGGTTGCAGGAAAGCTCTTCAATGGATCCGAAGGCATGGTCTTGAAAACATCATTGTTGAGTTTGATTCGCAAGTGTTGGTTTCAGCATTTAGAAAGACATGTTCTCATAACTCTAGTGTGGGGTTGGTTATAGATGACTGTACATTCCTTCTCTACCATCTAGTTAGCTGCTCTATTGTCTATGTACAATGTTCAGTGAATTAGGTTGCTCATAGTCTAGTTAAGGCTCCTACTTCTGAGTCTGAACTAGGTGAATGGTGGGATTATTCTCCCTCCTTCCTCTACGATGTACTGGTTTATGATCTAATTAAATGAAGATCGTTGGTCATTATAAAAAAGAAAAAAGAAAAAAATGCCTTCTGATCTACATAAGGCATTAAACTCATCGGAGCAAAACTCCAAACTATTATTAGTGTGAAGACATTTTATCTACTTCTCGATCATAATCTTCCACTCCTTAAACGTTGCAAAAGCATCACTTTTATGCTTCAAGAAGAAGGGCCAAACTCTCCTGGAAAATTCATCAATAATAGTCAACATACAATTAGCACCTTCGTCAAAAGGCACTCTGGATGGTCCTTAAAGATCAAAGTGTAAGTAGTCAAGAGTTCCCTTGGTGTTGTGAATACCCTTACAGAACTCGAGTAGTCTTTGCTTCCCGAAGACACAATGCTCACATAATTCAATTTTCTAGTACTCTAACCATCAAGAAATCCTCTTTTGCTCAATTCAGTCTTACCATTATCACTCATATGCCCAAGGCGCATATGCCATAGTCTGGTAACATCACCATCTGTCATAGACAACAACATCACCTATAACTATAGTACCTTATAAAACATATAACTTTGCTGTTCTTTTTTATCCTTTCATCACAACAAGAGCACCTTTGCTAACCTTCAATGCTCCACCATCATCGGTGTACTTATACTCTTTTGAATCGAGGGTACTCAATGAGATGAGATTTCTCTTCAAATCTGGGGCGTGCTTCACATCCCCTAATGTTTTGACAATTTCATCAAACATCTTGATTCTAATTGTACCAACGTTTGCAATCTCACAAGGTGCATCATTACCTATCAAGACTGCACCTTTTGACACAATTTCATATGTTGAAAACCAGTCCCGAGTGTGACACATATGAAACATGCAACCAAAATCATGAACCCATTCCTCAAAAGGCTTGGAATCCCCATAAGAAACAACGAGGAGTTCACTATCGGTGTGATCATCTTCTGTAACACTGACTTTGTTAGAGTTGATCGGTTGCTTTCCTTTTTGATTTGCAATTGCCTTATTTTTATTTTGCAGCTTATAACAATCATCAATAATGTGCCCCTTTTCTTGCAATAGTTGCAAGACTTGTTTCTAATTTTGGACTTCGATCTGCCTCTGTCACTATTCCTAAAACCTTTTTCCTGAGACCTTCCTCTAACAACAAGATCTTCAACCTTTGCCTAAGATCCATTAACAAGTTGCTTCATCATTTCTTTCGAATGCAGAGCTTCATAAACCTCTTCCAAAGTGAGAGTATCACAACTATACAAAATAGTGTCTCTAAAAGTGATGTATGAGGAAGGCAATGAACACAACAAAATCAACTCAAAATCCTCTTCATCGTATCTGACCTCCATGATCTCCAAATCAGCAACAATTTCCTTAAAGGTAAAAATACGATCTATCGCAGACATACCTTTTGTCAAACGATGAAAGTAGAGTCGTTGTTTAAGATGTAATTTGTTGATAGACTCTTCGTTGTACACAATTGCTCCAGCTTCAACCACAACACATGGATGCTTTTCTCCCTTAAGACATCTTGCAAAATGTCATTTGATAGATGGAGATGAATCTGAGTCATAGCTTTATTGTCCTTTTTTTTTTTGTTTCTTTTCCATTGTCAAAAAAGACAACATTTTGTCAAAACCTAATAATGCCTCTTCCACATCCATCTATGTACGAATAGCTCACATTTTGACTTGCCATAGAGTATACTTGGTGTTGCGATCCAAAAGCGGAATATCGTACTTCATAGACACCATTGTTATGGAAAAATAAAGCAAACCAAATGTGAATGGCTCTAATACTAGTTTGTTAGAAAATAAAGGCAAATAAAACAAGAACGAAAAAGACTAAACACCAAGATTTACGTGAAAAACCCAATTCGGGAAAAACCATGGGCAGAGAAGCTATAAATCTACTATATCAAATAATATAATGACCTCATCATCTCTCATACCGAAAACCCCCAAACGCAATATATATATATATATATATATATATAAACTACTATCCCACAAACATAAAATGTGAGAAAAGCGATAACATACGCCAATTGTGCGACAAGCGAAGGCCCGGGCTTGAGGAAGCAATTGCTTATTGCAGCAAGCGAGTGCTTGTTTTGATAAGTGAGAAGGTGTCGCGTGTTTATATTACCTGCTTGGCACGTGGTGACAAGCGTGCGCTTCTGCGCTAACAAGTCTTGTTTTGGGCCCATCTTTGGCTTGTCTTTTTGTTTCAAAGAATTCGAGTCATCCCTTACTAACACAGTGGATGTCATATTTCTATTTGAAAAAAAAAAAGATGAAAAGAAAATGAAAAATGATATATGTGTGATAAAATTTATGATTTTAAATCAAATATATTGAGTATCTATAAGAAACGGTGAGTTTTTGAAAATTTATACTCGAAGGCGTTTGGAGAAAGCTATCATTTTCTAAATATAATGATGCCATGGTTGAGGTTCGTCGAAGAGACATCACGTGTAGCAGAAGGATATAAGAATGTGAAAAGGAAGAAAACAAATGCAGCCAAAAATTGAAACAATGTTCCACCTTGAATTAGTGAAGAAAAATGATAATTTCTTGGACCATCAGGGTCTTTAGAATTTTCCCTTACAAATATGCCCTATATAAATTAATAGTGACATTGATTTTAAAATTATTTTGAAAATATTTACTAACATGAATATTTGGAATAACTTGAGATAATGTTTTTATGCTTAAAAAAAATCAATTTAAACATTCAAAATAAAGAAGAAAAAAGGGTTGTTAAAAAAGAAGAAAATGGAGGGGTTCAAGGCACTGGGTGGTTAATGATAAGGCCCACTATTTGGCCCATGGGCAAGCAGAAAAACGTCGGCTTAGTACACAGAAATGGGTCAGTTTCATCATGCACAGCCCAATACGGGACAAAAACTTATTACTTTTTTAGTTATTAGTAAAATATGCTTATTTCCCCTAATTTTATTATAATTACAGAAAACTTGCTTAATTATTCCACTTTCATGCAAATTCATTTTTTATTATTCTAAATTAATAATTAGAACTAAGTGAAATAAAATTTCTATTAAGAATTAAGTAGAAAAAATTAGGCCATCTTAATATTGTGAACTTATCTGTGTAGCTCTCACTAATCTTTAACTGGACGTCAACAATGGAAGAAGAGTTCAAGGTTTTAACGAGGAATCACACATATTACTAGGGATGACAATTTACTTCCAATTTGATGAAAAATTAGATATCCGATTCGAATGGAAGAAGATATGAAGGAATATTTTAGACCCACTTAAATGTTCAGGTAATCGGATTTAGAGATTTTTTAATCTAGGGATGGAAACGAGTTTGAGTATATCCTATCCGTCTTCGACCCCACTACATGATTAAATATATAATATATATATATCTATTTGGCCCATTTATGTTAAAAGGTCATAAAGGTAAAAAGCTCTTGATTTAGCAGAAAAATAATTTATTCATAAAGGTAAAGCCACAATAATTCTTATTACTTATTCATAAGATTTTTAAATTCGATTTTACAAACAATTCATTTGTAATTTGAAATGGGCATTCGGGTAGGATATAGGTATCCGATTTTCCAATGGACATGGGATGAAAATAAAAGATTTAAATGGATAGGGATAAAAATAATAAATGGAAATGGGGATAGATAATCTAAAATCCTACCAAAATCCAATTTATTGTCATCCCTATATAGAACTAGAGATCTTCAGTAAAACGCAGTTGGCAACCAGGGGCCAGTGTTTTAGCTGAAATTTAACCCATAATGCGCTCTTGATAAGTGCAAGACTAGGTTGATTATTAAGGCCCGGTCTTATGATCAAATATGCTACCTTTGTTCCCGAAAATGAAAAAAAAATAGGGAAAACTAAGTTATGGAACCAAGGTTGGGTCCCTGATTTTAAAAGTATTTGATAAAAAAATAAAAATAATTGATAAAAATGGTAAAATATTTTACAAAAAGTTTAACAAATTTTAAGTATGACTTCAGTAAACCTTAAATATTACCATATTTATTACGTACAACCTCATTTAAAAAACATGCTACCTTTGATTTTCATCGACTCTAGTACTGGTTAGAAAATTAGGCAACTAGACATCAACAATCCTTTCTCAAGGACTTTTTGCAAGATGTGTTATGAGTTAGCCTGAAGATTTTGTTCGTCCAACCAATCCAAACCATGTTTGTGAACTGAGAAAAAACACTTTATATGGTTCAGAGCAGGCATAGGGGCCTGATTTATATGTCATATGAGGATACGATTAATGTTTTTTCGTACAATAGCTCAAAGGAGTAGTCTTAATGCTGATGCAACTATACGTGGATGACATTTTTCTTTTTGATATCTATTATCTTTGCATTACATCATTGTAATACTCTATTCTTATAAGGATTCAAACCTAGGACCTCCTATACACCCATCCCCTTTTACCACTTGAGCTGGCCTCAAGGGCTTAAGTGGAGGATATCTTGATTACTGGTAGTACAAATAATTTTAAGATATAGTCATGACTTGAATAAGAGCTTTCTTCTAGATGATTTTGGCTCTCTGCATTTCTCCTTAGGTTAATGAAGTATTCAAAGATTAGCCAAGTCTCTATCTAACTCAATGCAAGCACATGGTTAGCAAATCAACTCAATTCGTGCGTTGTCTAACAACGTTTCACTCTGAAGCCTGTAAAAGTGTGTTACACTGTTACAAAGGAACAACCACTTCTTGTTTACAGTATTTCCAACCAAACTACAAGATTTAATTAAATCCTATAGGGTTCGCAAATCCCAATCAGGCTACTTTTTTTGGATAATAGGAGATGAGTTAGCACCTATTATGTAGATGTAGCCGGTAATCTTATCACGCAAGAATCAAGCACACTACAAGAAATTAGACTTTAGGTCACGATAAGAGACCGTCATCATGTCTTCTCATTTCATGACCAAAACTAATAGTCACGGTCAAATGCAACCGTGACCAGGCGTGACAATAATAGGCGTGGCAAAAGGTGCTAGTCACGGTTTTGTACGCATCCGTAACTATATCGTTCCCTTTTTGTCACAATTAGAAATAAATCGTGACAAAAAATTATGTGAGTTTGCTTTCTTTATCAAATACTTTAGTCATGGCCAATTAATTTATTGTGACTATTTGCTGCTTATAGTCACGATCAAATTATTCATTATGATTAATATCTGACATGATCCTTTGTTTAGTAAACTATGACTATATATAATATTTGGGTCACGGTTTATGACAGGCGACTAAATGTCCTCATTTTTCGTCATGGAAACATAAGAATCGTGACTAAATGTGTACTTATGATCAATGTTTAAGAAAGTGGTCATGACGAAAAGCAACTTATAGTCACGTTTTTTAACCGTAACTAAAGCTTGATATATTTAACCATTATAATTTTATAAATTCTCATTTCCAAGCCTATAAATGAATTTTAAATTTAAAAATTGAATTTAAACTTGTATATACAATTAAACAACTAAAACAATTTCAAATTTCAAATATAATATAATTTATCATAATTAACCATCTCAATTTAAAGTTTACCAACCAATCATCCATCCAAACATCACATAATGGTCTTACAAAACTCAAACATTACATAGTAGTCAAATAAAAAAGTTAAGAAAATTTCTAAAATACTAATTATGAAATTGTTGTATCATTTACATGATTTGTTCTTAAAGTTGTGCTTGCATTTTGTCTTTGCATTTCCAACATTTTTCCTTCAAACAAGAGATGAATGAATTTTCTAAATATGAGATTCCCAAAAAAAAAAAAAAAGAAAAAGAAACAAACAAATAATCTTGGAATTTTAACAAAGTTGCACAAAATTGGTAGAAATTTCACAAAACAAAGGTTCTGTTCATGAACTAAAAAATCAGTATTTCGAATTTTAAAACCAATCTCCACTGTTTACAATGAAGATCAATGAGTTATAAATGTACTTAGAAAATTTTAGCCACATCGAACCATAGAACAAAGAGATATCATCATTTGATCAACACTGCATAGAATAGCAATACTATGTTCTTCTTTTCTATTATACTCTATTCAATTCAATATAACTCACAAATGATTTCTCCAATCACAAATCCAATTGATTAGTTTCAACAAACACAATATAAGAAGCTTTTGACTAAAAATCAGCTAGATCCAACTATTCAAAAAGAATATCAAAATGTTTTATCACAAACTATCAAAAGAGGGCTTACTAGAGCAGGTGTTCTAATCTCTTGAAAAATACTGACGTTTCTGAGCTTCAAATTTGATCTTCACTATTCAGATTTATGATTTATGAGTTGAGAATATTTTGGTAAAGTTTTAGCTCAATCAAGCCAGACCTTGATCCGAGCGAAAGATTGCAACTACTATGATGAAAAGAAAATGTGAAGTGGGGAAATGAGAAGAAATAAAGGGGGAAATGAGATAGTAAAGGAGAAAGTGGGAAAATAAAAGACAAAAGAGGAAATTTGGAAATGAGAGGGAAAAGGGAAAATGAGGAAAAATTAAAGAAAATGGGAGGGAATATTGAAGGAAAAATTTTAGTCATAGTTTATCAAATGGGTGTGACTAAATGTATTGACACCAAAATTTCATTTCAAAATTTCCCTCCAAGATATTAACATTTAGTAACGATTAATAGATGTAAGACCCGAGAAATTCCAATTTCTGGAAAAATGGCAAAATCGTAATTTCAATCAAAAATTCGAAATTTATTCTCTAGATCTCGGTTATTCAAAAGCGAGACTACCGTTGGAATCATCTCGCGAAACCTAGCTATCATGTCAAATTTAAACCGAATTAGAGATAATTAGAGATTTACGTTTTTCGAGGCATCGCGTTGGTGCGTAAAACTATTTGATAAGACAGTCACATATAACGCGTACTAAGTGTTATAGGTGGTATGGTAAGAGAAATGATGAAAATGGTGGCCAAGATAGTGCAGGAGTGCGGGAAAAGGGCGTGATGTCATTTTGGAATTATTTAAATGAGGAAAAGACAAAGAGGAATAGTGTCGTCTATAAAAGAACCAAACAATGAGAAGCAAAGGGGATTGGATGCAGTAGCCTGTTATGGGTTTAGTGAAAACGTCCACCTTCTCTCTATGATTGTAGGAGATCCGACCGTCGAGTCTTGGGGCAGAAGAAAAGTTGTTCCACAGGAGATACTGCGCATGGATATGGGTTTAGGAGTTTTCGACAAACTCCGTGAGGTAGGGGTTTCTTCCTACTTGGGTTTTACACTTTGTTTAAGTGTATTTACATGTGTTCGTTGTATGAGACCGGAAATGGCCATGAAATTCGGGTTCACCAAGTGAACCGATGATTGAACGGTAGGATGTGAACAGTAAACCCCGAGGGTTTTACTGTTCACGTGAACAGTGAAGCGGAAATCGAGATTTGTGTGAAAATGTGCTTGGTCGAGTAATTCAAGTGGAATTGCTCGTGTTTGAAAATTAGCCCAAGTGAGCTAATTTTTGGTGTAATAAATTGTGGAATTACATAACATGTTTGTGTGATTTAAATTACGTGAATATATGTATGATTATATATATTTGCATGTATTTATAATTAGAGCGAGATTGGCATCAGCGAACCATATATCTTTGGAGCATCCTAGAGCGATAGGAATGAGTGCATGAGGTTTCTTGAGAGAATAATTTGGAGGGTTGACTAATAAATAGAATTATCAGTGTGTAGTGTAATATCGGAGGGTAGTCCATATAAAAATATCTTCAATGCAGTGAAGTGCGAATTGATATACATTGGAGGGTAGTCCACTAAATATAACATCGGAGACAGTCCATTATATATATCGGAGGGTAATCCACAATTAATAACAAATAGCTTTGTTAAAAATAATGTTTCTCATACGAGGCTTAGGCAAGTGTGAGGGAGTCGGTGAGGACTCGGGGTATGAGTTATGCGGAGTAGACATTCCAAGTAGGATCATTGCATTTGCTTGAATGTGTGTTTACTTTGGAGCATTACTGTATGCACTTAGATTGGAGGAGAAGTAACTCCATTTAGGGTGATTCCACTGCGAGCATTAGCCACCTGTCGGAACATATTTTTGGGTCACCGGGAGCGCACGAGGAGGCGGCTCGTCGTAGAGCTAGAAACTAGAAGAAAGCCCAGGGGTGTGGCTTTGTCGTTTTGTGCTACATGTATTAAATTCACAGAATTTTATATATGTTGTAAGAGTAAATCATTAACTCTTGAACTTATTGTATATAGTTGGGAATTATTGTACTTAAAGATTTGCTCAGGGGCCCAAGCTGCTGCTTTACTCATGGATTGTTATATTGGATTGCTGGGACAAAGCTATACTAAGGGTAGAGCCTCGTACAAAGGAGACTCATCCGATTTCGTGAGAGATATCTGTCACCCTGCATTCACGAGCGCCCGCGGCCTGACAGTCACTTCACCCCGAGATCTCAAAAGGCCACACTGCAGACAGCCCAGATACGGCTACCTGCGGCTCGGGAGGATTCGGGGCTTCAGCCATAGTCTCTTGAGGTAAAAACATCACCACCGTGTGGTCTAAATGTTATAGAAAGAGATTCAGAAACTCACTTTTACAAAACTAGACACGCATGCATGTGTTTGATGTTTTGTGTGATTGATGAAACACTGTGTGATCATGTATGTATGATTTTGTGGAATGTTTGTGTAGCTAGGTAACAGCACATAGGTGTGTTGGAAAACAAATTTTGGAGTTTCACAAAGGGTGTAACCGGAACAAAGGAAAATAAAGAAATAAATTTTACTAAATTTATTCGTTTAAGGACAATGAAATAAAATTTTAAATAAATTTTAAAGTGAACTCATAAAATTGTTGAGTGTAGGAATTGCAGTGTTCAAGCCACTGCATGTATGGAGTAGCAAGGAGGCTATTGGAAATGAGGAAAAGAAAAAGATGAGGAAAATAAAATTTTTAAGGTTTTACGGTGTAAAACTGAAGAAAGTTGAAGAAAATAAATTTTTATAAATTTATTTGAGTATTTTGGAAAATGAAAAAAAAAAAAAATATATATATATATATATATATATATATATATATATATATATATATATATGAACTATTTTTTTGGTATTTCTTCTATGGGTTTGGAACACATGAAAAAATAAAATGAAGTGCAGAAACTGAGTTAAGCATTGCCTAATTGTATTGTGAGATCATAGTTTGTATCGTGACTTAGGTTTGGTTTGGCTGGAAAGTGTATTGCAATATTGAGCTCGTACAAGTATAAAAAGGAGAAGGGTTCAGGATTTGATATCTTAAGGAGAGGAACAAATTGCTAAGATGTAACGCAGAGTGAATTGATGTTAAAAAAAAAAAAAAGAACTTCCCTAGAAAGAGGAAAACAAGCTGGAACCACACATGGAAAATGGTAATGGTAATGTGGAAAATGGTAATGTAGCCACTAACTCATTTTCACACGTTCTTTGAAAAATGGTAATGTGGCCACTAACTCATTTTCACACATTCTTTGACAGAAAAAAAATATAAAAGAAGAGAAAAGTCAGGAAGACCTTGAAGCATTACTCAACACAATGCAAGAATTAAAAGCAGTGATCAGATGAGAAAGGCCACCAACAGCATTGTGGCATTGCAATTAATAAATTAAAAAATTGTATTGTTCGTTTTTCATTTGGGTTTGTCTTGATTTGAGTCTCATAGACAACTCATTCCAACACAATCCCATCTCCACATTTCACTCCATATAAACACCCCCGCCTCCCTCGTCCTCCTCCACCACCACTACCACCACCATGGCTTCTACATCTCTATCTTTCATTCTCTTAGCCTTAAGCACATTTCTTTTGGAACTCTCCCCTTATGCTCAAGCTCGAAAACCCTCAGCTCCAGCGCCATCTCCATGCCTACTCAATCTTACAGGAATCCTCGACAAAAATGGCCATTTCAAGACCTTCATTCGCCTCCTCGCATCCACACAAATTGGGGACCATTTCGAGATCCAGCTCAAGAGCTCCACAGAAGGCATGACGATCTTCGCCCAGACGGATAATGAATTTAGCAACCTCAAAGCTGGCACATTGAATCTCCTCTCAAACTAACAACAAGTTCAGCTTATCCTCTACCATATCCTGCCGAAGTTCTATAGTTTAGACACACTCGTCACCGTAAGCAACCCTATCTGAACCCAAGCCACTGGGTAGGGCGGCGCCTTTTTTGGCCTTAACTTCACTGGCCAGGGAAACCAAGTTATCGCCTCAACCGCGATAGTCGAGACTCAAATCAATAATGTTTTGCATAAGGAATTTCCATTAGCAGTTTACCGAGTTGACCATATGTTGTTGCCGCCGAAACTGTTTGGAGCTAAGCCTCATAGCATCACCTCCACCACCAGCTGAAGGGCCTGCTACTCAAAGCTTCCTCTTATACTCTAATAAAAGGGGTAATTTCTTTGTATCTTTCCTATATTTCATCAAACATCTTTCTTATATATTGAAAATAAATAAATAAATGAAAATAATATGTACGATAAAATATATGGTTTTAAATTAAAAAAAAAAGAGTACATATAAGAAACTATGAATTTTAAACATTTAGGGGTGTATTGGACTTTTAAAGATATAAATAGACTTTTTTAAATTGATGATTTTTATAAAATTTGATAGATTTTTAAAGACATATGTAGAGTTTGTAAATTTATGGATGACTTTTATAAACTTTTATTTTAAAAGACTTTTATAAACTATTGTGGACTTTGTAAATTTATAGATGACTTTCATATAATTTTATTTCAAAAGATTTATGGACTTTCAGATACTTTTACAGAGATAGACTTTTACTAACTTTAAATAATTATAATAAATTTATATTTCTAATAAAAAGAAATAAATGCAAAATATTTTGTTAAAAAAAGTACTAAAGTTATTTAAAATAATGTTTCTCAAATTAAAAACATATAATATTCAATATTGTCCATATGGTCACATCGCTCCACAAATCATTAGTTATAGAAGTTTTACTTTTGGGTTTCAACAATTAATCAAAAGTTCTCATTTTTCATTGGAAATTTATCTAAATAACGCTAATTTCGAATAGGTTGGAATAAATAAACTTTCATAACTTCTTCTTTCTTAATTTTTTATAAAATTTTCATCAAAGATACTTCAAAATAATTTTTATTTATTTATTTCATCTCAAATTTTCCAATTCCACTTATTACTTCTATAGGCTTTTATTTTTATTTTTAAGAATTACACATTCCTCATTTTCCACATTTCTCATTATTACTTCTTTGAGCTTTTATTTTTATTTTAATTAAGAATTACACATTCCTCATTGTTTTTTCTTCTAAATACTCAAAGTTTCAATTTCAAAATTCTAAAATTTATCAATTTTGAAAATATCTCAATTTCCAAATTTTCCAATTTCTAAAATTTCCCAAAATCTAAAATTTCTTAACTTAGAATCT
This sequence comes from Tetrastigma voinierianum, assembly GCA_016808115.1. NCBI lineage: Eukaryota > Viridiplantae > Streptophyta > Magnoliopsida > Vitales > Vitaceae > Tetrastigma > Tetrastigma voinierianum. The sequence continues at coordinate 778,681 of JAEQBH010002373.1, forward strand.
AAGGTTTCAATATCTCAAATTCTACAGTTTCAATTTCAAGAACTTCCCTATTTCTGTAATCTATAAATTTCTAGAATATTCTAATTTCCGAAACTTTCAATTCGTAGAGTTTATAGAGTTTCACAATTTTCAAAAACATGAAATAAAGTGTTTTCAACAAATATTTTTAATTACTGTATATATTTTCAGTGGTTATTTTAAAAATAATTATGAAAATATTTTAGATTGGATTAAAATAAATAATTATATCTTATTTTTTAAAATATAATAAAATTAAAATTTGATGTAAAACATTTCCATAAATTCCCTCAATATGATTTCACTTTTTAAAATATTATAGAATAGTATTTAGAAACCACATAGAATGATTAATATTATTTAAACATATCAAACATTTTTTTTATTTTAAAAAAATAGATTTTGAAAACATAATTTGTTATCCACTCAAACACGAGTTTTCTATATAAAACATAAAAATAAATATAAAATAAAATAAAAATTTGTTCCTAAATAAAATAATTTTTGAAACACTTTTTAAAATATAAACTCATCAAAATAAAAAGTTATTGAAAATTAATTATCAAACCACCATCTATTTGAGCAATTAGAATTTATTCCTAATTATTCATCTTGTTTGAAAATAGCTATTAAAAATAATATTATCCATAATATTTTGTTTTAGATAATTCTCAATCTTCATATAAATTTAAAATAATTATAAATCATTATCAAAACAATAAAAATATATTCTAAAAAAATCATAAATTCTACAAAAAAAAATTATTAACAAAATATTTGAAAAAATATCACCAAAATGTTAAAAAATTTAACAAATATAAATTAATAATTCATAAATTAACAATCTTACTTGGAAAAATAAGATATTCAACCTTACATTTTAAATTTTCCAACTCAAAAGTTCTCCTATCTCTAAAAAAATTTATTTTTAAGAACAACAATGCATTAAAATGTGATGCCCCAATTTCCGGGGGTCCCATTGACAACCCGTCAACCCGTGAACTTTGTCTTTAGGTCAGTTTTGAAATTCTGCCTTGCACCGAATTGATACTCACTACCTATAGACACCGGTTACCGCGACACCACTTCCATACGTCCCTTCACCAAGACCCATTCATTCATATTTAAATCTAAAATATGAAAAAAAAAAATGAATAATTACAGTCTGTAGGGGTCCAATCACGGCCCTCTTACCATAATTACATACCCAACTATTTATACAATAGTCCAAAAGAATTTTATAAAAATAATTTTATACAAAACATTTTTACAAAAATGTTACTCAAGGTTACATGTCGACCTCCTTCGCAAATCGCTCGTCTGAAAGTGTCGTCTCTCCCCTGCACACACTCCCTATACCCGTAAGTGCTCATGATCGGTAGCAACGCCTAAAAATTCTCCCACAACGGCTACTTCCACCTAAATGCACATCCATCAAAGATATATACATCAAACCACATTCCATGGCGTAAAACGCAATCTTATATAAATATTTCATGTCATGCATGAGATGAAACTCCTAATGCCCATAAACCGAGTCCTACCACTTCACAATACGCAAATGCTGTTGAAACTGGCCATCGTTGCTTTCACCCAATGACTTAACCTATTGGACAACCCTCTAATATTTATTTAATTTCATCAAATCTCGTGCGTTTTTGTGGGTTGCAAATTTCCGGGGTCTCACCATAGACTTCGCACGCCTTCTGACATTTTCGCGACTTCCATCGCTAGATCCATATGTCTAACCAAAAATAGAATTTTTGTCTCTTTCACCCTGGGGGATCTACCCTATCTTGCTTCACCCAAACACAAGAAATTTATTATTATTATTTTACGCACCCATAAGTCTCAATTTTGGACGTTGTCCGATTTTCGAGCTCACTACATATTCACCAAGAATTATGAATAACCAATATCATGCACACACACTCAACTTGACGCGATGTCCCCGTGCATATGAAATGCAATTATGTCATTTCATACTATAACGTGTTACATGCAAAATGAGAACCACATGCAACATTTTCAACACATAGATATTTTTTTTTTTTTTTTACTTATAATTTGCATCCATCAGAAATTTCATATCAATACATCCATAAGCATGCATTAACATGATTTTCACACAACCAACATGTTATTCAATTTTTTTTTTGAATAACATATAAAAAAAATAGCACACACAAATAAAATCAGTCTTGATTGTTCAAAATCCCGTCTGACCGTCAAAATAGTCTCAAAATTTAAATTTCGATCGTCCGAAAAATGGGCCTAGGGCTTCATGTCCAGATCAATTAAAACAAGCCTCGAAAATTATGCCCGACTGCCGTAGTAATTCAGTCCGACCGCCCAAAACAATCCCGAAATTCTAATATTCACCACAAAATCTTATGACTAAAATCACACCCGCCAATCAATAAATTAAGAAACCTATGTCATTAAATGGCTTTGAAGTTAAAAATAACCAAATAGTAGCACTCCTCTACCTCGTGAGTTTGACGAAACTCCAAGATTTTGGTACCTACGCATAGCCCCTGCTGCGTGATCGACTTAACTTTGTTCGCATGAAAGCCTACCATTCACTTCCTCAGAATCTTAGAGATAAGTAAAACCATTTTTTTTATCTCTCTCCTGTTCGTTTCCTTTCTCTCCTCCATTTTTGCTTTTTTCCTCCTCCCTTATTATTTTCCACCGAATTCTTTTTCTTTGTTTGTTTACCCATCTCAAATTTTTTTTTTTTTTCATTTTCTCTTCTCTTTCTCTTTTTCTCTTTTTCTCATTCAACCGATTTGATCAAAGTAGGGGAAACTTCCCCCGACTTTCCTCCACCATGCCACATGTCATTTCCACAATTTTCCTTAATTTTTCTTGATTTTTTTTCCCATAATTTCCTCATTTGACACATGGCTCAATGTGAGCCTTTCACACTAGTGCACCACATGGCTCATGCCATGTGTCACTCCCCTAGGGTGCCATGTGGCATCTACATGATCATGTCATGTGTCACTCAACACCCAGTGTCTCGAAAAACGTGAAATTCCAACTGTTTCGGAATCTAACAAAATCCGATGGGGTAACTAGATTTCGCGAGACGAATTCAATGGTGAAGTCCGTTTCATCATCTGTTTCCCTGATTTTACATTTTTTTCCCCCTTAACAGAATTTCGTCCCCGAAATTCACACATACTAGCACACATAAACACATGCATATGCAGTAATATTCTAGTGCAAAATATTAGACTACACACCTTCATCCTCAAATAGGAAATGATAGGTGGCCCGCATCGTGTCCTAGCGTTTCCAAGTTGCCTCATCTACTCCTCGGTGTCGCCACAACACTTTCACTAGCTGCACGGTCTTGCATCGCAAAACCTGATCCCGGCTATGCAAGATACACACCCTGGCTCCTCTGGCTGTCCCATAAGTATCAACACCCTCCCCAATCCACCACATGAGTCGGGATCCTGAGTATACCGCAATGGAGACGTGAACACCCATGTACACCTGATAAACTCGATGGTAGCGCCAACCGATATGCAACTGTGTCCACCTTCTCGAGTACCTCAAAGGGCCTAATATACCTCGACACTATCTTCCCTCGCTTGCCGAATCTAGTCACTTCTCTCTTAAGCATCACCTTTAAGAAGACGTGATCACCCACCTCGAACTCTAGAGGTCAACGCCATCCGCCAGAAGCTCGTCACTTAAGCCGTATGAGGTACTCTCCACCACCACCTTCTCTCGGGAGGTGTCTCTAATCGGATCTGGACCAGTGATGGAACTCTCTCCCACCTTTGTCCAACAAATTAGGGATCGGCATGGCCTCCCACATAAGGCCTTATAAGGTGCCATCTGTATACTCGCCTGATAACTGTTGTTATAGGCAAATTCCACTAATGGTAATGCTCCTCCCAGCTACCCTTAAGATCAAGGACGCATGCTCATAGCATGTCCTCTAAAATCTGTATGGTCCTCTCCGACTGACCATCTGTTTGCAAATGAAACGCAGTGCTCATCGTCAACTATGTCCCCATGGCCTTTTGGAAACTCTTCCAAAAGTGTGCCATAAACCTAGGATCCTTGTCCGATACTATGGACATTGGTACGCCATGTAGCCAGATAATCTCTTGAATATACAACCTAATTCTTCAGCAGAAAGTCATCCGTGACCGCTTAAAATGTGCCGACTTATGAGTCGGTCCACTATCACCCATACCGCATCATGCCCGCACGGTGTCCTCAGGGTGCGAGGTTATAAAGTTCATCGACGTGTTCTACTTCCACCAAGTACCTCTAATGGCTGATGTAGACCGGCCAGTTTTAATGTCGGGCCAATTGCCGACACATGAGACATCGTTGAATAAAATCTCTAACGTGTCACTTCATTCTGCTCCAGTAATACTGGCGATGAAGATCTTGGTACATCTTCTTGCCACCTAGATGCACAGCAAAATGGGAGCAGTAGAACTCTCGGAGGATCTCCTCTTTTAGATCGGTCAACTGGGGAACCACAACCTATCCTCACATCAAGACCACCATCCGTGGACGGCCCACCTTCGTCACATGTACCCGACCGTACCCAACTCGATGGACTATATCTCTAGTCCCGCCCCTGGGGACTTAATCTTCAAGGGGATGGCAGCCACCAAACTCCCTAATGCTCTCGAGTTTGATCACTATACCGCAAATTTTAAACCGGCCCCACTGGCCTCGCACCGCACCGGGAAGCTACACTAGCCGCACTCCCGACTTCCAACCGAGCGCATCAACCACACCATTCGCCTTTACTAAGATGGTAATAAAGTGAAGTCATAATCCTCCAAATACTTATCCATCTCATATTTGCCTCATGTTGAGGTCCCAATCGTGTGAAAATATACTTTAATTTTACGGTCTAAAATACTTCTACAAACTCGCTTCACCATACGTGGCACCAAATCTTTAAGGCAAAGATCATTATGTACCAATTAACTCCATGTCACAAGCAGGTAGGTAATTTTGCTCATGATTCTTTAGTTGTCTTGAACCATAAGCTACAACCCTCCCGGACTGCATCAAGACGCATCCCAATCCATCATTAGAGGCATCATAGTACACCGTGTACCTTTGTCCCTGTTCCGGGACTATCGGAATAGGAGCTGAAGTAAGCCTCCTTTTCAATTCCTAGAATGTCTTCTCACTTAAACTTGACCCCCTTCCAAGTCAATCTAGTCATAGGTGCTGCTAGCCGGGAGAAATCCTTAATGAACCTCCTATAATACCTTACCAATCCCAAGAAACTGTGTATCTCGAAGACTGACTTTAGCCTCTCCCAACTCATAATAGCCTCTACCTTCTCTGGGTCTACTAACACACCTGAAGCCGACACGACGTGTCCCAAGAATTTCACCTCAGTAAGCCAAACTCGCACTTACTGAACTTAGCATACAACTGATGGTCCTTGAGTGCTTGGAGAACAATCCTCAAATGATCCTCATGCTCCTCCTCGTATCAGAGCGTATCATGTCATCAACAAAGACCACAAATAAGTCGATCCAAATAAGTCGGAATACCCTATGCATGAGATCCATGAATGCCGGGCCACCAATAACCCGGAAGGCATCACTGTGAACTCGAGATGCCCATACCGCATCCTAAACGCTGTCTTAGGGATATCTGCCTCCCTAACCCTCAATTGATGATAACCTAAAGGCCCATTCCTGCAGACCTCGCGCCCTTCAACCCGATCAAACAAATCATCAATCCTCGGTAATGGATACCGATTCTTGACCGTAACCCTGTTCAACTATCTATAATCAATGCACAATCGAAGGGTCTTGTCCTTCTTCTTAGCAAACAGATCCGGAGCGCCCTATGGTGAAGTTCTCGGTCTAGTAAAACTCTCACCTAACACCTTGCCGCTGGGACCTGAGTTCTGCAACTTAACCTATACATCCTATGAGGAGTCATAGAAATGGGCGACGTACCAAGGTGTAACTCAATGACAAAGTCCACATCCCTGTGCGGAGGTAATCTCGGTAGCTCGTCTGGAAATACATCCTCATACTCGCAAACCACCCGAGGTAGACTCAAATCCCTCGTCTCCTCATCCTGTGGTAAGGTCATACCAACCTATTAACTCCGTCCACTCCACCTGAGTCGTGCATGGTCTAGGCAAAGCATCAGCTTCTCCCGAAAGTCATACTGATACTCCTGCCTCGTGTGTGCGCGAATCCTCCTACTATCACAATCAATGACGACCCGGTGTGTCGTCAACCAATCCATGCCAAGAATGACATCAAAATCTTGTATGTCCATTACCGAAGGTCCATCGTGAGCAGAATCCCTGAGATCTCTAACTTACAATCCCGACATATCTTATCAATCCTCTCTTTAGTCCCTAGAGGAGAACTCACATGTAACGGCTCATCCAAGGTTTCCACCTCTAAGCCCAAAACATCCACACTAGATGTAGCCATAAAAGAATGCAATGCACCAGAATCAAACAATATCTTAGACTAGAGGCGAGATAGCATAAACATACCCTGTATAAGCGACTCATCAACTGGCTCAATCTGTGGTGTAATGGTATAGACACGCCCCTGGATCCCTGAAGTCTCGGCTTGTGAGCCTTGTCCTCGGCCTCAGCCCATACCCTGGCCTCTCTGTGTAGCAGAAAGCTCCTGTACAAAACCTTGAGACTAATACTGGTTACTCTTGCCCATACTGGGTTGAGAGGGAATAAACTGTGTCTGCACTGGTCCCACTGATGATTGGGACTGAGGTGTCCCATAGCCGTGGGATCCTTGCCTCTAAGGGAAATCCCTCCTCAAATGTTTAGGCTGATGGTAGAAATAACATATCATCTTCCCTGACTGACTAGAAGTCTTGGTCTGGCCTTGGCCCTGATAGCCCCGACCCCGACCCCGTCCCCGACCCCGTCCCTGAGACACTAGTGGGATAGAAGTCCTCCTGCCTCTTTCCCGAACTAGAAGAAGGTTGATCCCCTTCCTTCTTTGCTAATTAGCACTCGTGATCCTGGATGTCGGTGCATCATCAATCTCTTCTATACCAAAGCTAGCCCTACCATGAGTCCATGTCCCGGGTAGGAGCAGGAAATCCTATAATCTTACCCTGACAATCTGTGGCCATCCTCTATTTTCCACACCTTGGCCATATCTGTGGCCACATAGTCATCCCCGAAATGTGCCAACTCGCTGAACTCGCTACGATTCGAAAGCATCACCAAGGCTTCTCGTCAACTCAAGGAACTCTCGAACCTTTACATGTCTAGTTGATGCCGGGAAAAACTTACCCATGAAGAGCTCTCTAAAATCTCCCCATGACATCGTCTCAGGATCCCTCGAGGGTCTAACCCAATCCCACCATATATGAGACTCACCCTCTAGCTGAAATGTGGCTAGCCTGATCCTCGTAGCATAGGAGGTAATCTCCATAGCCTCCAAAATCCTCTCAACCTATCGGAACCAATGATCAGCTACCACTAGATCCCCTCCCCTGGTAAATGTCAAAGGATGATGTGCTACAAACCGTTGGAGGTTACTTGGTCCCCCTTGACCCCTAGTTGCACTAGCCTGTGCAATGGCAGCAGCTAAAGCACCCATAGCCTCTACAAAGGCCTGTTGGTCAAACACAAGTGGAGTGCCTCGCGGCCGACCCCTACGTCCCCTTCCTCTACTTGCCATCTACATATGTCAAATAGAAAATTGCGGTTTCTTTCTCTTTACTCAATTAGTAGTGCATATGCCACCCACTAATAGACTTTAACATCACAAACAACACCGTTCATCCCTTTTTCCTTAGTGGTGCATAATGCCAAACACTAATACACATCAGTTCATGAACTATCATGTTCATTTTGTTTTCCGAACCCCTAAGGTTATGTTCTCTAACCCTAGTGTTCCATATACAATCCACCATGTATATTATTCACACATATCACATAGCATGTTAAACACAAAACACGCAACACACAACAATGCATGATCTAGACCCATGTCCACGCCCCCAGACTGTGTACCTGCACCCGATAATTAGTCAGACGAGCTAGTATCAAGACCATACTTGTTGATACCCACTTTCGAGCTCCCTAGGTAATCGTTTACCTAAGTTCTGATACCAAGCTATGACGCCCCAATTTTCGGGGGTCCCGTTGACAACCCATTAACCTGGCGTAATTTATGTCTTAGTCGTTACCTAAGTTCGTATCATCGAATTGGTACTAACTACCCATGGACATCGTAGTTATCAAAGACATTTCCATATCGCCCCTTCATCACCTCATTCATTCATATTTAAATCTAAAATATGAAAAGAAAATGAATAATTATAGTCGTGGAGGTCCGATCACGCCCTCTTACCATAATTACATACCCGACTATTTATACAATAGTCCAAAAGAATTTTATAAAAATCATTTTATACAAAACACTTTTACAAAAATGTTACTCGAGGTCACATGTCGGCCTCCTTCTCAAATCACGGCCTCATCAGAGCGCCATCTCCCTGTACACTCCCTGTACCTGAAAATGAGTCCCATGACGAGGTGAGCAATGCCTAGTAGAAAAATTCTCCTATAAGGGATACTCCCCACCTAAATGCACATGCAATGGCATGCTACAAGAATAAACCAATGCTCCATACGTAAAATGCAATCCAGATATGGAATATTTGCGTCATGCATAAGACGAGACTCTTATGCCCATAAACAGTTCGACCGACACCCCACACACATGCAAAAGCTATATGAAAACCGCCATTGGTGTTTCACCTAATGACTTAACCTTACCTCGACAACCCTCCAATATTTATTTAATTTCCATCAACACCGCTGTTTTTTGTGGTCGCACTTCCGGTCTCACCGCAAAGGCTTTGTACGCCTTTTGATTATTTTTGCGAACTTTCATCGTTGGATCCATATGCCTAACCAAGAATAGAATTTGGGTCTTTCACCCTGGGGGGGATCTAACCCATCTTGCTTCACCCAAACACACAAAATTTATTATAATTATTTTATGCACCCGTGAGTCTCAATTTTGGAAGTCGTCCGATTTCCAAGCTCACTACACATTCACCAAGAATGGTGAATAACCAATACCATGCACACACACCCGACTTGACGCGATGTCCCTATGCATACGAAACGAATTATAATATTTCATACTATAACATGTTACATGCAAATGAGAACTACATGCACATTTTCAACACATGGATATATATATATATATATATATATATATATATATATATATATATATATATATATATAATTTACATCTATTATAAATTCCATGTCAATACATCCATAAGCATGCATTAACATGATTTTCACACAACCAACATGTTATTCAATTTTTTTTTTTTTTTTTTTTTTTTGCAATAACACTTAAAAAAACAAGACACGCAGACAAATCTGTGGTCCAGTCTCGCACCAGCCAAAACAAATCTCCGAAAATCTTGTTCTGACTACTCCCCAAAAATGGGGCCCCGAAAATTGTTCCGATCATTGTCCGAAAATGCACCTGGGGGACTTAGTCCGATCATTCAAAATGTCCCAAAAATTTTATCCTGACCGTCGTAAACAAATTCCTAAAATTCAGTCCTGAAGTATCCTAAAACAAACCCTAAATTCTGCAATATTCAGTCCCAAAATCTGAACTAAATCACACTGGCCAAATAATGCCCTTAAAGAAACCTATGCCATTAAATGGCTTTTAGACAAAATAATCTGTTAGAAATTCTACCTCGCAGCTTGACGAAACTCCAAGATTTTAGTACCCATGCATAGCCCTCGTTGCGTGGATCGACTTTAACTCTCTCTCCAACGAAAACCTACGATCCGACTCAGAAATCTTGTGGTAGTGCCGAAGCCTTTTCTCTCTCTCTCTCTCCTCTTCGTTCCCTTTCTCTCCTCCCTTTTTGCTTTTGTCCTCCTCCCTTATTCTTATCCACTGAATTCTTTTTCTTTGTTTGTTTCCCCATCTCAGCTCTTTTCTTTTTTTTCATTTTCCTTTTTCTCTTTTTCTTTTTCATTTTCTCTTATATTTCTATTTTTCTCTTTTTCTCATTCAACTGATTTGATCAAAGTGAGGGAAACTTCCCCCCACTTTCCTCCATCATGCCACATATCATCTCCACTCCCCTAGGGTTCCATGTGGCATCCACATGATCATGTCATGTGTCACCCGACACCCGGTGTCTCGAAAAACGTGAAATTCCAACTATCTCGAAATTCGACAAGATAACTAGATTTTGCGAGACAAATTCAATGGTGAAGTCCGTTTCATCATTCGAGATCTAGAAAATTTCCGACTTTCAACCGAAATTATCGTTTTACCCTTTTTTAAGAAAAATTGAATTTTCCCGGGTTTTACATAAAAAAACTAGAATACAAAAAAATATATTAATGTTTAGGGCTATACCCTTGAAAAAAAATTATTTTTAAACCACCCTAAATCCTCAACCTTTACTTTACGTTCTTTGAAGCTATGGGAAAAATGATATTTATTAGAGAAGAACAAGAAAATTTGCTAATTCATACCTAAGGTGTTACAACTTTGACTCAATATATATATATATATATATATATATATATATATATATATATATATATATATAATGAAATTGTAATTTTAAATACAAATTTATATAATTCTACAAACAATGAATGAATAATTTTACTAGTTTAGTATAGTTTATCTTCAAGGTTAGCTTCGCTCGTTCATGTCACCGTACACAGCTTCAATTGATAAAAAATAAAATCATTTCAAATCTTTCAAAAAATTGTAGGAGAATTTTGAATGGTGAGTATATATACTTTTACTAGAAAAGAAATTGAAAATAATTATAAGTATGATGTCTATGAAAGTCAATGACTTTTTTAATATCGGTATACTTTTATAAAGTCTTTGAAAGTTGTAATTGAATACACTTTGATTTTTAAAAACTTTTTTAAAATTTTAAAAAGTCATTATTGAATACACCATGACTTTTATAGACTTTTTAAAAGTCTTAAAAAATCATTATTGAATATACCAAATCCAATACCCCTTGACTTTGTATAAAAGTATTTAAAAGTCCTAATCCAATAGGCCCTCCTTATATTTAAAGGTGTTTGAAGAAAGCTACCATTTTCTGAATGTAATGATGCAAGGGTTAATGGTTCTTCCTCTTTCGAAGACATCACATGTAGCAGTAGGATGTAAAAATTGAGGAAAACAAATGCAACCTATTTAGAATGCTGGGTTTGGGATTGTCCATATCTTTGTCTCAAGAGTTCTACAAGAAGATAGTTACTTCAACGATAAAGTTTGATGGCGATTTGATGGATTATGAAGTCCCTATGTAACCTAGGAAGTACTTCGGACTAGGGCAATCCTCCAATGTAGGGATGTGTCAGACTCAAAAAGTTTGGACTAGGAGCAAAGCTGACGTGGGACGCAAGTCAGTTCTGGAATCTTAGAGGCCAAGGCACTTAGGGAGCAAGGTACCAATGGGCTTGGGATTGTTGTGACAAGTGGGTAAAGATCAAATCAAGAAGATTCGATCTTCTAAGCTATCAAACCAGAATTAAAAACAAATTAGATTTCTATTCTAAAAAGGATACTTGATCAGCAAGTTTTCTATTTCTACAGAGATAGTTTAAAGGCAAGAACAGAAAATAGAATGTAGAGTTGGAGTCATATTAGGATAATGATCCAGCCTATCAAGACTTCCAAGAGAATCACAATGCTATAAATTCAAGGCTTTGGAAGTTCTCATCATGGATTTCAGAAGTGGAGCTTGAAGAAGAACAAGTAAAGTCCGAACGTGTTGAAGAGTGTAGAGTACAGATACTCGGTTGAGGTATTGCATGTTAAAAGCCTTTCAACTTATGTGAAATATGTTGTTCTATATTTTCTTCATCTTATATAGATGTAATGTGAGTTAAGGGTGTGCATGCTTTTGAGAAAGAAATTGAGGGAGTTCATTCTGAATTCCACTATGAGTGATTAGGTTTCAAGAACGGCCGTGTACAAAGAAGGAGTCTCGTACCACATAAGACTAATTGTAAACCTTGAATCAGATTAATGGAAATCTTTGCATCTGGGCATAGCTCCGTGAATGTAGGAAATTACCGAACCACATAAAAGATTGTATATGTTTTGTTAGTTTGCATACTCCTTATATCTATTATGCATACTCCCAATCTCACAAAGGGAGTTCGGACGTTCCACACTAAAGTCTGAACACCCACATAGTCCAAACATCAGGAACTATGTTCGAGAACACACACTTATTTTCTGTCAATTGGTATCAAAGCTGGTCATTCTAAGTTGTTGAATGATGTTTGTTGAATTTTGTAGAAAAATATATAAAGAAGGTCTTAGGCTTTGGATTCACTGTTAGGTGCTAAGCGTGTGATATAAAATTTACAACCTAAAACACCGTAAGTGCAAGAGCCAACAAGTAGTAAAAGTGAATTTCTTTTTAAAATCCAAATATCACGAGGAAAAGAGTGTTTAATGGGGACTAAGTACCCCGATTACTAAAGAGTTTTACTATTTGAGCGAATAGATGATTTGAAATGAAGATTTTTTAAAACAAAAATGGAAGCAAAACCAAGTGAAACCAAGAATGATTAATGCTCAACTCACATGGACATGATCAATCAATAAGAAAATATTCAAATGTAGAGTACTAGGGTTGATTGTTTTCATTGATACATTTTGATTTATATTAAATAAGTACGAGTTAAGTGAAAATACAACTTATGCTTGTTTAAGGAAAATGTATGAGGTTCTCACTCTCGTGTCTCACCCAAATTTCTCACACTAACTCCCTATTCACCACCAAGCCCATCTAGGTTATTGAATGTGATACTTTTCTAAGGAAATTCTTCCTTATGTGTTCTATTAGTCACCGTAAACTCCATACAATAAAAAAAACATGAACTATGCATGAACTGTGCATGAATCGATCACCACCAAGTCCATACGGCTCTCACACAATGTTAATTGATTTTTTACCCCAATAAAATCCATTTAGTACTAGACATTTCTAATTCCATAAACTTCTTTGATCAGGTTCATTCTATTTCCTCAATTGAAACACATTAGAAAGAAATAGCCAAGACCCCAGGTTAATTTCCGGTTGTCACTATGGAAACCCTGGGTAATTCATTCACAAATTAGGTCTTAAACACATTTCCCATCACAAATCAATTAGAAGAAACCATAATTATCAAGATTTACATCAACCAACATCAACACAAGGATATTTCCACGAAACTATTCTAAAAATAGTATAAATCAAACATCAAGTCCAACAATCAACCCTAGAGAATGTTTAATCACTCATTACAACCCACAAATCGATCAAAATCATGTTTATTACAACCATAATAGTGAAAGAAATGAGAAGATAGTAGAGTTTGAGAAACAAAACAAGTAAGAGATGAACTCTTCAAACTCTACTCCAAGGAAGAATGAGGTCCTCTAGGTGATCAAATCTTCAAGAACAACTCCAAATCCAAGCTAATAGGAATAAGAATAAATAAAAAACCCCATGTGATTCAAGCTTTGGATGAGAGAACCCTAAAGATAGGTGTTCTCTAGTCAAAACTGAACCCTAAAAGCATAAAAATGAGAGCTTAAATAGTCTCCTCGAAAAATGGGACTGCAAGATCAAAAATAGTGTTCTCTGAAAGTCTGGCGATGGATGTCGCGACATTGAAGGGCCGATGTTGCGACATCACCGCAAGTGACAACTTCATTGGGGGACTACCGATGTCACAACATTGACAGATGTCGCGAAGATCATCAAGTAAATCAAACTTTCAAGAAGACTTTTGATGTCACGCGGATCGTGGTTAAAAATGTCGCGAAATATCAACGATATATTGTCAATATTTCGGGTGTCGGGCCATCCTAACACGATTTTTGCAAAAGAAAATCGTTTCTTGGAAAAATCGTTCAATATCGCCTATATATCGGTAAATTACGGATATATCCGACACAAATCCGACACAAAAATGCGGGCTTGTGAAAAAATTAAAAAAAACACGCAAACTAGCCGATATATCGGCTTTTATCGCCAATATATATCGGCCAGTTTATGTGTTTTTGAGAAATTTTTCAAAAAAAAATAATAATATTTAAGGTGAGTGTCTCGTTATAGAACAAATAAATAGTAGATGAAGAGATGTGAGAGAGAAAATGAAAAGTGTTTTCTTAATAATTAATATCATTTACTATCTTCCTCAATAATTACTATCTGTCTTCCTTAATAATTACTATCATTAATTATTTGTAGAAAAGGGAAGAAAATTAAGAGACGGTTGGAATTATTATGTCTTCTATCATTAATTATTTGCATAAAAGAGAAGAAGATCAAGAGACGGTTAAATTTTGCAGGTTCTATCATTAATTGCTATCATTAATTATTATAAAAATTGAGAAAAACCAAGATAGAGAGGAAACGCAAAGGTCTTCATTTCATACCTTCAAACTAATTTGATATATAACTGAATATATATTTAAATTTTGAATAATTTATAAATACCGATATATCTCCAATGTATCCGATATATCCGTAAAATCCAAGTACTGATATATCCGTAAAAACCAATATTTTTATCCTTGCGCGTGATAGGTGTTTTCTAGCGTAGCACCAAGGACTTGTTAGTCCTCGACAATGGCACCAAAAACTTGATAGGCGTAATTGTGTTTTGTATTAAAATTACGTGAAAAGGATATGCTATCACTACCTATTACCGCAAGTATACGCGTGTCGAGTAATATCGTGTACCTAACGTACAAAGATCGATCCACAGGGAGGAACGAGATACTAAATATCGAAATTGAACTACCTTTCTAATATCCAAACAGATAAGTGTAATGATTTGAGCAAAATCTAAATTAAATTAATAAATCGTAAAATTAACAAATTGATTACGCAAGTTAAGGGTTTCTCAAGATAAAGAGGTTATAGGGTTTTTGGTGCAATTAGACAATCCACCTATATCTTAACCAGAATCCTATATTATTGTTTCATTGGATAGTTCTCCAAGGCGATTCTTGACTATTTTAATTAAGAGCCCTTGTCGAGGTCAAGTAACCTACTAACTAATAATAGGTTTCTTGCTTCTCAGCTCAACCCCAAGCACTAGCAGTGCCTTAAGTTCCAAGAACCCTGCACGCCTCCTAATTACTAATGATTTCTACACTACCGAGCTAATTAGGTTGATTCACCTAAGTCTAATTTTCTACTCCCTTCTCAGATATTATAGAAAATCACACACCACATTAATATTGGCCATACATTAATATGCAAATAAAAGCAAGCATGAATTAATAGAGGTTCAATCCCATTAAACAATAAAAAGGAAGAATGCTAGCAATTAGATATAAGCTTCATGTCTAATATACAACCAAAACCCTAGAGTTTAAGTTTAGAACATAATGAAATTCGTGTACATCATAAAATTTTACAAAACGATATGGTGTGGAAGAACTCTAATGCTGAAAGATTAGGTGATGCTCAGTCTTCTTCCCTCGATTCACGGTTCTCCTCATCTTTAATGTCTATCTCTATGTTCCATTGTTCTCGCTCTCGTTAGCTGTCGTCTCTTAAGGTGCTAACCCCTCATTCCTCCGTCGTTATTCCTTAAAAACCCTTGAAGAGTGCATTCCTCGACTACCAAACTGGGCTGGACCTCGAACAGGCCCAATGTCATCGCGATGTTAGGGCAGGATCTTCACTCTTCCCTCTCTTAGTCTCCAGATTACCTCTAAAACGTTGAACTTTGACCTAACTACAAAAAAGAAACTACATATTAGTATATGAATCGAAAATACTACTAAATTAATTATATAAACAATCTAAAACATACCAAAACCCAAGTATGTAATGGGTGTTTTTTAACACTCATCACACCCCCAAACTTAGCTTCTGGTTTGTCCCCAAGCAAGAGACGGACTCAAGACATAACACACAGCCTGAAAATGACACAAACTAACACCAATGAGATGAGTATGATAACATGATGCCAAAAAGAAGGATCAACATGAACACTAATTTTCAATATTGGCCTTTTCAACCAAAATTTGGGATCCTTAGACTGTTAAACTCTCTAAAGAACGTGGCAAAGGCAAGTAAGGCAAGCAAAGCAAATCAACCCCCACAAGTCCTCAATGACGTTTCCCAATGAATCTAATTCTAGATTTTAGTATCTCCAGTGTATAGCAAGGTCCTAGTACCCCCAAACTTAAGTTCAACTTACCTATTTGGAAGAAGCTAATTAAGAAAGGATCAGAACACACCCTTTTTATTCATACCAAAGTACCTATAACATAAATGACCTAATTACCTAAAAATGAAAGAAAACCAGTGCCAAGAAGTTTTAGATGAGTGTCCATATAGCAAGGATCCATTGGTGACTCCCCACCAGTTGGTTAAGGGCACTAGGCATTTAGTTCCCCTCGAACTTCACCCCGAATACTCAACCAAACTCGAAAGCCCTAGGTTATTGAAAGGATCCATCTTCTTTCCCATGTAGCGGGCAATGAAGTCAATGACTCCCGGCCAGTTGGCTCAGGGTATTAGGCTTTGAAAGGCTCCTCAGACTGTGCCCGGGTTTCTGATTGGATGATCCCACATATTCTTTATTCATATACCTTTTTTTTATTTTTACCTTTTTCCTTATATTTTCTTTTTCTTTTTTTCTTTTCTTTTCTTTTCTTTTCTTTTCTTTTCTTTTTTTTTACTCTTTTTGGTTGGAGCTCAATGGCAATCCTCTTTAGATTAGGTGTCCCATCACTTAGGTAGTTAGAATCCCCTAAGGTTAGATGAATTCAAGGCAAAGGGTTTCGGGATCAAGGTATACAAGGGAGATTAAAAGTGTGTGTGTGAGATAGATTCCTTGAGTAATAGATTCTTTAAGCACAAAGAGGGTAACTACGTTAAGTCACCCATACCCTACAAGCACACAATTCCATATCATTAAAAAATCTAAGGGTCCAATTCCATTTTACACTTAGCCTGTTTTTTCAATAATTTGTGCTCAACATGACCTTCTATTAGCAATCAAGGTATCAAACTCACTCAAGACTATAACACCCCAAAAATACCCTAGAATTTTTATAATAATTTTATTATATATTCCGAGTATAAAATGAGCCAAACTTGGGTTTTTCCAAGAAAACTGATAAATTGTTAAATCGTGAAAAGTGAAATGAAAATGTGAGCATATGATTAAGTATTATATGCTAAAATGAGAATTGATTGAACCCGGAAATAAACCCAAGTGAAAAATGGCAAATTTGGAAATGTGTAAATGAGGACCTAAGGGTCTAATGAGAATGAGCTTAAGTACCAAGTGAATAAATGATAAATGAAAGTGAAATGAAGAGTCAAAATACCAAAAATGAGAAATGGGATTTATTGAAGTGTCAAACATGGCCTTAGGAGAAATAAGTGATATTAGACCATATTGGTCTTAGAATGCTCATTTGAGCAAAAATGTGTGGGAGAGCTTGAAAGAGGAAAAGCTAGGTTTGTGTGTGAAGATCAAGAGATTTGGTGTGGCTTCGGGTGCAAGATCTGCAAGAAGGGGAAGAAGGAAGCTGGGTTTCATGCAAAGTGATTTCAAGGTATTTTACAAACCATAGATTTCTAAATGATATTTGATTAGAAAATCTTAATCCATCTATGGGTTTTGCCTATGGTTGCTTCTAGATGATTAAATGTTTTCGGGAGAGTTTTCCATAATTTGTTTTGAGTTTTGGGTGATTTTGGAGAAAATCGCAAAAAGGAGCAAATAAGGAAAAACTGGGCAAAAAAAAAAAAAAATCGGGCCACTTCGCCGTAACGAAGGCTGCCTCACCACGGCGAGGCCGAGGGCCAAAAGGCCAATTCTACCTGCCCGCAATAAGACATTGTCTACGTGAGGCAAAATTTTCGAATTTTTGTTTCCGAAAGTCTCGTCTTCATGCACCGATAGTTTGGGGACCCTAATAAATGATCAATGGAGGTTCAAATAAGAATGAAACTAAGTGAAAACGTAACGTACCTCGCCGCCTCGACGATATTCGTTAAGTGTGATTAGTGCTAGTTCACTAAATGTGATGTGTGTGATTTGCTAGGGACCGGTAAGGATCACCTAACCTAGGACCGAGATTGAAGTCAAGGCAAAAAAAAATAAAAAAGAGAAAGATTAGTTTGTTCTATCTTCTCCTATTCTCGTTTCAATATTTGAAATGCTTGTTCTAAATGAATAAGAAAAGCATACTGATTTGTTTTAATTGATCTGAGACAAATGATCGCGGAATGTTTCGTGATATGAAAATCGTATGACTATTGAAAATGAACTGCTTATACAAATGCACATATTGTAATCATTTTGCTATAGTGATTTGAACGCCTTTATAATAAATTAGCAAGATCAGGAACAAATGTATTGATATGTCACCTGACAAGAACCCACGTGACAAGATCGATGTTCATCGATTGATTTTAATAACCAAGAATTTCAACGAGACCGCATCGTGTTAAACAAATGTTTTACCTACCAGAGCCCAACAGACCGCGTTTGATTCCATATCCTCGTATACCGAAATATAGGTTAAATTCGTTAAGGGTAGAACTGAATTGATTTGAGATTGTTGACATTGAAATTGAAAAGCATGACTGCAAATTGAAATGAAATGAGCATTGTGAAATGCATGATTTGGTTATAAATGATTTTTTAACATATGAAAGTGTATATTTGGGATGATCAATGAACCGTAAATGATTGTATATGAAATTGTATATGTATTGTATTGACATTGATCATCCAAAAAGATTTGAAAGTATTGTTTAGTAAAACTGCATAATTTGACTTAAACCGAAACGAAAGAATGGAATTGTTTAGAACCACTAAGCATGAAAATACTTAGCGTATTGTTTTTATCAATGCGCAGGTACCAAGTGATTGATAGTGATTGAAAGAGGACCCAAGGTCGAGGAGCTCAAAGTCATAAAGAAAGAATTATGGAGTATGCTCCGACATATGCATTCACTCCATTTCTTTTGAACATTGACATTTTGTAAAAACAATTTGAACTCTGAACATCCATTTTGTAAATCATTTTGAAAAGGCTTGGAACACCTTCATTGTAAATGTATTTTGTTAAATGTTATGGGCCTATTGAATGTGTAAATGTTTATGGGTTTGCCTCAAATTGAAATCACTTCCGCAAACATTTGAGAAAGAAAACGCTTCCGCGTAATTAATGATTCTAAAATGAAATAACATAAATAAAATGTTTTGAGAAGATAAATGAAAACGTCGGAGTAAACTGGGTTCTGGTTCGGATCCGCCAATCGGGTCGAGCCGGGGCTTTAGGTCACGTCATTCTTGGAAAAAGAAAATTTAAATAAAAAGGTAAATAAAAAGAATTAACCGAGTATCCCCGGGGTTTCGGTCCGGACCCGCCAACCTGGTCGGGTCTGGTCGGGCTCGGGGGTCGCTATAAAGACACACTAAACACTCCTAAAAACACACAAAAGACACAAGCATGCAAGACACATGACATGCACAAGAACGAAAAGAAAATCTGGACTATAGCAAAACTAACCTAAAGCATGCGATTTATTCTAACAAACACCGAACTAACCTGTTTTAACAAAACTCCTAAAGATACCCAAAGAGTAATACATAGGCAATCAAGATCCAAAATCAAATCATACCAAACCAATCACCCACACCCCCCAATTTGAAATGCACATTGTCCCCAATGAGAAAAAAAAAACATAAACGAAGGGTATAAAGAACTCTCCTAGTGATTTAAAGGATCACTGCGATGGTGGTGGTGGAGTGTGATATGAAAGGATCTGAGCCAGTTTCTACTTGATGATTTCTTGATTACCGAGCACTGTCTTCATTTTTCGCTTGAGTTCGTCCATCTCCTAGCTCATCGAGACATGATGTTCTTGTGTTTCGTCCCATAATGCGTCAAACCTCATTGTGAGGTCCTGAACCTGATCCTTAATAGGGTGAGGAGAAATAGGATCGTCCTCGTCATGGGCTGTGGGTGGTTGAGGTTGAGTAGAAGACTGGCATGCCTCTCTTTTGTCTTCGTCTCTCATCCCAAACATAGTTTGATAAGCCTTCAACTCTTCCTCATCCGAAGGCTCATTCCTAGAGTCATACACCTCTTCTAGTCTTGGTACACCTGACTTGTTTTTCTTCACTAAAATTGCTTTGATTGGGTGTATTCAAGCCTCATTGTTGTCCAAGGGCAACCCAGCATTCTTACATAACCATATATTAGAAAAGGGTGCCCGAGGTTCATTTTAGCATCCTTGTTGTAGAGGATGTCATCCTCAATGACCTTCCCCACATCAAAAGGGATGTCTTGAATGATAATATAGTTCAATAGGGCACATTTGGTCGTCACTCCGCATACGTTAGTAGTCGGAATGAGTTAGAAAGTGATGAAGTGGTGCCAAACGTTGGGAATGTAGGCCAAATGCTTGGCCTTTAAGTGTATTGCATGTCTTTCACTATTGATTTTCCATTCCCCTTGGCCATTGGTGAGCAATCGAAGCACTTCGGGGTAGTTGGAGTTTTCTTGAATTCTATTATACACTTCATCATCCACCAGTTCCAATCGATACAACTTATTTATAGATCTCGCATTGAAATCTACCAATACCCCTCTTGCTCTGACCTTTTTCACCAAATGAGCTGCTAGGTTGGCGTAGATTTCTTGGACCACCATTGTGGCAGCTAGCCTTAGGGGTTGGCAAAGCGCCCTCCACCCCTTCTTTTTTATAGCTTTTCTATAGAAGTCTTCAGGGTGGTGGAACCCTTTTTCCTTGATGAATGAACGGTTCTTCGAAATGAGGGTGGATTTCTCAATGGCTCCCACATTTACAAATTTAGTGCTATCGTATTCCTTCATTTGCTCCTCCACTCTATAGCTCTTCTTTGAGCTCAATTTTTGCCTTTTCAAAGACATGGTGTGTCTTAGTAGGTTAAGGTCGAAGTTAGGAGTTCGAAACTTATCAAAAATACACCAAATTGTCACTCAATCCTCTAAGGTGATCACACCTCTCTTTTGTAGCAAATTAACTATCAATTGGTCACTTAGGCAGTTTATCGAGCAGTTGATGGGTGTTGGATTGACCAATGTTCTTCAAACAAATCCTGACCTTCTATAGCCTCACTACACGCACACTGTCTTCTTTCCAGCATAAATCAAAGCCAAAGAAGCACAAATTTGCAGTTGAATACCTTGAAATGCCCTAAATCCGAAAATCTTCAAAAGCTCGAAACACCCTTGAGAAATGGAAGAAATCAACTTATTATCGATTGAATGTTGTTCTTAAGTGTTCTAGGGCACTTGAGAGGTGCTTGTTTTGCCTTAGGAAGACCGGGTATGGAGGAACCTGAGAGAGAGATTGCGAGAGATTAGGGTTGAAGATGAAGTAGTTCAAAAAATATGGTTGTTATTGGCATACAAACAGGGCAACGTCGCGACATTCCAAAGGGGTGAGAATTCAACGTCGCGACGTTGGAATCCAATGTTGCGACATTACAGAGGGGTGAAAAGCCAATGTCGTGACGTTCCAAAGGGCATTTTTTTTTCTTTTTACCAACGTTGCGACGTTACAACGAGCATTTTAGCCAAGTATTTTCTATGTGTTAGAAAAACTCCCTCTATGATGTGCCGAATTTTTCCAGAACTGTAATAAATTTCTCGATCTACCCCTCTATTGTCATGGAAATCTCGGAGCCTGAAAACACAACAAAAATAAACCTAATTAAATTAATATCTAAGAACTCCGAGAAAACTTAAATTTCTAAAAGCTTAATCAAAATACAAACAAAACAACTAAAACTGAATTTAGGAAATTAAACTCAAAGGTTTAGTTACCTCAAGCGCGTCACAGCTTTTTTAACGTCGCTATCTCGACAAAGCTACATCTCAATGACGAGTCCGAATTACCGTGAAATGGTTATGAATCGCCAATGCTACCTCTCAATACTTCATGTATCGCTACGGGTGGGATGGAATATACTCCGCTTCCGCACCATCAACTCCCTTGATTTCTTTCTGTACTACATTGATCATATCCTTGCAATTTACCAAGTCGCCATGCATGGTCTCCTTATGACTAGACACAAGGATGTCGTCATTTGGGTCGTCATCGGGATGCTTCATAGTTTGGAATACATGGAACGTGACCTCATCTCCTTGAACTCTCAATTTAAGCTTACCCTCTTGAACATTAATTTGAGATTTTCTCGTAGCTAAGAAAGGTCTACCCAATATGATGGGGACCTTATCATCTTCTTCCATGTCTAAGATGACAAAGTCTGCTAGGAAGAGGAACTTACTTACAAGACATTTCACCACGCCTTATGGATGCTCATAGACCTGCCTCGCATTATTTGTAACATGACGTAGTCGATTTGTTTCACCAACCTTTAAACATCGAGACAAAAGATCAAATTGATACTTGCCTCCAAGTCACAAAGAGCTTTACCTGATAATGATTTTCGATAGAGAATGGTATGGCAAAACTACCTAGATCTTGAAGTTTTGGTGGGAGCTTATTTTGGAGGATTGCAGTGCATTCCTTGGTAAGAAAAATGGTTCATATTCACCAAACTTCTTATTTTCCAAGATCTTTTTCATAAACTTCACGTAATTTAGCATGTTCTCGAGTGCATCCACGAAGGGTATAATTATGTGAAGTTTCTTGAAGATATCGAGAAACTTGGCAAATTGCTTCTCTAGCTTACCTTTCTTTAACTTTTAAGGGTACGAGATGCATGGAGTGGGTACTTGGATAGAATGCTTCTCTGTTTTTATCTCCTTATTATCCTCCTTCTTGTTTTCCTCATTTTGGGAGGGTTTTTTGCCTTGTAGCCTCCACAGTCTTTAAGGAAAAGGTACTTCTATGAGATTTGGCAGTGGGTTATATGAAGGTACCTTAGATTTCTATTCTTTCCTTTTTTCAGCTGGCTTTTGTGTTATCTTAAGGCTCAAGGATTGACCTGCCTCCATGTCTTTTTCCTTGGCTTTTCTTGGTCCCTCAAGCTCTTTTCCATTTCTCAAGGTGATTGCCTTGCAGTGTTCTATACCCTCTCTTCTTCTCGGGTTGACTGAGTACTCTAAGATTGTCGGTTGCCTCATCGAGCAATGAAGTCATTTGACCCCATCTCCACTTCCCCCAAATTCTTAAGTTTACGTTTGATCAAGTTAAGGAAGTCCTTGTCTCATTTTCGAACTGGTGCCGAGATTTCCACATCTCTATCTGCATATCCACTTGCTGTTCCAGTTTCACTTCTAAGTTGGACTTCTTCTCCTGAGGTGGTGGAGAGAGTTTCATTTGCTCCATAGAATTTCTAGCATTAGAGTTCTTCCATGAGAAGTTTGGGTGACTCTTCTAACCTGGATTGTAATTTTGAGCATAAGAGTTGAAGTTCTGATTGGGAGGGAATTTGGCCAATAACTGAGCATGCTCAATTGTTAATACCCCCATTTAGGTTCATCATTTGGCATTCGGTAGTAAGGTGGGGTCCATGGCAACTATCATAAGACAAAGGGCTAGCTTGGACCATATGACCAGCTACTTGAGAATTCTGTAATTGAGTGGCCTGTAACTGCTTAGAAAGTGAAGAAATCTGGGCTGCAAAATTTGTAACTGCATTTAGATCATGCACCCTAGCCACTTTCTTCAGCACTGCTCTTTCAATTGGCCACTGAAAATTGTTCAGCGCTATATTCTCTAAAATCTGGTATGCTTCTATCTCATTCTTCCCCATAATAGCTCTTCTCGCGGAAACATTAATCAAAAATCTTGTAGGTACACTTAGCCCATTATAAAAATGATGCACTTGCATCCATTTAAGTAAATTATGATTAAGGCACTTCCTTAAGGGATCTTTGTACCTCTCCTAAGCTTCATAAAAGGATTCACCTTCTAGTTGGCAGAAATTGTTGATGTTTATCTTCAACTTTGTTGCCTTGGCTGGTGGGAAGAACCAAGTCAAAAACTTATTAACTAGCTCATCCCATGATGTGATGGAATCTGGAGGCTCTGCGGGTGTTAATGCTTTGCCTCGTCTCCTTCAACGAATGGGAAACAAATCACATGGATAGCATCACGACTTCATTATACTTCATCAGACGTGACAATTTAAGAAGTTCAAGATGTGCGCATTTAGGTCCTTATGGGGAAGTCCAGTAAATTGTACTCCTTGTAAGAGTTGAAGGGTGATGGACTTGAGCTCGAAGTTATTAGCTTGTACAGCCGGTCTCCTTATCATAGGCTGAGTAGTGGATGGCGGACGAGCATAATCTCTTATGGGTTTTAGGACATTGTCCATCCGTGTAATGTCACGTGTGTCACCATCTCCCATTCTGGAACCAACTTCTTCTCCTATGAAATCCTCCATATTTTCCATAGGCTGATGTTCTAATTGACTAGCTGCTCTCGTATCTCTCCGAATTCTTCTCAAAGTCTCTTCAATTTCAAGATCTAATGGTATAAGATTTTCAGCTCTCAATCTTGGTATGTAACCTAATGGTACTTGAAAATTCAAAGAAGAAAACTAAATGTCAAGAAATAAAATTAAAATAAATGAAAATTAAAAGCAAGCAAATTAAAAGAAATGTTTGAAGTACTAGAAATGTACTTAGTATTGATATTAGCATAAAACACCGAAACTCCTCGACAACGATGCCAAAAAATTGATAGGCGTTTTCTGGCATAGCACCAAGGACTTGTTAGTCCCCGACAACAGCGTCAAAAACTTGAAAGGCGTAATTGTGTTTTATATTAAAATTATGTGAAAAATATATGCTATTACTGCGTATTCACACAAGTATACGGGTGTCAAGTAATACAGTGTACCTAACGTACGAAGATCGATCCACATGGAGGAACGGGATGCTAAGTACCGAAATTGAACTACCTTTCTAATATCCAAATAGATAAGTGTGATGATTTTAGAAAAATCTAAATTAAATTAATAAATTGTAAAACTAACAAATTGATTACGCAAGTTGAGGGTTTCTCAAGATAAAGAGGTTCTAGGGTTTTTAGTGCGATTAGAAAATCCACCTATATCCTCAACGCATCCTATTTTTATTGTTTACTGATAGTTCTCCAAGGCAATTCTTAACTATTTTAATTACGGTTCTCCTCAGTCAAGTAACTTACTAACTAATACTAGATTTTTGCTTCCTCAAATTAACCCCACTTAGTAAAGGCCTTAAGTTCCAAGAACTCCCAGATGCCTCCTAATTCATCACGATTTCACACCACCAGTTTAATTAAAATATTCACCTAAGTCTAATTTTCTACTCTCTTCTGGAGAAAATTACACACCACATTAATATGCAAATAAAAGCAAGCATGAATCAATAGAGGTTCAATCCCATGAAACAATAAAAATGAAGAATTCTAGCAATTAGATATAAGCTTCATGTCTAATACACAACCAAAACCCTAGAGTTCAAGTTTTAAACATAATGAAATTCGTGTACATCATAAAATCTAGAGAAAACATGAAAGTAAGGGTAGAAGAACTCAAATGCTAAAAGATTGGGTGATGCTCAGTCTTCTTCCCCCAATTCATGGTTCTCCCGGTCTTTAATGTCGATCTCTATGTTCCGTCATTCTCGCTCTTGTCAGCTATTGTCTCTTAAGGTGCGA
Source organism: Tetrastigma voinierianum (assembly GCA_016808115.1). Lineage (NCBI taxonomy): Eukaryota > Viridiplantae > Streptophyta > Magnoliopsida > Vitales > Vitaceae > Tetrastigma > Tetrastigma voinierianum. The sequence continues at coordinate 804,400 of JAEQBH010002373.1, forward strand.
ACCCCTCATCCCTCCGTCGTTCTTCCTTAAAAACCCTTGAAGAGCACGTTCCCTGATTGCCAAACTGGGCTGGATTCGTGAACAAGCCCAACGACGTTGGGGCAGGATCTTCACTCTTCCCTCTCTTAGTCTCCAGATTGCCTCTAAAATGCTGAACTTTGACCTAACTGCAAAAAAAAAAACTACATATTAATATATGAATAAAAAATGCTATTAAATTAATTATAGAAACGGTCTAAAACATACCAAAACCCGGGTATGTAATGACTGTTTTTGGACATTCATCATCACGACATCAACTGTATTAGCACTATTTCTTCATTCTTCACAATTTTCACTCAATTTGCTTGCTTTTTTTTTCATTATATGTAAAATATAAGTTGAGAAGGGATTTAGCATAAAGTTAAATGATTAAGGTGTGATTTTAGCATCAAAAACTCATAATTCACATGAAATGCATTCTATAATGTTAACAACATTCACACCTAACATTCACCAATGGGGGTTTTGTAAATCTTAGTCATCTGCTTAAGAAACCAACCTATAGTCAATCCCCTAAACTCCGCCTAGGTTCCTCTTGCAAGATAAGATTAAAGCTCAAATTACAAGTGTATAGTGAAGTATTTTATAACTGATTTTAGAGGAGTCTAATAGGTTCTCAACTCAATCCTCTTGTGGTTTCTGAAAAAGAGACAATCTCTTACGCATGCTAAGTCAAAGGTACACTGCCTAAGCACCTAACATACCATTCAGACTTGCCAAGTATCAAGAAGACTAGTTGAAGGAAAGAGAGACTCCTATATGGATAGTTGGGGGAACCAGAACTACTGCCTTCCTATACAAAGAGTCCCCAACTGATGTACACACGACCTTCAGGCCTCTAAACAATGATGAAAACGTCACTTGTGGTTTGAAGTGCGACTGCCCCCTTTGGTTACCATGGTAGGGTGCATTTGATTCACCTCACCCTAAGAAAGAAAACTACTCACTCATAGTGAGTCGTAAACACGCGATAATCAGAAAACAAAAGCAAATGAAAGAAGAAATTCATACTGAAAGCTTCGATTGATGAACATGGAGGAAGATCTCCCAAAATTACAAAATTCTAACTAAAACTATGAAGTATGAAAAATTCAACGTCTTTTTGGTTTGATCATCTATCCCTATTTATAATACATCTCTTGGAGGTTTGATTCATGTCCAAGGCAAGTTCTTTCCTATTACAAATTGAATCTTAAATATTGGAACCCAAAACTTGTCATTCTCTGTTCTGCCGCAATTTTTGCATCATGTATGGGTGTCAAAGCAAAATTTTGCACCCACTACATAAGTCAATGCGAAATAAAGGAATCAAGTCACCTAAGTGCGAAGACAGTGCAAAATTTTGCACTGACTATGAAATTAGTGCAAAATCGCCTAGTTGCAGTGCAAAATGCCCCAGAATGTCTTCAACTCCTCCATCTTCTTACGCGATCATTCCTTCATGGTCCCAACTCGACTGAATTGATTCCATAAGCTTCCAAGCTCGCACAAAAGATTCGAGATAACTTCATTTCTTAGACCTCATGATTCCAAAGAGCCGTTAAAACTGCCTAAAAAGGTCATTATGCATACTTGTACTCAATAAAACCATTAGTAGCGGGTTTTGGGGCTAACAACTCACATAATTGGGTAATTATGAATTTCCAACACTAAAAGGAATTTAAAATAATAAAATTATGTATGTAAAATGCCATTTTTGATTGATTACAATCCCCCCGGCTCCCAACCAATTGGCTTAGGGCATCGGACATTAAATTTCTCTCAAACTTCACTCCGAGTTTACTATCCAAACAACAAGGTAAATACAAGGAGAGATTGATTCATCTTCTGTCCCATGTAGCAAGCAATGAAGTCAGTGACTCCCACTAAGCATTAAATTTCCCTCGGACCATGCTTGAGATTTCGATTGAATCAACTCATAATTTTTTTTTCTTTTTCTCTCTTTTTTTCTTTTCTCTTTTTTTTTCTTTTTCTTATTCTCATAGGTGGGGCTCATTGGCCCTCTTTTGAAGGTGTCTCATCACTAACAAATTCAATTTAACATCCCAAAGTAAGTGGCACTTGAGAGAAATGGGCACTGACTCAAAGTGTATAAAAGATATCTTGTGTGCGTGTGTGAATTTTGACTTTAAAAAAATGGTTTCTTGAAAACAATGTCGTTGATCAGGCCATGTCCCCCATAATCATTATATTCTTCAAATCCAAGTTTTGATAAACACTAAGAAGTCCCAACGAGGTTAATGAATTATCAAGACTAATGTCAATACTAAATAAAATAATATTTTGCACCTTCTAGCTCATGTGACACACAATCATGCGAAAAATTAAAATTTAAAGCAAATTTTTGAACTCAAAATTTGGTTCAAAAAAGTTATTCTTTCTCAAAAATGTCTCCCCCAACTAGGGCTTGACTTACCATTTCATTAAGTGCAAAATAAAAATGTAGGATGAGTTTCTGAATTAACCCAGTCGATCAAGTGCAATGTAAAGAATATTTCAAATTTTCTTTTTTTCTTTTAAATTTAAAAGGGAAAAAATGTTGAGAGATTTGCTTTTCAAATACAAACATCAGAGACTCTAAAATCCAAAATTTGGAACTTTCAAACCATCAATGAGAATATTAGAGAAGAAAACCTAATTTTTCGACAAATTCTACCTAAATTTTTCTACAAATCAAACATTATCGTAGCATACAAGTTTTGGTGTTGATAGTGGTGCCTCATCAAGAGAATTGAATCATTCTAACAACGTCCACAAGACAAGACTCTTACAATCAAATGGTTTCCCCTTTGGTGGTGTGTGTTGCACTGTTCCAAAATTTGGCAACGACAATACTGATGATCAATGTTTTGAAAATCGGATTGATTGTCAAACCGAAAGTTATCGGCTCACTGTTCAACTACTTAATCGACTAAACAAACAAATGGACCGGTGACATCATAAATATAATTTATATTTTTATTAAATTCAAAAATATTTTTAAAAGATTTAAAATTTATATTTTATTATTTATATAAATATATTAATATTTTAAATTTTTTAAATAGAATAGAAATAATATTTATGTGTGTAACATGTTTTTTGAAGAAATATAAGAATATGTTGAAAACAGAAGAATAAATCTTATTGTATAACTGTATATAATATAAAATAATATATATTTACTTATAATATATTTTAATTGTAATACATTTTAATCGTATATATTTATTTATGATTTTCTTAATATATATATATATATATATATATATATATATATATATATATATATATATATATATATATATATATATATATATATATATATATATATATATATATATATATTAATTATTATATTTAATATAATATACCATTAATACAATTAAATTTTAATATATTTATTTTAATTGCAAAACATATTATTATTTGTATAACTATTAATTTTATTATATTTAATCATAAAATATTTATTAATTACAACACATATGGTATAATTATATATAATATAAAACAATATATTATTTATTTGTAATATATTTTAATTATCGTTTGTTTGGACTTTTATGCTGAAATCTCATAAGAAAGTAAGGGAATGTTATCGTTCAAAATTCTTAAACTTGAGGCCATCTCACATCGAATAGGAATGGAAATAAGGAGAGCCTTAAATACTCATTACAAGGATGGAATGAAAATATAAGGGTGGAAATATATTAAGGTGTAATTTTTTTTATGATATCTATTCACCTTCTTTTTGCTCTTATATTAAGATATAAAATTTTAAAAGTAGAATAGGAATTAAATCCTAATTTAATAAAGTGAATTTATGTAGATAGTATGGAGAGTCATTTAATAATAAATTGAGTACATTAATGATGCCTAATTCAATGGTTAAGGGTCAACGAGGCATAGAAAAAAATATCAGATTTGAGTCTCCATGAAAACATAATGTTACAATAATGTAATGGAAATAAGTAAATGTCAAAATAATAATAAATTGAGTACATTTATATCGTAAAATAGATAATTAAATCCCACTTCTTGGTATTATCATAAATAATTTTGAATAAATGCTTTTATAATTATTTTACATAATTCTTAAGTGTGATTTTTTTTTTTCCATCTTATTTGATTTCAATTCTTTTCTATAATTTATGTCATTTATCCTATAATTTTCTTCGTATTTCGTATATCGCCACGCCGAACTAAGACATCGATATCGGAGAGCTCGCTTAAGCTAATATCGCAGCTTCACCGACAGGGCATTATCGTGCAAGAACTAGAGATTTTTCTTCTTCTCCCCCCATTTACCATTTCTTCCTTTCTCTCTTTTGCTCCTCCTCTCCGGCGACTGGTTTTGCAATGTATTTTGAGATTCATCCTACTAGCTTCCCTATTTTGAGCTTCAAGACATCAGATTCTCTTCCATAATGTGTAACCTTACTTCAATTCAATTCCATAGATGTTTTGGTTTATGCACTTCATTATTACTCATTGTTTTACTTTTCTCGATTTTTAATCTTTTGTGGGAGCCTGTGGTGGATTACAGAATGTGAAAATTTAGCAGTGTTTTACATAAGAATACACCACTAAATGGACATGTATTTATTTAGAAACTACTCTATTATCGCTAAATCTCAAGTCGCGAAGCACCATCTGCTCTTCCCTTTTACCTAAATTGCTTTCATAGGGAAGTATGTGATTTGAGACATGATTTTCCCGATTAGGTTCGCATATGGTGAAATTCTTCAAATTGTTTGTTTCTTCAAATTTCTTACAAAATTAAGGATATCTAAGATAATAATTGGTTAAGATAGTACCCTATCAGGACGCCCCATTTCCTGGGTCCCATTGACCACCTGTCAACTCCAAGGAACCGTTGCCTCATATCATGAGACCCATACATGAGTAAAAATGGTCACATTGGCCTATTATCAACATACTCACCAAAATATATACAACTATATTACAATAGTTTCAAGAGTTTGCTACATCACTCTTAATACAAACATGTTTTAATCGAATATTTTACATGTTTTGATAAAAACGAATCAAAGTTTCAATACGTCTACTTTCTTCTCAAATACGAATTAACGTCGCCTTCTCCCAAACACTCCCTCAGACCGAAATAATTCTCCTCGACACTATGAGCAATGCCCAGTTGAATTCGCATGGGTTACTTCCCTACCTAAGTGCATGTAATGGCAACCAAACACATTCAAGCAAAATGTACGATCCTACTTGAATATCTACATTACGTCCAATCTCAAGTCTCGAGTCCTCACCGACTCTCTCACACGCCATGTCATGGCGAAAATCGCCTTCAACAAAAAAATATTTGGTTTAATTGTAAAACTCCGATATAAATACATCGACGATCCTCCAAGGTGAATTTGTCAGTAACTCTCTCAAACAATTCATGGGCTCCTCCGACGTGAATTGGTCGGGACAATTTTCCAACACAATTCTTCTGACATCCTTCCGATAAAATTATTATTTTTACTAATTTACAAAAGAATTCATCGCTTGACAACCCTTCCGATTTTATTTCATATGCACTCACACCTACCATTCCCAGGTGCCTCGATGCATATGAAATGCATTATGCAATTTCAACAATTCATGTTAATATATACACGGGCATGCATATATTAACAAAAATCAACATTATCACAACATGTTATTCATCTTACACACACAAAATCGACCTACATGGGCTACAAACAAACTGGCGCCCACTCCCAACACCGCCCAACCATCACAAATCGCAAATAGGGACTCACCAAGGCGCCTCTAACTGTACTGGTCAGTCTCAAATCGTTTAATTCCAACCTTCAATCCCACCGAGGACTGAAACTCACTACCATTTCTACCAAACACTCCAACCATCAACAAGGTTCTTAAATAAAGATTAAAATCAATTAGAGAAAACCTCACCTCCCTGAAGCCAACCCACAAACCCGTACGCCCACGCCAGATTCACGCTGGGGAGCAACTTTGTCTCTGTCACGGATTCGACTATTCATCACCTTAAAATTTTAGAGAGAACGTGGAGCCTCTCTATCTAAAATCCCTTCCTTTCTCTCTCTTTCCTTTTCTCTCTCTATTTTTCCCTCTCTTTCCCCCACCCAACGGTCAGTCAAGCTGGGTCAAGTAGGAGAGTACTCTCTCACACATATCACCTCACTATTGGCTCATTCGGGATTACATCACATCCCTTTATCCATAATAGTGGATTTCCATCCACCTCTTAGACAAGGCCATACGTCCACGCTGCCCCACTTTACTCTCTTGGTTTGACTACTCTCAGAGCACATGACACGTGGCACCTCTTGAGCCACTCAAACCGGTATGCTTGTCTCGCACTACCCCGTCGTCAAAACGCTGGAATTCGACCGTCTCTCGACCGACGCTGGTAGCTAGATTTCGCGAGACGATTCCAATGGTGAAGTCCGTTTCACCATCCGAGATCTAGAAAAATTCTTAATTTTCTACCGAAATTACCATTTTACCCTTTTTCAGAAAATTAGAATTTTCTCGGGTTTTATACCTATAGTTGGTTAAGGTGCTACCTATACCTGAAAGGCAATTATTTTTCCTCACATGTTCTCAACCATATTTCATTCTTCATACCTCATTTATCTTCCAAATTCCAGTAACTCGATAGATATTTTTCCATTGTGGTCTCGCGCCTCCGCGCCTCCCGTTTTTCTTGCATCATTACTGATTTGAAAAGGTACAGAAGGTAAGTGAACTTTTAAAAGCAATTACAATGTCGTAGTCACCGGCTAAAATGAAGTTTCATCTCCCAACCTTCAACATGTTTTTTATACATATTTTCATTATACCTAGTATAGACATAAGGGCCTATTTGGTTCATAGTTTTTGTAATTATTGGCATTCCACTTGGTGTGTTTGTTTTGTAAGATAACTTTGATAATGATATTATATTATGAATGAAATTTTGTATAGGTAAATAATGTGTGACTCCACTATTCCCGTCATATGTTTTTATAATGGAAAAACCGAAATGACTTAAACAGATGTGAAATATGTTAGGAACAAAGTTGTTATTGTGTCTTTGGATATCGATTGATTTCACATATGATCAATTGTTAGCTATGATATACTCAACGACAGATGTTGATAAAGAAAGGTTTAAATTAATACTTGTGGGTATCCCTGAAAAGCTTAAAAATAGTTCCAACTCGTTTCCATGGGATGACAATAGTGTGTACAAAATGTTGAAATTGGTTGACACAGCTAGAATGGAGGAAATTGAATTGTATGTTCAGCTAGTGCTTGTTAAGCCGCAAGTGAATCAATCAGCTAGTACGTACACAAATTTATTACTTGGAGGAAATTTTAATGTTGAGGAATTGGACTATAGATGTGGGCCTAGTAGCGCTTCAGTTGTTGTAACTGATAGATGTGAAGTAAACGAAGATGATCAAGATTGTGAAGATGAAGCAGGTGATGAAGATGGTGACAATGAAATTGATGGAGATGGAGATGTCCAAGCTTATGGACATGTTCTGTCTTTCTTAACTATTAACCAACTTCTGGAGAATGAGAAAGGGAGATATCTCTCTATGGATGTGTCAAGTTGTGATGTCTCAAATAACCCAGATCCTGAGAACCCAAACTAGAGGGGAACTGTTAATTATTACTTAGCACCATCACCTCAGTTTGAAAATGTGGAAAACTTTGGTAATATTGTTTCAAGTGACTGGACTTCATGGGTGAACTAGAATACTACAAGCTCAAGTGGAGAATTTGTTGATGACCAGGTTTTTACTTCCAAAGTTGCTTTACAAGATGTTGTTAAGTTGTACTCTATTAAAGCACACCAATAATGTATTATGCATCTTCAAAAAATTACAGTGTTAAGATGTAAGAAGGCCGGCGAGCGCACATACATAAGCTTCGTGCTAAGTGGTTGGTGAAAGATACATCTTTCTCTTCGCAATCAATAAGTATAAAGGTCTACATACTTATGTCAATGCTTGCTTGAATCAACTATCAAATAATTAGACTCTAACTCGTTGTTTATCATATCATGCAATTATTAAGACACGGTTCACTTCGGCTGGTCAGTCATACCAAGCAACCATTATGAAGAAATTTAAATAAGAATATCAAAAGAAGAAAATCAGTTGAAACATAAAGCACCTTACTTATATTATTCGGGACTTCCATAAGTCATATGCGTGAACCCGCCACGCTTCTTCATGGCATCGAGCAAAAACTCGGATGTGTTGTAACTTGGAAAATATTTGATAGTCATATGCATAACACCGAGGTATTTCAACTTGTTTTTTGGGCGTTTCATTCATCTATTAAAGGATTTGATCATTGTTAGCCCATCTTGAGTATTGATGGTATAAGAAGTATAAAGACACGTTAATAATTGTTATGGGCTATGATGGAAATAAGCGGTTGTTTCCACTGACATTTGCTATTACAGAAGGAGAGAATATTGATAGCTGGGGATGGTTCTTGGCATGTATTGAAAGGTAACTCAACAGATGGGACTTTGTGTTATAATTGATAGACATCCAGACATTATGGCAGCAATGACTGATGTTCATATTGGTTGGACTGAACCATATGCATATCATAGGATTTGCATCAAATGTCTGTAACAACATGAATCGATTCAAAGATAAAACCTTAAAGAATTTGGTGTGCAAAGCAGCTTTAGCAACTGAAGTTGGAAAATTCAATAAGCATATGCACACAATTGGGAGAATTAATTTAGAAGCACAACGATGGTTAGAGGCGATCCCTTTAGAGAAATGGGCACTTTCACACGATGGAGGTCGAAGATATGGATTAATGACTACAAACATGTCTGAGGTTTTCAATAGTGTTCTTAGAGGAGCTCAAAGCTTACCCGTAACTACATTGGTTCAATTGACCTTTTTTAGACTCAATAGCTACTTCATTGTAAGAAGGGAACAAGGTTATAATAGATTGACATCATATCAACAATATTCTCCATATGTTGATGCTAAGATTAAGGCACATGTGGCTAAAGTTGGATCATTTGAGATTGTTCTTTACAATCACAACCAGGGACAATTTCATGTCAAGTCAAAGAGAGGTCGAACACATCGCCTCAACTTACATGACCATAAATGCACTTGTGGTAAGACACTTATATATGGATTTCCCTATAGTCATATTATAGCAGCATGTTAGTTTCGCTCCGTAGATTTTCGATCATTTGTTCAAAGCTACTATAGTACTCAATCGTACTATGATACATGGGAAACCTTGTTCCATTCCATCTTCGATGAATATGAATGGCCTTCTTATGATGGTCCAACCATTATTCCTTCTAAGTCAATGAAACGCACATCACGTGGTCGTCTTAAATCAACTCGTTTGCATAATGAAATGGACGTTAGAGAGGAGAAGACTACTATTACTTGTGGGTTGTGCAAACAACCTGGTCACAATCGCCGATATTGTCAAAACATGAATCAAGTTGATTGAAACATATATGTTTTTTGTTGTTACATTGCCTTAATAATTGCATTGTAAGTATATACTAGTACTTTCTCATTTGTTAATCGTTATTGATTGTTATATGTTAGAGATATGGCATTCGGAGGGCCTTATGATGTAGATCCATTAGATAGATTTGTCTTGGTTTTACAAGACAAACATTGATCTCATTTAGTGGACACTACTCAGGTATGCATTTTTCATATATGCATTTTTCATATCATAAAATATTGTTTTTTATTATTATGTACCATAAGGGCAGGAATTTATTTATTGATATCTTTGTAGCTTTCGTCGGTACTCACATGGCAATGGCAGATGTCAAAGTTCATGCGAGAGTGGCATGTGGATCCTCGTATTCGCCCGTATGTGATCTGATCCAACTTTTATGGTATGTACCACATCGGACACGTCACACTTGATTGGACCCTCATCATGAGTCTAGTTGAGAGATGGCGTCCTAAGATAACACACATTTCATTTACAGGATGTCGCCATCATCCTAGGCCTCTAAATTCATGGACTACCAGTCAACGACACATGTGACTTCTCGCTGTGTCAGGAGCTGCTAAGTGTGATCCCACCCCCGACTAAGCTTAAAGAATCTGCTGTCTCAACTTGCTGGTTGTCTCAGCAGGTATCAACTCCACCCATAGACACAGATTAGGTAACATTAGAGCACAATGCACGTGGTTTCTGTAAAACCCGGGAAAAGTTTAATTTTTCTGAAAAATGGCAAAAACATTAAAATTGTTGAAATGATTCAGGGAAGCTTGGAAATTTTTCTAGATCTCAGATGATGAAACGGATTTCACCATTGGAATCGTCTCGTGAAATCTAGCTACCCAGTCAAATTTCGTCGAATTCCGAGACAGTCAAAATTTTCACTTTTTTCAGGGTGACATGTGTCCGGTGAACCCCAAAAACAATATTTTCGAAGAAAATCTTGGAAGCTGTGTAATAATTTAAAGAAAGTTCCTATAAGATAATTTAAACTTGAACCGGGATGATATAAATTGTTTCAGGACAAAAACGGATCCAAGCAAGGGGGGGACACGTGGCGCAACGTGAGCCACGTATCCAAAGTATAAAAGGAGAAAAAATCTCATTTGGGAGAGGATCTCACGGGATTTCGTCGGGCTAAGAACTAAAGTCCATTGCCTCAACGAGGTATCGGAAACAAAGGATTTCGCAGAAGATTCAAGTGAAGACTTCAAGAAATCAAAGGTTTCGGGTTTAGGAAGTGTCCACGAGACTTCCTAGAGTTTCTTCTACACTTCAAGAGGTAGGGGATTCTTCCTACTTTGGTTTATTTTCCATTCTAGGGGTTGTTTGGTTGAGTTTTAATGCTCTAAGGGGTTGTTTGGCAAATTAATGGGTTATGGGAATAGTGTTCTGTTTTGACCCTATATGATGTTCAGTTTTTGGGGTTGATTTTCGGTTAGAAAAAGGGAGAATTTGGACTAGTATCCTTCAAGGAAATTGTATCCCCATCTAAGAACTTGATGTTAGGCATTTGAATCACCCAAATTGGACCTCTATAACTCAAGTTATGGTCTGTTTTCAAGGACTGCCACAAACTTCCCTTTTTGGCCGAACCTACTGTCCATATTTTGGGACTGATTTTCGGTTTGGAAAAAATGAGAATTTAGACTAGTATCCTTCAAGGAAATTGTAATTCTATCTAATAAATTGATGTTAGGCTTTTGAATCACCCAAATCGGACCTCTATAACTCAAGTTATGGTCCATTTTCCGATACTGCTACAGCTTAGGCTATTTAATGAATTGTGTCCAGATTTTTGCCATAATTGGTATATGATTGTAGTATATCATTGCTTGAATTGAGTGATATACTTGGTTGAAATTGTGTGGAAGTCAAATTGTGTGTTCTGATGGTTTGGCTTGTGATGTGTTTGTGTATTGACAAGGCCATTGCATGGCTTGGTTGTAGGCTATTTGTCAACATGGTGTCACAATTAAGCCTAGAGTATAATGTAAGTCATTGCTTGATTGGTGATGACTTGTAGATGTCAATATATGTGTGTATAATATGTGATGTATTGTAATGATTTTATTTAGGTGTATGTTAATTGATATGATTGTTCAAATGATGCATGGGTATTATGCATGGTTTAAAATGTCCATATAGCACTCATCATATATATGGCATGGTATAGGCATGGAATGACATAATTGCATTTCATATGCAAGGGGGCATGGCATTAAATGGGTGCATGTACATGATCATAATCATTCATCATTCTTGGTGAATGGGTGGTGAGCTCGATAATGGGACAACGTCCAAAATGAGTCTCATGGTTGCATAGCATGAAAAATACGTGTGTTAGGCATAGTAAGAAGTGATGGATACCCCCCTTGAGTGAAAAACTCGGTAATTACTGTTAGAAATGATCACCGGCGGTGAAAGCCCGTAAAAATGTTGGGAAGGATTGCGGCGTTCTACGGTGAAAACCAGAAAATCTGTGACCCACAAATGCATAAACACGCGAGATTTTACTAAATAAATGAACATTGAAGGTTTATCCAATGGGTTTTGATTTATAAAACAAAAAATAAATAAATTTGTTTTGGAAAAATGGTCATTGGATTAAACATCAATGACAGTTTTTTTTCACACTTGGCATATGCATTTGTAAGGGAGTCGGTTAAGACTCGGGACATGGGGCATGATGAGTCTCATCTCATTCATGACATGTAGTATTCCATGGTAGGATTGCATATTCTATGTGGAATGTGATATGATATGATTATGGCATTTCATGTGCACTTAGGTGGGGAGTAGCCTTATAGGAATTATTCTCTACTGGGCATTGTTTACCCCGTCGTGGGACCATATTTCAGGTACAGGGAGTATGCAGGTGGACGACACTCACTTGAGGCCGTAGTTATGAAGAAAGACGGGTTATGGCTTGTAATTAATTTTTTGTAAAGAAGCTTGGAACAAACTAGTTCTAGCTTGTATTTTTTGTAAAAAGAATTGTAAAAATACTTTAGAACAACCTTGTTCTAATTTGTAATATTTGTAAGAGTTTTGTAATTAAACTCTTGAGGACTATGGTAATTAGTCCTGTATATTCTATGGTGTGGATGAGTGGGCCTAGTTAGGTCACTTTCACTCATAATTGGACCCAATGAAGTCATTTTATTATATTGGGTCATGTTGCCAGGTTTTTCATATAGGTTGTATTTTGGGTAGAGCTCCCCGTACAAAGGAGACTCTATCCGATTTTCATTAAATCATGGGTCTTGGAAAAGGGGACACGGTGGTGTGGTGTCGAGTTACCCGACATCCACAAGTTTTCAACGGGTTGACGGTTGGTCAAAGGACTCCCAGGTTTTGGGGAGTCACAGTTTCATCCTAGCATTGCTAGTATCCTTTCTATTTGCAGACAAGAAGGGTCTGCATGTCCACCTCTGTTTCCTCCTACTACTACGAGATTTGATGCAGACCTCTACTTACAATTAAGGTAGTGCAGTTCTAGCACACTTATACCAGGAGTTATGTCGAGCGAGCTGCGATGGTGCTACTGAGATTTTCGGTTGTATTACATTGTTATAGGTATGTTGCTAATATTTATAACCATACACATATAAAAGTCAATCACTAAGATATTGCTAATATTGAATGGTTTTTTTTATCCAGCTCTAGTCTTGGGAGAGACTACACATGGGTCGACTTGATTTTGGGAGGCCAGGAGCACCTCCAGTCCCTCACCACTTACACAATGATGGTGATGTAGTTGATGGAAACGCAGTTGAGGGTATACAACATGGATATTACCAGTTGAACCTAAGGTTCGGGGCTAATTTGAAGTTTGATCCATTAGGCCAACCCATGTTTAGTGCAGCGAGTTAAGCGAGTTAATTTTGTCTTTGGTGGGACTAATCACGGTCGGACTAGAGGCTTCAGGACAAATTTAATACGTCTGTGTTTAGTGCAGTCTAGACAAGTATGGACTTTTTATCCTACGTTTGGTACATCTGGGACTAAGGTGTGTTTGTTTTTATTTAATCTTGAATAATTTTTAGTTTAATCTTTAATAGTCTTAATGGCATTGAGTGTTAAGTTGCTGTTTTCCAACATTGGTGGTAGTGAGGTTAGCAGCGGATTGGATTATTTTGATTCCCGTTCGACCTCATTCTTAATAACACGGGTTTAATTTAATTTTAATCGGGTTTTGACAGGTTTGAGTTTATTTTCTCCATCCGTGCAGATTCAGTCATTGTTATACGTAAAAGCAGAAAAAATTAGAAATTTTCAAAAATGGTAAAATGTTAATAAAAATAATAAATTGCCATAAGGGTTCGGAGAAGCCTAGAAAATTCTCTAGATCTCGGATGATGAAACGAACTGCGCCGTTAAATTTGTCTCGCGAAATCTAATGACCGGAAAAGTTTGTCGAGTGTAAGAGACAAGCGGAAATTTTCCGGTTACCTACGGATGATAAGTTGTCGTGACTCCGGGGGCCAGATTTTCACGAAAATCTCGAAAGTTAGAAATGGTTTCGGGGTAGCGGGCCCGAATGAGTAATATAAATCGTGTATCGAAATAATAATAATAAGCCCTTAGATTATATTTTAAAAATAATTTTTATTATTTTATTTTTATACTTTAATATACATAATAATTATTATTATAATGTTTTTATAAAAATTCATAATATATTTTTGGGATAATATATATTCTATTTATATTATTTAAATTTATATTTTATAATATATATCATATATAATATATTAAGCTATTTTATTTTCATGTATTTATTATTAGTTATTTGATAATATATTAGTTAATAAATTTTTGTTTAAATTTTTTGAATTACATTAATTATTTTTTTGTAAAACTATAAAATATTTTGTCCCCAGTTTAGTCCGGGCGAGACCCATTGATTTGGGGGTTAAAAACCAAGGCAAAATCATGCGCTTATTAATTTTGTCACGGGTTTAGTCGGTCCAGCATCACCAAGCGCTACACTTCGCTAATTTTGTCGAAAAATTAGTACAATCCCACTACGTCCCGCTTACCAAACATGGCCTTAGGGTTTCGTTGGAGAGTACCTTTATCATGGGTCCATAACCCATCTAGTGTGCTCACCTTATATTAAGACCAGTTGGATGCACAAACTCATGATCAAGTAATTATATATTAATATATATTATTTTTAGTCATATTCACAATAATGATAATTTTAGTCTTATTGACATTGACGTAAATTGTAGGTGTTATGGGAGCCATACATCGGAGAGTCAGTTGCCCATCTACACGATATATGTCTTGTTGATCAGGAGATTTCGCGAATGATGTCACCACTTATCTACTTTAAGACTGTAGAGTGGCATTGTCCAGAGCGAGTCTTGCGTCGGTTCAACCTTCATTAGGGGATACCTCTACCTTGCTCGTTAAAGTAGGAGCTATATTTGGTTGACAGACGAGGACGCCACAAGTACGATTAGAAGACAAATCATGCACCATACGTCGTTTTATGGGCTACACGTGTAGAGAGGATCGTCACATTACCTCTTATGGCTTGTATTATGGACTTCCATGATCCATATATGGAGTGGTTTTGACGTATTACACGACATTTGATCACCCCACTACTCCATAGGGATCAAATGAGGTATCATAATACAGCCACAACATCCCATTTGTTGTTAAGTAAGTGTCTTTAAATTCTAAATTATTTCCAATATTTAATGCATAGAGCAGACATTCACTTTTATTTGCTTTGTTTTTTTAGATATCTGGGATGGTAGAGATCACTACTATATCTCATGCGGCTTCCTCAAGCTTGTTGTATGACATTCATCATATTTCTAGATCAGTTTTACGCCTAATTAGAGAGGACCAACAAATAGTTGTATAAGATAAGGAGGCATCTACGTCACATGGACCACCCATCAAACCTCCTGCGTCATCCACTACAGTTAGGATGCAGTCGATCTGAGGTCGAGGGACAAGGACAAGAAGAGGGAGATGTGGTGGGCAAGGTCATGGTCAACCTAGTCGAGTTGGTGAGCAAGGTGGTTGTCGATTGGGTGGTCGTGCTGCTGGTTGTTCCACTGATGAGACTTTTATGCCACCCAAGTATTCCATGCCACCCCCCGAGACTTGCATACCACATGAGTTTTCCACAACACCCTCCCATACTTTCATACCACCCATGTATTCCACACCACCCCTAAAGACTTCCCCTCCCCATGTCATGCCATCATTATGCCTACATCTTGACCTTAGAGCGCATTACCATCTAGACCTTATTTTGCATCATTTTAAGTGATAAGACCATGATTAACCTTTTTTCAGACTTGGGTGCATGCCCACCTAGGCGACCTCGTATTTCCGTGTCTGCGTCAGTGGATTCTGGCAATCTAAATTTCCTTCGGCTAAGCTGACTCCATCGTATCCATTTGGTTACTTTTTATGTATGTATTCTAAGCGTCCTAAGAGAAAGACAAAACCTCCATCATGTGGGACTTATTAATGTCTATTTATATTTGTATATATTGTTATTTGTATTACATTGTGTATATATTTATATGATTTGGTTTATATCTGAAATGATCAATTGTTGTGTATTGGTTGTCATTTTGATGCAATTAGGATGAAAGTTTGTTAATTTTGATGAAATGTTTGTAATGTAGTGATGTGTATTGGTTGTTATTTTGATGCAATTAAGTTGGTTTAGATGAAAGTTGGTTAATTTGGATAAAATGTTTATAATGCAGGTGATATGTATTAGCTATCATTTCGAAGCAGTTAGGTTGATTTGGATGAAAGTTGGTTAATTTGGATGAATTGTTTGTAATGCATGTGATGTGAATTTGTTGTATTTTTTTTATAGATGTATTAGGTTATAATTTAGGCAATTATTTGTAACTTAAAATTCTCATTCTAACAAATATAGCAATGTTGTAGTCAGTAACTGCAGCATTGTAATTTTTTAAAATTCAATGTCGCAGTCACTGATTATGACATTGCTTTAAAAAAGTTACAATATAGCAATCATTAACTTAAAAAAAAATTATAATGCCATAATTAGTGACTACGGCATTATTGATATGTATACCAACGTAACTATGACGTACTAGTTTGACCATTATTCTTAAAGCGTCAATCGTCGGGTCCAATACTTGCCCTCGCGACCCGTTCTGCCTACATAGCTTATGCCCTACTCGGTTGTATATAGCTTTATGGGTTGAGGGTCGTGCGATTTTTGGGTTGGTCTTACTTTCGGTTTGGGACCTGAGCCCAGAACAGTTGGACCGTCTCGTTGGGCCATTCAAAGAAGAGCAAGGTTAGGTTGTTAGACCAAGGCCCGGCCCAAGCATTGATTTTTCATGAACTCATTGCCTTGTGATTGCTATCAAACATCCTACCCTAGTACTTTTAGATTTGTATCAACTTAAGTACTGGCTAGGAAATTAAATATTAGGCCATTAGACATCAACAATCCTTTTTCAATGTTTTTTTTTTTTTCAAAAAGTGTTATGTGTTAACCTAAAGATTTTGTTCATCCAACCAAACCAAACCATACTTGTAAAATTAGAATTAAAAATTTTATATGGTTGTTCACAGCAAACCCAGGGCCCTGATTTGAAGACTTGTAATAAGTGTATTGATATAATACTGCTTCTATAATATGACATTTTGAATAATGGAAATAGTAGAACAAATAATTTCTTAAGACTTGAATTAAAAGGTGTTTGTTTTCTTATCTTTGAATAGAACTTTTTTTATCTTAATATTGAATAGTATTAAGTATTAAATTATTTATTTTTTAACATTTGGTAGTGAGTAGGAATAGCAATGGGACGGATTATTTTGAGTTTCCGTCCCATCTCTCGTCTCGTAGGATGAGTTTTGTTTAGTATGTCGGTTTTTGCTTGAGTTTGGGTTTTTTTTCTCAGGAGGTGATACAAGTTCGGAGACGGGTTGGTATTATTACTCCCTGCGATTATATTTTAAAAATATTTTTATTATTTTATTTTATACTTTAATGTAAATAATTATTTTTAATAAATAATTTATAAAAATTCATAATTTTTTTATTTTTTTATGAAATATATTAATTTTAATATAATAAAAATAAAAAGACAAATATAAAAAAAATATAAAATATAAAATATAAACAAAAATTAAGCCTCGCGGGCAGGAGTTTAGGAATTTTCCTATCTCCTTGTACTCGTTTAATTTTAAATAATATGGGTTTGTGAATTGAAAAAAATAAACGAGCCGGGTCAGGGTAAGGTCACCCTATCTCAAACCCTCCCGTTGTCATCCCTAGTAGTGAGTATTGCTAGTCCTTCTTCTTGTTCGACAATAATAAAGTTTTTCTTATTTTGGTGAAAATTAACTTTTTTTGAATAGAAAAAGTCAAATATATTCCCTTTTTTTGTTCAAAACTTTTTAAAAAATTTCATTATTAAGTTGTGAAAATTTTAAAAAACAAATAGCTTAATATTGAAAGTTATTCAGCTTTCAGCGTTAAATCAAAAAACAATCCATGACCTTAATGAGAGCTTTCTTCTAGATGATTTTGTTTCTCCCCATTTCTCCTTAGGCTAATGGAGCATTCAGAGACTAGTCAAGTCTCTATTTAACTCAGTCCAAGCACATGGTTAGCGAACCAAGTCAATTCGTGCATTGTCTAACAAATGTCATCCATTGGAAAAAAGTGTGTTACATGTAGAGCAAGTAAACGGATCAGTTCAACCTATTTAAAGTCAATCCATTCTGAATGCGGATCAAAAATGGTTGGGCTAATTTAATCCATTTCTATTCGGGATAGTTTTCGACTTATCCAACCCAGTTCATATGGGTTGCGAGTCAAAATGGGTCAAAACCTTAAAAAATGTTTGAAATTTTAATTTTACAAATTCATAATTCTTCAAATAAAAATATATAATAATAATTAATATATAAAATGATTTAGTATAAACAATATAATAATAGTAAACAAACTTAAATAAATAAATAATGTTAAAACACTATTATAATCAAAGTACGAAACTAACTAGCTAAATAATATCAAAACAATAAAGTAACAATTTAATAACATATCTAAAAAACAACTCCAAAGTATCAAATGAAATCTCATATGTCTCTAATCTTCATAATCATCCTCATTATATACAATAATAATATGTGATTATACATTAGAAATATGTACATCCTCAATGGTGGTTGAGTTATCATCATCTATTAATTAATTTATAATGTTAACAACTTAAATTTCATTTATGTTTGGAATAAAAAAATATTTTTTCCAAAAATGCATCTTAATGGTTTAATAATAAAATATCCTATTTATTTGAAAATTCATCTTGCTAGAAGATATAGTCATATTATGAAAGAAATTTGTAAATAATTTTTGTTAATTATTTTGTTATTAACACTAGTTTAAGTAATAAAATTATTTAAAATATACTAATAATTTAGTTATTAAAATAAATTTAATGATAAATAAAAAAATGAAATTGTAAATATTTAAAATAAGATTAATGAGATACATACAAATATATTCAATATTAAAATTATAATTTATTTAATTCAAATGCATTCCGTAAATTTTCATACAAACTTTTTTAAATATTAAATTATATTAAAAATATACATTTAGAAATTGAAAATAAAATGTTTAAAACAACAAAATTTAATATATTAATGTATATTATAATTATTATTATTTTTAAAACCCCTATGTTACAAAAGATATAGCAAAAATATCAAATTTTATAGGTGAATCCTTGAAAATCTCAATTATTAGTTACTTAAAAAAAATAATATATATATTCGGATCAATCGGGGCTAACCTGGATCAAACCCACATGGGCCACATCTAAATTCTTGAATTTTCTACCATATCAACACTTCTTGAAACTTCTGTCAGTTAGATTGGCTGATGATTGTTAGGGAATTTAGAAATCCTTTTGGTTGTGTTTTCTTCCCAGAAACTACTAAGAAAATAAAACAAATGGTAAGAAAAATCATTTTCTCATTTGTCTAGTGAAAATTTTTAAAAAATAAATAAATAAAGATACTCAAACTTAAAAATTCTTAAAGTTATTTAATTTTTATATCGATTAGTTGAAATAATAAAATATGTTCGAAGTAGTGAGTAATAAAATGGGAAATTATGCTATGATGTATTAATATGATTCTTTTTTGAAAAGAGTTTATGAAGAATGGGAAATTAAGGGTAGATTAACTAAAGGTGAGATGGTTGAGGTCGCTTCTAACTTAATCAAAGGTCTTGAGTTGGAGTCTGAGAATGCAGATGTGTTAGGTAGAGCTTTACCGCTTTTATGGTCCATCTAACTCGAATGAGAATTAGTCTAGATATGGTATGACTTAAAAGTGTCTTCCATGTATATACGACCCGCTCAAGACATGTATTTTTCTTTTCCTAAAATGGGGCTGTTTTGGGAATTTGAGTACCAATTTAATTAAGGATCTAAAGTTCAAAATCGTTTTTTTCAATAAGCTAACAAAATATGCAATTTAGGAAAAAATTGTGTCTCCCACTGTCCCACATATGGAGCACCTATTAGAGCATCTCTAATAATAAATCTCTATTTTCAATTCCAAATTGACATTTTCTCTATATTTAGAAATGATTAGGTTCACATTTTAGAGACTTAACTCCAACAAGCAATCTCTATGTTCAACTTCAAATAACTATTCATTCTTTTAACATTCATTTTTTAAAATAAGAATTTTTTAAAAATATGATATATGAAATACATTTACTTTTATTTAAGTATAAATATAAATTTATATTAAATAAATAAAAATAGATTAAAAACCTAAAAATGCTTTTTAAACTAATAAATTATATTATAAAGCATAATATTGCATTAGAAAATAAAACTACATTAAAAAAGTTACATAATGAAATTACATTAAAATTATAACTAAATGATAAAAATAAAATACAAAAACTAATAAAGTGGTAAATCACCCTTATAATTTCTACCGTTATATTCATTGCAATTATCAAATAACCAGCACGTTATTTGGAGAAACAAGTGTTTCATGATATTATGTCAGTGTGCATAATAATAATTCATAATATAATTATAGAAGATGAATTTGACACTCATGGGAATAGTGTTTATTTGAATGTGATGTTTGTTGATAGTAGATAAAAAAGCGAGCGATTTATTAGTTTAAACTGCTACGGCAATAAATAAATTAAAAATAAAGTTCCTTATACCCTTGAGAAATCATTAATTGAGCATTTATGGGAAATGTATAGTAACAATGTTTCTTGTAGTTAATGTATTAATTTAAATAAATGATGTGCAAAACATTATATGATGTAATTTATGTATTCTTATTTGAAGTTGTAATTTTATTTCTAAGAAATTATTGCATTAATTAATTAAAATCTTAATGTTTTATTATCTAATTCCAACAATCTTTACTTTCAATACAAATGAAAATAATAAAAATGTATTATATTATTGTCAAAAAATAATTTCAATAAAAAATTAAATTATTTTAAATTTATATATTTTAAGAAAAAAGTATAAATTATTAAAAACAAATTAATACCATAAAATAAACATATTAAAATTATTTTACTATGAAAAATAATTCAAAATTAATAAAATAATAAATAATAAAAATAAATATATCTTGAGAAATAAAAATATATTATAAAAATACCATTAAAATAATTATTTTATTATTATAATAATAAAATAATAAAATAATTGTAGTATAATAATAAAATAATAAATGAATAGTATTGGCTAAAATATGGATCTCATCATCTCTATGTTTAAAGATTTGAATATTGAATATCCAAATATAGAGATGCACTATTCACATCTCTATTTTAGAGATAAAAACAGAGAACTATTGAAGTATGAATTTTGCTCTTAAGAATTATTTTTCAAATAAGTTAATTTATCCTTGGTTCATCATTCTTTATAAACTCTTGTTTAAATAGAATCAAATTAATACACCAATGCATAATTTTCCCAAATAAAAATAATATATAAGATTTAATTCTATTTTTCTTTTTTTTCTTTTTTTTTTCCTCTCAGTCTTTCTCCCTATTTTCTTTCCTTTCCATTCTTCGAGAACCGATCATAGCCTTAGTGTTGATTGCAGTTTATTTAGTTACTTAACTTCAAAACTGTTCACATATAAATATGGGAAAAGATTAAGATATTTTACTTATCTGGAAAGAGGAAAACAAACTCATTACATCATCAATCAATGCATATTTCTTGATTCTCATTGTTTTTTCTTAGCTTTCAAACACTTCCCCACTAGCACATGCGAAAAATCAAAATAAAAAATGTAGCTCAACACACAAAATTCAAACTCAGCTAGTCAAAAAATTTAAAGCAGGCCGGGTGTGGACAATATAATTGTTCGGAGCTCAGCTCCTTTCAAGACCAACAATCATCACTTCGTTTTATTTTTATTTTTTTTAAGAAAAAATAAATTTATTGATTCAAATTTATAATAAATCGATAAATCTAAAATATAAATTATAATAGATTGATGAAACAAGATTAAGGTTAATAAATAATAGATCAACATAAAACATATAAATTTGATAATATAATAACTAAAATTCTTGGACCATAGCCATCAATTAATTGATTTGAGATGATTAATGACTCTTTTTTGTGGAAACTTCTTAGAAAAGGTCTTTTAATTTGCAGTACCATTTGTCAATTCTTCCCCTTAATTTCCTATAATTTAATTTGCAGGCATCGCCTCCGTTAAAGCAATTATTTGCGTGAAGCACACATCAGCATGATATGGAAATTGAAGGCTTCTTTTCTCGTTGTGATAATGATCTGTCCCCCGCCTGCTTAATGTTTCAGTAACAAGTAGTTGATTATGCAAGCTATATTTGATTGCCAACAAGTACTATGTATGGAAAACAAAGTTATATTTGATTTCACTGTAAGAAAAAATTAAGGAAAACTATGTTACGGCATCCCATTTCAATTTATTTAAAAAATTAGAAATAAAAACATAAACCAAAGTCTAGTCTTCTGATTGCATAAATATTTGATAAATTATCCAATAAAACTTAAGTACAATCTCATTAAACCTTAAATACTATCATGTGTTAAGCACGGTCTTGTACCTAAGGCTTATCGATATCATAACTAAGGTTTATTGGGCTCTTTATCAAATATTTTTTAAGTCAAAGGTTTGATATTGGTTTCAGGTCTTTTGATCATAATTTTTCAAATAAATGGAAATGAGATACCATGACATAGTTTTCCTAAAAAATAATATAATTAAAGTTTTATATAGTTTAAAATTATTTAATTTTTATATAAAGGATAAAAATAAGATAAATGAATTTGAATAAATATATAAAAATTATTTATTTATTTCAAATCCATTTTTTCTTTTATATCATTTTTTTCACTTTTTTCTATCTTTTTTTTTTAATTTTTCTAAAACCAGAAGTAAATAGGAAGCCTATGGTTTTACGTTCTTTTTTTGTGTTTAAGGTTATGCTTGGTTGCTAGAAAATGCAAGGAAAGAAAATAAAAAAAGAAAAGTAAAAGCAAAGAAAAATAAAAATAGGGTCAAGCCCAATATATTATTTTTATCCGTTGATTCAATCCATTTTATTTATTTTAACTTATTAATATAAATAATAAATAATTTGAGAATATGTAAGTTTTTTAGAATTTTTATTTATATTTTTTTTAAAGCTAAACATTTTAGTTTCAATATACTAATTAATTATCTCGAATTGGGGCCAGTTCCCAAGACCCCTCACTTCCTTATGCCCTACTTTTTTGAAATATTGATCCCTCTATAATGTTGAACACTCATCAATAACACTTCAAAACTTTTATTTATATTTGATTTTCTTTGAAATATTTTATTAGAAAACCAAATATTAGAAAATCTATTTTTTTAATATTTTTTCCTTTCATTAATACTTTATAGGTATCAAACACAATCTAAACATTTGATTTTAGGGGCAATGATCATACAAAACTTTTCTATATTTATAAATCTTTCTTAAATCACTATCAAACAAGTTTTTAAAGTACAATTAGTGGATGAAGTGATAATCACTTTCTTTAAACGAAAACACATAATCAACCTTCAATATAAAGTAACACTAATCATAAAAGGTAATTATGTACTTATTTGATCATAATGTTGCTTATACCATAGAACATATAATAGAGATAGTTAAGATCTTTTATAACTTAATCGGTAGTCTTTGTTCGAGTTCTATGAATATAACAATATTTTGTGATAAAGTTTTATCGTCTTTGTAATCTTTTTCGAGTTGTTTGGAGATTAGTCTGTATGTTATATGGATTAAAAACACCTTTCGTATGTACACTAATGGGGTTTGAAAAAAGGCGAACTGCTCAGGCCCAAGGAGAGGCAAGCCACATAAAACACGAGCCCACAGCGTCGGCAGCAACGGTCCCTCACCCCAAAGGCCGATGATGGATAATTGGGAAGGAATTTATAAATCCACCATCCGAGACTAAATCTCACCAATAAGGAAAAGCAGATAATTATAATAATATATTATCCTGCAAATCCAATCAAATCTCACCAATAAGGGAAATAGGATAATTCTCAATAATATATTATCCTGCAAATCCAATCAAATCTCACTAAAAATGAAGGAGGATAATTCTCAATAATATATTATCCTGCAAATCCAATCAAATCTCACTAAAAAGGAAGGAGGATAATTCTCAATAAACTATTCCTTCAATATCTCTTTCTAAAATCCGATAAAGGCAATAAATATCTCATCGATGGGAAGAATCCTTACTACTCAAATTGGGAATAATATACCTTTATAAATACAAGGCCACCTGAGCGGTGTGAAAGTCGCACTCTTAGGCATACTCGCCCATGCAACACATTAAGCCCTACAGCGGTCTCTCTTTTCTCTCGAAGAGCTAGCAGGCATCGGGCGGCCACGAGGCATAGCCCTCGCAGACCCCCCTTCATACATGTTTTTTATTACGGCGGTCATCGCCGTTCGGGCGGTCAGGGCCTTTTGCATCCCAGCCCACAAACAATCCGGGTCCAGCCCAACGACCGTCACACGCTCCAGCCCAGTTCCGGTTGAAAAAAGCATCATCATACACAAACAACTCAAAAGACCTCATGATCCCACAAGAACAAATGTTATCCAACCACAACATGCGAAAATGATGGCAATTGCAGAATAAAAAAAAAGGAAAAAAAAAAGATAAGAATGAATGATCAAGATGATAATATCATTTGACAAACAGAATTGAGGGTCAAAAGAATAAAGGTAGATGATGATGGGACCAAAAGTTTTGAATTAAAGGGAACTCAGACTTCAAATTTAAGGGATTATATATATATTTTTTGATTTGGAAAAAGGATTTCCTTTAATGGGAGTCCGAAATGATGGAATGTTTCAATCTAAGCGACATTCTTTATTGGATTTAAGAAGGATGAGATTGAGACGTGTGGTTGTGGAGGGGGCATAACATCTAGGGAAACTTGTGTTCCAACGTATTGATTTTGGAATAATTTGTAAAGAAAGCATAAAAAAAGTAAAATATATGATTAATTACGGTTTCATAAAAAAATAATTATATTTCAAGTGATGAGGTTTGAAGGCGCGCAGACTGCTCACTTGCAGGCCCCGGGCGAGGCCCTATAAAACACCCAAGCCCCTAGCGTCGGCCCAAAAGGAAGGCCCAGTCCACTCGGCCCAAAGGCCGGTTATGGATAATTGAGAAAGCCCATATCCTGCAAATCAGATTGAATTTCGCCAATAAGGAAAGTAGAATAATCCTATGGCTTTATTATCCTGTGAATACAACCTAAATCTTTAATTAAATCTCAATTAAAGGAAAACATGATAATTCTCAATAATATATTATCCTGCCAAATCAATCCAAATCTCACTAAAAAAGGAAGGAGGATAATTCTCCAATAAATTATTCCTTCAATATCTCTTTGAAAATCCGATAAAGAGCGATAAATATAAATGCGATAGGAAAAGAATCGCTACACCCTCAAATTAGAATAATATACACTATAAATACGGGGGCCACGTGGACAGAAAGGAATGCGCTCATTCAAATGCCAATACTAATTCTCTAAGCATTCTCTCTTTTCTACCGAGGAAGAAGAATTTGACTTTGGCGTGTCGGACGGCTGGTAAAACCCTCGCCGACCCGATTTTCCTTGGTTTTTTGCGGAGAAGTACTTCATCGGGGCTGCTTGGATCAGCGGTCGACAATCCACCGGCCGGACAATCCAAGAGCTGCATCCCGGCCCGCAAACAACGGGTCGGCCAGTGACCCCAGCTCGGCCAGTTCCGAGTTGAAAAAAGCATCATCGATTGGCGCGAATGCATTGGGAGCGGCGGTTCACGGACGAATCTCGCGATTTCTCGATTCTTGATATGGTATCAACGAGAACGCAAGCGGGGGCAACGCCAATCCGCGAGATGCGGGACCCGGCAAGCAGCGGGCGACCTACCACCGGCACATTAGAAAGCATGCGGGGCTAACACGAGCGAGGTGGGCGCTCAGCCTCATGGAGCCCGGCGCTGATAGAAGAGTTAGAATAACTTGCAGGCCGTCTGCGCCCACGGGAGACACGACGAGTTCGGGAAGGTCTGGCTTCCCTCCTCATGAAGAGGCAGCGCGGGCTCTCTGATGTAGGTCGACAAAGCGAACCCGGAATCTTGAATTTGGATCCCGTGAAGACGATCAAACTTAGGCAGCTTCATCTCGCGCCGGATTTAGGATACGCACGGAGAAGGCAGAATATCCAAAGCATAAACTCCATAGCAATGAAGCCGCCATCTATAAGAAGGCCAAAGCACTCGGAAATTCGCGGCGGCTGAAATTCTACCTTGATGACGTAAAGGCAGCTCGCCTGCCTTTCAAAGTCGAAGTCGAATGGCCGCATGCGGCGGCTCCGGCTCACTTTGGCAGGCTCACCCAGCTCCACGCGAGGCCCGCGGCGCCTCGAAGTCGAGACCCGGCTCGGGCTACATTGCCCCTTTCGACCTCGGCGCGGGCCTGTTGCTCACTTTGGCGAGCTCCTCTACACTGCAGTATAGGCCACGGCCTCCAAGAGTCGGACCGGCTCGGGCTACATCGCCACTCGGCCTCGGCGCCGGAGCCACATTTGCTCACTTTGGCGAGAGCTCCTCCTGCACGCAAACCCCTGGCTGTATCGAAGTCGAGACCAACTCGAGCTACATCGCCACTGTTCACGCCCCTCGTTTCAATCGCCGCAAACTCTACGTCGCCACTCGGCTCAATCGCCACTCGACTCCATCGCCACTCCGCTCAATCGCCACTCGGCTCAATGGCCCCTCGGCTACATCGCCACTCGGCTCAATGCCTCGGCCCATCGCCCTCGGCTCAATCGCCCTTCGGCTGCGCCACTTTTCGGCTCGTCGCCCGCTCGGCTCAATCGCCACTCGGCTACAGCGCCACTCGGCTCAATCGCCGCTCGGCTCAATCGCCACTCGGCTCAATCGCCACTCGGCTACATGCCACTCGGCTCAATCGCCACTCGGCTCAATCGCCACTCGGCTCAATCGCCACTCGGCTCAATCGCCACTCTGCTCAATCGCCACTAGGCTACACCGCCACTAGAGCTACATCGCCCTCGGCTCGTCGCCTCGGCTCAATCGCCACTAGGCTACATCGCCGCTCGGCTCAATCGCCACTTGGCTCATCGCCGCTCGGCTACATCGCCACTCGGCTCAATCGCCACTCGGCTACAACGCCACTCGGCTCAATCGCCACTAGGCTCCATCGCCACTCGGCTCCATCGCCACTAGGCTACATCGCCACTCGGCTCAATCGCCGCTTGGCTACAACGCCACTTGGCTCAATCGCCACTCGGCTACATCGCCGCTCGGCTCAATCGCCACTAGGCTCCATCGCCACTCGGCTCCGCCATACTAGAGCTCGCCCACTCGCTCAATCGCCACTTGGCTGCGCCGCTAGCTCGATCGCCACTTTCGAATTTACATCGCGCTTCGGCTCTCAATCGCCGCTCGGCTCGCGCCCTTCGGCTCAATCGCCCTCGGCTCAATTGCCCTAGGCTTCCCCTTCGCCACTCGGCTCAATCGCCATTCGGCTCAATCGCCACTCGGCTACAACGCCACTCGGCTCCAATCGCCACTCGGCTCAATTGCCCCTCGGCTACATCGCCACTCGGCTCAATCGCCACTCGGCTCGGTATGCTCATTCTGCGCCACTGGCTCCAATCGCCCTCGGCTATCGCCACTCGGCTGTCGCCACTCGGCTGCGCCCTTCGACTCGTCGCCACTCGGCTCAATCGCCACTTCGGCTACATCGCCCACTTTCGGCTCAATCCTTTTCGGCTCAATACCGCCCTTTCGGCTGCCACTCGGCTCAATCGCCACTTGGCTACACCGCCACTCGGCTCAATCGCCACTTGGCTACCGCCCTTGGCTCAATAAACCACTCGTCTAAGGCTCTTCCCATCTGACATGGAATGACTCTGCTCAATTATTCATTACGTGAGCTCTTCCCATCACTCAGCATGGGCGAGCTCCTCCTCGATTATTCATTCATCTGACTCTTCACATCACTCAACATGGCGAACTCTTATTCTCATGAGCAGGCTCTACTCCAGGTGTTCACTATGAGCGAGGCCCTTCCCACGTCGGTTTGCTTGAGGCAGGCTCTACTCAAGCTGTTCCTCCACTGAGCTCTCTTCCCATCGGTTTACTTGAGCGAGCTCTACTCCTTTGTTCACTCCCATGACTCTTCCCTTCGGTTACTTGAGCGAGCTCTACTCGGCCCATTCACTCCAGAGCTCTTCCCATCAGTTCACTTGAATGAGCTACACTCGATTCATTTACTCAGGCGAGCTCTTATCGATTCCTTGGGCGAGCTCTACTCAACCGTTCGCTCCCGGCGAGCTCTTCCCTCGGTTCCACATGGGTGAGCTCACGCCCAGCCATTCACATTGGCGAGCTCTACCATTCTATCTGGCCCGTGACGAAATCGAGGCCCGGCAAGCAAGTCGACGGCTGAGTGGCAGATAACGGGCGGGTTCATCTACTCCAAAGCGAGGTCATCTGCGACCCGAGGAATCAATTTGGCTCATACAAGTGGTCGATGGAGATCAACAGCATGGCGGCGGCCTGACCAAAAGTCGTGCGGCTGGAATCGGTCGGCTTGAACAAGCTAGCCCACGAAGCCTAGCGACTTTCGGTTTGGCTTGAGCTTAATTTCTCGGCTTCAGACGCTCAATTTAGGCCATTAGGTTCAAGGGGCATAAGGCGAGCGATCCGAGAGCGAGGATATTCTGGAAGAAATGGCGCGAGAACGAAGGTCATCATTATCACGGACATAAGGCGACAACAAAGCCCTAACTAATCCGACCACAGAGGCGACAATTAAAATCACACGATGCACAAGAAAGCGATATAGCCCTTGCGCGCCGCGTGCACAAGAGCACGGGGGAATAGCGATGAGTTTGAAAGGCGCGAGGAGCTACTCACTAGGCCCAAAGGAGGCGGGCGCATAAAGCACCCGAGCCCTAGCGTCGGCGAGGAAGGCCAGTCCTCGTAGTAGGTGTGGATAATTGAAGAAGCCCATATCCTGTCCAGTTGAATTTCGCCAATAAGGAAAGTAGAATAATCCCCTATAACTTATTATCTTAATGAATCTAACTAAATCTTTAATTAAATCTCATTAAAGGAAAACATGATAATTCTCAATATATTATCCTGCAGTCGATCAAATCTCACTAAAAGGAAGGAGGATAATTCTCAATAAATTATTCCCTCAATATCTCTTTCGAAAATCCGATAAAGGCAATAAATATCCCATCGATGGGAAAGAATCATACTACCCTCAAATTGGAATAATATACATATAATCTGAGATTTTGTGGTGAAAATATCATTAAATGTAATCTTAATTCTCTAAGCATTCTCTTTTCTCGAGGAAGAAGAATGCGAGCTTTGGCGTCGGAATGACTGCAGACATGAAGCCCTCGCCCGACCCCATTTGCCTCTCGGTTTTGCAGAAGTAACTTCATCAGGGGCACAACGGTCAGCGGTGCGCGATCTACCTCGACGAGACAATCAAGAACTGCATCGAAGCCCTTGAAACAGCCGGGTCCCGACCCGGCGACCCAGCACGCTCAGCCAGGTTCAATTGAAAAAGCATCATAATCAAGTATAATTGTATATGAGTATTGGCTTAATAAATTATAAGTATTACCTTAATATTCTAAGTACTATCATAATTATCAGTGTCAATATAAAACATATAGTTTATTAAGGTACTACTTATGTACTATAATATTTTTAAACATAGTTATTAAATGGGTTATACAAAATAACACAAATATGATCCAGACTCATTTATATTTGATCGGCCAAACCTGTTAAATTGTGCTAGGTTTCTATGATCATCTTAAAGAATATTATTAAACTTATCATTAGAGTTGGCAATATGGGTTGAATTCAATAGACCAATCCATTTTAGTCCAACTTTTTGGAGGGTTGGGGTTGTAAAATTTTATGCCTGAATAAAACCGGGTCAAATTAGCCAGACTCGTTTTGGCCTATGACCCATGTGGGTTTTGTCCGGGTTTGCCTAATTAACTCACTTGGTCCAAAATCTTTATTCATTTTTTTAAGTAACTAACTTAATAATTGAGATTTACAAATATTTATCTATAAAATTCGATATTTTGGAATCAAATCTCTATATTTGTAGCATAAGGGTTATAAAAATAATTATTATTTTTATAATATATGATTAATATATTAAACTTTGTTTTTTTTAACTATTTTATTTTCAATTTTTAATGGTAACTTTTTAATATAATTTATATGATAATTTAATATTTAAAAAATCTTATATGAAAGATTATTGAATGAATTTGAATTAAATAAATTATAGTTTTAATATTGAATATATTTTCATTTATCTTATCAATCCTCTTTTAAATATTTAGAATTTCATTTTTTTTTTGTATTTATCCTTTAAATTTTATTTAATCATATATGTTTTTTTTGATAAAAATGAAATTGTACTAGTTTACAAACTAAATTAAATTTCATAACTAAATTATCAGTATATTTTAAATAATTTTATTACTTAAATTAGTGTTAATAACAAAATATTGTTAGTTTTAAAAAAATTAACAAAAATAGTACACTTATTTCTTTCCTAACATGATTATATTTCCTAGCAAAATGAATTTTCAAAACAAATAGTTCATTATTATAGGATTGAAATGTATTTTGGGAAAAAAATATTTTTATTTCAAATATAAATGAAATTTATATCGTTAACATTCTAAAAATTTAATTAATAAATGATGATGATTCAACCAATATCGAGGATATACATCTTTCTATTATAGAGTCACAAGTTATTATTTGATATAATAACGATGAGGATGAAGATTTAGAGGGATATGAGATTTAATTTGATACTTTGAAGTTTTTTTTTTTAAAATATTATTAAGTTGTTACTTTATTGTTTTGGTACTATTTAGTTACATAGTTTGGTACTTTGGATATAATAGTGCTCTAACATTATTTATTTATTTAAGTTTGTTCAATATTATTATATTGTTTAGACTCAATTATTTTATATATTAATTATTGTTATATCTCTATATATTATTTATTTTTATTTGAAGAATGATACAATTTGTAAAATATTTTTTTAGCAGTTTTAAGGTTTTAACCCATTTTATCCTGTTTTGACCCATAAACCGCATAAGTTGGGTTGGGTTGGGTTGGTCAAAGTAACACAATAAGTGGTCAAATTAGGCTTATGCTTTTGACCGAAATGGATTGGGCTTACCCGTTTATCAAGTTTACTTATCACCTCCAATTTAACATGATATATACTATACCTATAAAATTAAAACTTTAATCCAAGTATCATGTATAGGGATTTGAATCAAATTGATGTATAACTTCCTAGCTTGAGGTAGATTTCAAATCCTTCCATCAGCTTGGAAACGACCCTTTATCATTGAATGATCAACACGGCTTAATATGGATCACCTAATGGAGAATTTGGTTTTGTGCTCAAACCTTCTCCAAACGCATTAACAAAACAAGATAATTCAACGAGTGAATTTAGGGTCACCTTTTGAAACAATAGAAAATCAATTATACTTTCGTTTATGTAAATATAAGATTTGCTTTTCAGGTTTGGCTTAAGTGATAAAGGTAAAAATAGATTATGAAAAATCCAAATTCAAATTCATGTAACAGTATGTTATTACAATTACAACATAATATATAAAGTCAATAGATGTAATATATATAAAAGATTCAATATTTCAATCAACTTCTCTAATGATTTTTGAAAACTAGGGTTTCAAACTTCATTAAGAAAATGAAACCCCACTTGCATAAAACAGGTGAAGAATCAATGACGGTAATAAATAAGCTAAGAATGAGGTTTACTCATAGAAGCAAAAAAAAAAAAAAGTAATCCTTTCCACAAGTCACCTATAGTTTTTCAAATTTGTCATAATCAAATACACATGAAAAAAATGAATTAATCAAATAAGGAAAAACAAGATTATCTTAAATTCTAGAAGGGTTATAAATAAATAAATAAAGTATGGTAGGCAGGTTGAATGGGCTGTGGTGGGTCCATTACAATCATTCTTTGGACTTATCGTTAGGTGAGAGCTGGATCCAGCCCTTGTATACTAACCATTTTGATTTTCTTCCCATGTGATGTATTTTTATTAATTTATTTGATTTAGGTGGAGAGAATTATTGTTGTCCTCAAGGTAGTATAAGTTGAATATTTTTGTTGTGTAACTCATTTTCTGTTCGAGGAATCGATAATATAATTTTATAACATTTTGTTAAAAATTTAAAATAAAAATCTTTTTTAATGAAAATTTGTGAATAAGATCTGTATTTTTTTTTTTAAATATAAATTTATTGATTCAGGTTAACAATACGATTTATAGAAATACAGAATCAAAAGTGACTTTAGAGGATGACGTAGCAAAAAAATTGGCTCAAGGTCTATATATTTGATAATTCAAAAATGCTTAGAA
Organism: Tetrastigma voinierianum; assembly: GCA_016808115.1. Classification (NCBI taxonomy): domain Eukaryota; kingdom Viridiplantae; phylum Streptophyta; class Magnoliopsida; order Vitales; family Vitaceae; genus Tetrastigma; species Tetrastigma voinierianum. The sequence continues at coordinate 837,028 of JAEQBH010002373.1, forward strand.
TACCTAAGATGGCTTAAGTCCTACACATTTGATAATCTAAGGTTTACACATGCTTAGAATACCTAAGATTTCATATCTAGAATATACTGACCAATAAGATTTGATATGATGACTATGTTGGATCGCACTTTGTCATTTGAACTGTCAACACGAAAACTCACGTTTGATAGACATACATAATCAAAAGTAACTTTAGAGGATGACGTAGCAAAAAGATCGGTTCAATGCCTACATATTTGATAATCAAAAAATACTTAAAATACTTAAGATGGCTTAATAAGGCCTATACATTTGATAATATAAGGCCTACACATTTGATAATTAAAAAATGTTTAGAATACCTAAGATTTCAAATCTACTGTATACTAATCAATAGGATTTGATCTAATGATTTTATCAGATCAATCTTTGTCATTTGAATTGTCAACGGGAAAAGCAACGAAGAAGTTAATCTTTAATGACATAACTATCTTTCCCAACAGGTCAACGATAAAACACGTCGCAACACAACAGGTAAACGAAAAAAACTCTTGAAGATGGTAATTATATAAATAAGATTAAGGTTATTAAAAACAACTACCTTGAAGAGTTACTATTTTTTAATATTTTTTCTCTCTATTCTTTAGTTTTTTAATATATTATCAACATGATATAAAAGCCAATTGCAAAATAATAAAGTAAAATTTCTTGAAATATAATCAAATATGATAAAATTATGTTTGAGTGGAACAATTCATTAATGTAATAATAAGATGTGACTCGAGTGATAAAAGAGGTGGGAAGAGACTATGGGATCCAACCAAGGGTGGACCTACCATGGGCTGAAAATTTGAGAAAAAATAGTTTATAATAGGGTTTTGAAATTTGAATCAATGATATTTAGTGTGAAGATAAGTTCTTTAACTATTGTACTACAATGTTCCCACTAAAAATTTGTATGCCCCTTTTGAGTTTATTTAGGTCCGTTATTGGGACTCATCTAAGCTCGAATTCTTGTAATATGGAAAGTGAATGGATGTAAAAAGAAAAAGACTATATATACCAAAAGTATAATAAAATAATTGAAGCAAAAAATAATGTTCTCGTATATATATAGGAGTGTCACATGCATCCCTTTCCAAAAAAACCACATTGCTATTACTCTTTAAAGCCACAAGAGACGTGAAAACTTTTCATTTCCTTGATTATTCTCTTTTGAAAATGAGATTGAGATATAGAAGAGATAAAGTTGAAATAATGAAAAGATAAGGTTAGGATGATGTTGATTATCCAAAATAGGTTCAGCAGTAAAAAACTCGTTAGTACTTTATATTATTAAATTTTATTTTATTTCTTAAGATCTGGAGTTCTACCCGGGCCTTAGGATGTCATATAGATTAAAAATTTGTTTGTATATATGTTAAAAATAAAGTGAATCCCAATAATGTAAAAAGCTACGTTTATATGCGAGAGCAGATTTTACAAATTGAATCTAATAAAAGAAAGGCACTGATGGATAATAAGCAAATGGACGGTAATGTGGACGTCTCTCCAAACTCCAGACAAGAGTCAAGCTCATTATTCATGATTTGAGGGTATTACCGTATTGAGTGTTATTTTGTTTAAATATGTAGAGAACATTTTTATACATATTTATTAATTTTTTAGGGGAATAAAATTTAATTTGCATCAACTATTATAAGATAAGAAGAGGGCGGTAGACCGTTTGTTTTTTTATTTTGGAATAACTTATGTCTTAATTTTTAAATTTAACCAAAACATTTGCTTTTTATATTTAAAAAAAATCATATGTTAAATGAGAAAAAGCTATATTTTAAAATTTTCTTAAAATCTTTAAAAGTTCACAAATAATATTTTAAAACAAACGATCACAATATTTTATAATATTTCTATTATGGCAATGCGTTTGTCAATATTTCTATATCATTAAAAAAATCAAATTACTAGACACGATTATCTTATGAATATAAATGTTTTAAATTTATGATTTAGCAAATTCAAAAATCAAGTGAATTATACTCTAGACAAACAATCAAATAATTTTACATAAGTCAAAGGGAAATATATTAAAGATGATAAAACTAAATATATTTCATCTGTTATGTTTATAAGTTCTAAAATAACAGTGGATTGATACGTTAAAGGAATCATAATATGGATTTCATCGCATTGTATTCTTTCTTTGGATTTTTTTATCTAATTAGATTTCATTAGCGCGTCATGATGTAAATCTTATGAAAGATATTATAGACTGTCGGTAAACAATTTCATAATTCAGCTGAATTTCTTCTCTTACTTTTTCCTTTCTATAATAATAATAAATAAATAAAATTGTAGTACAAATATTGTCACCTAAAGATGGTTGGGTCTTTTTAGTGTTTGAGGCGAGTCTGATTATGAAAAGTGATAGAGTTTATGTTTTATGGTTCTTGTCGTATGAGGAGTAGTGCAGGATCACAATATGAATTCAATGCGTTTTTCATGTATATACGGATCCGTTTAAAAAACATTTTAATCTAACTAAGAAAAAAGATGGTAAAAAATTAAAATAATGCATTCTTTTTTAGCATATACCCTCTACACTTTAAAATGTTAAAACTAACCCCTGCACTTCCAAAATATGAAAAGTAAATATTTTTCAATGAATTAATTATCTTTATATCTTTGTAAAATTATCTTGTCACATGCGGTTTTTAGAGCGATTCGTAATGTTTAAAATGAGGCGTACAATATTTAAAGAGCAAGACATATGAAGAGAGGATTCAAGTACGATAAAGCGATTCTTATATTGTAAAAGTGATTAAGTAAAAAAACTTAACCCCCACACTTTCACTTTTGTTCCAATTTGCCTCCTATTTTGTAATATTAAAATCAACCTTAAATTATGGAAGACGTGAAAATAATTCCTTTTGTATTTTTAATTTTTATTTAAAAGTGAGATAAATTTTAAATTTTGATTTTTTTTTAGTTAGATAAGATAATGATTTTTATTTAAAAATTAATTTTGTCAAAGTTTAGATAAAATTTTAATTTTTATAATAAGATATAAATTTAACATTTATAATAAGGAGGATTTGTTTTAGTATTTTTTTTTCAAAAATAACTTAAGAAATAAATTATTTATCATATTAATTTTTTTTTTTACTTTTTATCAATATTTTAGAATGATATACAAATATTAAAATATTGAGTTACTTTAAAAAATTGAGCCAGATAGGAGAATATGTACATCATTACAACTATTTTGAAAATAAATGTAAATCGAGATACAAAGAATTTGTTTTCCATTATTCATGACAAAAAAAAAATTGTAAGTCAAGTAAAAAAGTAATGATTACAAAAAATCTCTAAATACCCTCACGACTCATGTATTCCCTCACCTCTCCTTTGTCTTCCTCTCTCATTCTGACCTCTCTCTCATCATCCTCATGTCTCTCATCCCTCTAACCCAAATAACATATAATTTAAAATTAAATAAAGATCAACTTCACATTTATTTATTTATTTTAATTTTAAATTCATATTTAATTTTAACTTTTAAATTAAAGTTTAAAAATCAAAATTCATTAAATTTAAATAAATTCAGCCCAAAACTAAGTTAACCATTCACTTTTATTTTGAATTTTCAATAAATTGTTTTATTGCATTTTATTTTTCATTTATTTTAAAGTAAATATTGACTTTTTAAAATTTTAAATTTACTTTTAAACTTTAAATTAAGCGAAACCTAAAATTTAAAACTAAATTCAAAATTCAAATATTTTTAAAACTATCAAAGAAAAAACACATAAAGAACTAAAATTATTAGTTTTTTGGACTTTTTATATTTGTGATATATAGAAGTGTTATGGTAGTACATGCAGTATGTTATGATAATACATTGAGATATTATGATAGTACCTGTAATATGTTATACTTATACATCTCAACTTATTACTATACATCTCAATTCAATGCACTATCTCAACTAATAGTCTAAAAAACATACCATTTTAGCTTATTATATGTTTTTTCTTTGTTTGATTGCTAAATACATAAAAGTATTAATATTTAAGGGTGTAAATATTAAAAAAAAAAAATCAAGTTAGCTTTTATTTTATTTCTAATTAATTAAAATCAAATTTTAATTTTAATTTAAAACATTTTGATTAAAAATTTAAAATGAAAATAAAAGCTAACTTTAGTTTTAAAAATATTTCAATTTTGAATTTAATTTTAAATTTCAGGCTTTATTTTAATTTAAAAGTCTAAAAAATTAAATTTAAAAATTTGAAATTTAAAAAAACTCTAAAGTCAATATTTACTTTAAAATAAAAGTGAAGAAAATCTATTAATTGGAATAATTTGTGAAAATTCAAAATAAAAATTAATAGTTCTTTAGTTTAAGAATATTTTTAATTTTAATTTGGTTTAAATTTCCAATTTAAAAGTTTAAAAATTAAATTTGAATTTAAAATTAAAAATAAAAAAATATATGTAAGTTGAGCTTTATTTTTTATGTTAATTTTATTTTAAATTATATGTTCTTTGAATTTGAAAACTAAAAAGATAGGAAGATGAGAAGAAGCTGAGCAGAGAAGAAATATATATCATATATATATATATATTTTATTTTTATTTTATTTTTTGAGAGTTAAAACAATTATTTGTACCTCTTTTATATTTATTTTTAAATTCTCCGATGAAGATAAAGGGGGGTGTGGTGCGAACTGCGAAGTGGCAAATAATAAGCTGAAAATGGAAGTCGGAACTCGGAAAATGACAGCGAATAATGCCTCCTAGGGGGGACGTCATCAAGAGGGTCCACGTGGCGGATAGCGACAAGTCCGAAAGAAATCTACAACGCCGAGGGAAGATAAGGAAAGTCGGCAGCGTTGAAAGCCACGTGGCGAGTCCGTGCTGGTTAAACGTGTGACGTCACAACCACACATTTGATGACGCACGCACGTCTGATGCCAAAGTCGTCCTTTTTTCACGTCCACCGTCCCCGCCTGCGCCATTTTCCATTTTGTCTACTCTTCCTTCCCCTCCCCTCCCCTCCCCCACTATTTTAATATCTTCACATGATTGAGAGGTTTCTGTTTGGCTCCTAAGAAAATAGTAAAATGTTTATTTATTACAAAAAAGAAAAAAGAAAATCCCACCCGAGTGTGTGGTTTGCATGAAAACAAAGTTGATGCATTTGGGTGTCGTCATAGGTCACGTTGGATGGCATTCAATTTTCATTTTAAATAAACATTATATAATAAACTACTCATGATTAAATATTTATAAAATTATGAATTATGGTTAGAGTTGGATGAAAACAGGGTATTCAAGAATATCAAGTCTATTTCAACCGTCAATTACGCGTAACTTAATTGGTTAAAATGTCTTATGTTATAAATATTAGTAAGAGTTCAATTCTTCGTGGAGATATATTATTTATGATAGTCTTAAGTTATTCAAAAAATATTGAATATTCGGATCAATTTACATGTAACTTGATTAATCATGTTCAAGCCAGATTGTATATATATGTCACAACTTATCCCATGAGGCCTTCAAATAATTGACCATTAGATTAAATCCAAGGTCTTATATCAATTGAACTACCATAGAGGTAAACCAAAATCCATTTATTTAAAATGATTTTTTATTATTTAAAAAAATGATTTTTATTATATTCTGGTAAAGTCTAATCTTGAATTTATTCCCTAACAATCACATCATGTTTAAAAAAAATATTTACTAAATAAATGTTTTTAATATGGTACAGAATGAATATTTAAAAATGTTTTAATATTTTATATAGTAAAATAAATGTATTATAAAAAATTATAATTTCATAAGGAATTAATTTTATTTTTAAATTATTATATTAAAATATGAAATAAAAATTTAAAATTATTAATGTATAAGTGAAAGTTTATTAAAGGTATACACCTAAGAAGAGGGTTGAGGTTTAAAAATGAAGAATGGTAGGAAGAAGAAAAAGACAAAAGACAAAAGAAAGAAAACGTATAGTTTGAACTTTGAAGGGAGAGACGAAAGCAGAAGTGGGGGGGTGGGAGGGATGACGAAGGAGAAACGTCACACGCAACGCACATGTTAGCGCGTAACAAAGAAAGAATAGCATAACCACCGTTGACGTACGACTTCTTCAATTTCCACCTCCACCTCCAACTCCACCTCCTCCTCCACCTCCATTTATATTCTTCACTCCCTCCCCCATCTTTAAACCCCCCACTACATCTCTCTCTCTCTCTCTCTATCTCTTAAATCTCTCTGTTTCCCCACCATGCAAGAAGCTCTTCCTTACAAAACATGGCTACCAATACCCAGAGAACCAAGAGCCAACACTACTCCGGGATCGCCGCTCCGTAACCAATTACTCCTCCCGGGGAGGGGGAAGGGGAGGCCCGAAATAGCCAATATGGTTTCGGAAAACGCCGTCATAGTTTTCGGAAAACAGGGGTGTTGCATGACCCATGTCGTGAAGCGCCTTCTTCTAGGTCTGGGCGTCAACCCGGCCGTCTGCGAGGTGAAAGAAGACGACGAAATTGGTGTCATAGACGACCTGGAGATGGTCGGCGCCGGCGACAGCAAACAGGGTTCCGTACAGTTTCCCGCCGTGTTCATCGGAGGAAGGTTGTTCGGAGGTTTGGACACAGTCATGGCCACACATATTACTGGAGAATTGGTTCCTATACTGAAACAAGCTGGGGCTTTATGGCTTTGATCCTCCCATAAAGAGTTTTCTCAGTTTCAACTCTTCTAAAATTTTCCTTTTTAAGAAATTGTATTATTAAGGAAATGCAATGTTTTCTTGTTTTATCTTTCATGTCTATAGAAAGAAGAAAGGACAATCACCTAAAGATTGATTAATTTTTATTATAAGATTCTTTAGCATTAACTTTTTCAATATTTGAATACGTATGAAGAGTAGTACTATTTACAAGACTGCTTCAACACGACTAAGTAAATAGATAAAATCAGGGTTTAGAATTTAGAAGAGGCTAAAATCAAAACCATATTGGCTAATTGAGCGCCTTGTTAAACAAAAAATAGAATGTAGATGATGATTAAATAGGGAAAGGCATTTTGAGATGTCTTCAATTTGCTGGGGTATTTGGAGACACAGAAATGACCTGGTTTGGAATCATAAGCATGCTAATGTGCAGAAGGTTATTAGTGGAAGCTTGGGCCTTTTGAGAGATTGGTTACATGTGCGAGTGGATGGGGTGTCTTCTGTTGCGGGAAGTGCAGCTACGCAGCCGGGTGTTCGTTGGGATAGCCCTCCATTAGGATGGCTCAAATATAATGTTGATGCATTCTTTTCGGAAAAGAGCTATTAGTGGCGTGTTCCGGAATGAGCAGGGCAGATATATGGGTGGTTATGTTAAAGTGTTGGGTTCGTTTGGGCGATGTTGTTGAAGGGAGTTAGAGGAGGAACTTAAGTTGGATCAAAGATAGAGGACAAACGAAGGTAATTATTGAAACGGATTGTCTAAGAGTAGAGGACAAACGAAGGTAATTATTGAAACGGATTGTCTAAGAGTAGTGCAAGCTATGCGGTCGAGAGATGTTGATTTTTTTCGCCTTTTTGGTCTTATTCAAGATTGCCTTTTATTTAGCAACTTTGAGGGGATGTGAAAGTTGTTTTTGTTAAGAGATCTGCGGTGATTGCTCATACCTTAGTTCGAGCAGCTGTTTCGATGTCAGGTTTCCATGTGTGGGGTTATACACCTCCAGATTGTATTGCTTCTCTTCTCCATGCTGATTTAATATAATTGGCAGCTTGCTGCTTTCAAAAAAAAAAATAGGGAAAGGCATTAGATAAACTCATCTCACCTGCTTTCTTTATCTTTTTGGCATAACTCCATTGCATTTGCTTTATCAATTTTCCATCCAGAGCGCTATTCCAGCCTGCTAGCTCTTTTCTAAATAGAACCATCACTGAGAAACAAAATCGAACATGCTAAATAGAATGGATTATAATCATTAACTTCAATCCGGTCGTTCTTATATGGCTGGCAGTATAAAAGAAATTTTATGGAAGGTATATAAGGTTGAAACTCAGTGGTGTTTTTGTACAATGATTCTTAAGATACATCAGAAACTACATTAGACTGCCCCCAGGAGCTGACCCTAGATCAAAGGTAGGCTCGAGCAACAAATCTCAATTTCCTAAAACACACAGAAGCAAACATCATTCCATACTACACAGCAAAGTTCGAAAATCCTGAAGTTTATTTGTGTGTGTGTGTATATATATATACTTCAAAGAGTCAAATTGTATCTAGCCATGAATCAAAATCATCCAAAGGCTTAGAAGAAGAAGAGGAAGAAGAAGATTTGATCCCCTGGGGTGTGAGTTTGAGTTGTTGAGGCAGTTTTGCACCATTTTGGTCCATCAAATTGGATGTTTCGTGGAGTAGGTCATCAAGGGCATCATCAAGATTGGCAGTAACTACTTTTCTTGAAAGTTGAGGTGGATTTGTGTTAGAAGGCTTTTGTTGGAAAACAGGAAAAGTATTATTAGAATTCTCCTTGACGCCCAAAGAATCAAATTTGTTTGTTTCACTGATTGAGTCAAGAAGCATATCCAGCTCGGCTTCTGCAGCTGCTGCCTCGAATATTGATTGTTTTTTCTCAGGGTCTTCAATTAGAGAAACCTTATTAATTTGTTGTGCTGCAGCCTCCATATTTCCGGTTTGAGCATTTCTACTAAACTGTTTTGCTTTATCCTTAACTTGGTTCTCTGACTTAGCGCTTTCATTGGGAGAGCCAAGAACTTGATTTCGACTTCTAGAGGTGTCAGATGGCTCTGCATCCCTATCCATGTTTTTGTCCACAATTTCATATTTCTCAGGAAAGCCATGGATAGCTGATTCATCATCAACCATCATTTTGGCCCCTTCGTTGCTTGCAGTCTGTATTTGGTTGGCTTCTTCTTGATTGCTGCTCTCTTTTACTCCCTCAGAGCTCTGTCAGGCAACACAAGAAACATTTACTAAACTTTTGAAATTTATAGAGGAAAAAATTTACTTCCATCACTCCCATTGTCTGCATTATAACATTTTACCTGTGTACATATATTGTATCTGCCACCATTAGGTAAGGATTTTCAAGTCCATATCATTTTCATCAAGTCAAACAGAAAAAGATAACATAGGAAAAGGAAAAATACAAATTTCTAAAAAGTAGAATTTAATTCCAATTGCCTAAACTACACTTAAAAGTAGAACTCACAAGATGCCGCAAGACCCATCAACATTTACCAGGACAATCCAAAATCTTTAAAGAAAGATGCAAGTACAATGTTAATCACAAATAAGGTCAATCTCAAATTCTCAGGTTCAGAAGTAATATAAGCTTTCAGAATTCTAAGATAGTTGCAACATTTCAGGGGAAAACAATGGAGAATAGGTATCATTTTCAGAAAAGCAACACATGGTATCAGAAAGGAACCATATGGAGCTATCAAATTGGGAATTTCATTAGTTCTATTCAATACTACACTTCCAGTACTTCTTAGAACCTTTTGGTCCTTTTTGTATCAATATAATTGCTTTTTATCGATCAAAAGAATAATAGGTGACTCATGCCTAAACTACCAAATTAAAGAAGAGTTGACTAAGCTCGATCAAATTTTGAGCTTGATTTGGAGCGTCACATGGGGAAAAAGAAAAGAAAAAGAGAACACATTAACTGCACAAGATATTTGAATTTTGAAGGAAAAGTGACAGCTATAAAACACACCACATGTATGCCACAGCTTAATCATATACAACTCAAGTTTTCAGATCAGCCCACACCCAGCTTACTATAGCACAGGTTTACACAGATTGTCAACTTGGTAATTATAAATTTCAAACAGGAAAGAACATACCACTGACATCAGCTCTGGAGATAAAAGATCCTCTTCAACAAAGAGCCTATGTGATAGATCTACTTTTGTGAGTTGTTCTGCAAGAGAATGTAGATTCAGCGATAGAAATGATGTCTGCATAGAAAAAGCACAAGAAAAAAGGTGAGAGAACTTACAGAAATATTGTCCCGTATACAAATAGCAGATAACAAGAAATCAGATGGTTATTGTAGAGAGCGAAGGAATTCTCGTATTTTTTATTGATCACAAGTCTACATATTCATGTATAATAATATCTTTAATCTAATAGGAAAAAATATGAAGTTTCTTAACTAATTTCTAACTCTACATATTTACACATATTTACATATACATTACTATAACACTCCTCAATTTGGAGCATAGATGTTGATTATGCCCAACTTGTTACAAAAATAACTAACTCAATCCCCACTCAAAGCTTTTGTGAAAATATCTCCGAACTGTTTTCCAATCCTCACATACACTATAGAGATCAACCCCAACTAGATTTTCTCACGAACAAAATGACAATCTATCTCAATATGTATAGTATGTTCATGAAATACAAGGTTAGATGCTATGTGCATGAGAGTTTGATTATCATACCAAAGCTTCACTAGTACTGAAGTTTTGAAGCCCACTTCCAACAAAACTGATGTTAAGAAATAGCCCAATTTAGAACCGATGAGGGCATCCTATTAATCAAAAACTAATATGTACTGCATCAGCCCAAAAGTATTTAGGGACATTCATTTGAAACAATAAGGCTCGAGCAGTCTCAAGAAGATGCCTATTCTTTCTCTCAACTACACCATTTTGAAATGATGTGTCAACACAAGAGATTTGATGGAGAATCCCATGTTATAACATGAAAGACTAAAAATGTTCAGACAAGTATTCTTTAGCATTATCACTCCTCAATGTTTGAACATATACATGAAATTGTATTTGAATTTCAACACAAAAGGCACTAAAATAAGAAAATATCTCATAACGACTTTTCATTAAATAAAGTCAAGTTATATGAGAGAAATCATTAACAAACGTAACAAAATATTTAAACCCAATTGGGGATATAAGAGGACAAGGACCCCAAACATCTTAATGAACTAACTCAAAAGGAGCACAAGCTCGTCTATTGACTCTAGGACTTAAACGCACACAATGATGCTTAACAAATTGACATGACTCACAGTCCAATGAGGATAGAATAGAAAATTGAGAATATAGCTTCTTTAATAAAGAAAGAGACGAAGGACCCAAACGACAATGTACTTCGAACAGGGTAGCTAGCAACTCCAGAACAAGCGATAGACTTTGGCAGCTTCGGATCAAGGATGTAGAGACCCCCAGACTTACGCCCTCTACTAATAATCTGTCTCATCAAAAGATCTTGAAACAGACAATGATAAGGAAAGAATGAGATACTGTAATTAAGTGCACGAGTGAGTTTACTAACATAAATTAAATTAAAAGAGAATTGTGGAAAACCTAGAAGCGAGGTCAAAGGGATTAAGAGGAGTAGGATGAATTGTGTCTAACCCATGAAAACATGATGTTGACCCATTTTCTAGGGTAACAATAGAAATAGAAAGGTGTGACTAAACGTAGCAAATAAAATGGAATTATCTATCATGTGGTTGGTGGCTCCATAGTCAATGACCCATTTGGAGGAGGTTATAAGACATGTGTTGGGTGTACTTGACTCGGCAAATGCGGTAATTGGAGTAGAAGCAGCCTTCAAAGACTCCTAATACTAGGAAAACTTGGCATACTCATCTATTGAAAGTACAACTGATTGTTCTAAGACATGACTAGCAACCGCAACATGACCAGACTAAGGCCTTTGATTTCTATTCTACAGCTTCCTACAATCCCGTTGTACACGCCCTGCTTATGGCAATAATAACACACAAAGTCCCCTAAGTCTCAACTTCCGAGCCACTGCTCTTAGGTTGCTGCTTTACTGGCTTATAGCCATTATTTCTACCAGCCAATGTACTATTCATCTGAACAGATGGAGAACTTTCTGCATGTAAAATACACCTAAAAGTATCCCGTAGTGAGGGAATCTCAAAGCTTGAGAGAATCTGAGATTTGATAGTATCAAACTCTGAAGGAAGACCAGCTAGAAAACCCATAACCGCCATATGTTCTCTCTGAGCTTGCTGAACTTTAATATCGGGACTAAAGGGGAATAACATATTCAACTCTTCATAGGTTTTCTTGAATTCCACGAAGTAGGCAATGAGAGACCTGTCTTGTTTTTCAGGTCTATAAAAGCCTTGCACATCTCAAACATTCGAGAGACATTCTCTTTCCCAAAATACAGAAACTCCAGATAATCCATTAATTCTTTGACAAATTCACAGTGATTAATTAAGCCAATTACCTCATTGTCAATGGAATTCCAAATTTGCAAAAATAGACAAGCATCCTCTTGCAACCACTGCTCTCTAGAATCATCAATCGGAGGATCTTCAACCATATGATTATTCATATCGATACTTTGCAAATAAAGCCGAATCGTTTTACTCCAATCCAAGTAATTATGACCATTTAGTTTGTGGTCCGTGATTTTATACATCACCAGGACAACATCTGACATTACCATGGGCTTTTTGTCAACCATAAAAATCAAACATTGAAGAAATCACAACCATAAGAAATTTGAAGGATGAAACACAATACCAAGTAGAGATAAGGAATTCTCGTAATTTTTATTGATCACAAGTCTACATATTTATGTACAAGAATATCTCTAATCTGATAGGAAAGAATATGAAATTTCCTAACTAGTTTCTAAATCTACCTATTTACATATATTTACATATACATTATTATAAAAGTTCTCATAACAATAGCACTAAACATCAAGATAAAGACTTAAGGAATGCGTCATTCATGTCATGCACGGTTAGAAATCCCAATTATACATCCATCACCTATTACAACTTCAAACGTTATATAGGCAGCTTCATGTTAAGGTTTACCAACTCTAAATGTTAAGATGCAACTAATATTAAGGCTTATGGTCACAAACTTAAGTTTTCAAAATCATACTCACAACCTCAAGGCTAATTAGAAAAAACAAATTTAACCATACTTTTCATCAATCACGGAGCCGGAATTAGAGCTCGGGGGGGCATACTAACAATTGGGATTTAACCTTAGGAGGGGCATACAACAACAAAGTTGGCATGGTAGTCTAGTGGTTTGGAGGGACAAAAATTTACCTAATAAAAAAGGGTTTGGAAATAAGAGGGAGAGGAGAATACAAAGGGTGGTTGGACAAGATTGGAGGGTAAAGAGGTCCTTGGTATTTGTTACTCGAAGCTACTTCTATCACAATCACATGGGACAGGGCCAAACATTTGAAGGGGAGCTTTGCAGTCAAAGATGAGAAAATTTGATTCTAGATGGCTGCTCAATAAGTACCAAGACCACCCAATGACAGGTAGCATTGGAAGAGACTATAAAATGACATTTCCTTTACTTTCGATGAGTACTTGGAGAAGCTTTGCAATTGAGAATGACTAGGATTTGGTTCAAAGTTTTATAGAGAGCCAAAGCAAGGTGTCAAGATGATGTGAGATAGTCGCTGAGAAGAGGCTTAGCTATCAGCCACCTTACACAGTTATAAGAGATCTAGTTTCATATCTAGGAGGTGTGTGGCTACGATGGTTGGAGAAATTAACTATGAAACCAATGGCCTGCCCAAGAAAGTCTCATCTAAGTTACCCATATTTTGGGTTGAGCATTATGTCGGCTACACTTTCTTTTATATCTTCTTGTTCAGTTGTAGGATTCCTCGTCCTCTCAGGCCTCTTTTATATTGTCTCATTCCATTAATAAAACTAATAGTTTATGATTAAACATCATTTTTCCTTTTTTTTTTCTTTTTTGATAGGCAAGCAAGAAATATATTAGCAAAATATAAGAAATAGATGCCAATTTACTATATATCAAGCATGTCGATTTGCTATATGTCCATTCTTCAGTTGCCAAAAACAGTCGAGCTTAGCTATATCAAATTCAAAGGAACTTTTTATGGGGAGGAGCTAGAATGGAGAAGAAGCCTCACTTAATGAGATGGGCATCAATGCATTTGGATAGAGAGAGTGGAGGCTTGGGGTGAAGGACCCGGGTTGCCTTTACAAGGCACTTCTCTCTAAGAAGAGTTGGCGTTTTGCTATAGAAAGGGGGCCTTTTGCAATGATGTGATCAAGGCAAAGTATGGGGAGAAGAAAGGGAGTTGTTGCTCCTACGAAATGAGAGAGGAGCACGGGGTTGGTTTATGGAAGGCAAGCAGGAGTTGTTGGCCTCTTGTTTATGCTAGATTTTCCTTTGTTGGAAATGGTCATAGAGTCAAGTTTTGGAGGGACACTTGGAAAGGAGGATGCCCTTGAGTGTTTCTTTCCCTTCTTTGTTCGCTATTGCTTAGTCAAAGGAAGCTTGGGTGAGAAACTACTAGAGAGGGCCAGAGCAAGGCAAAGGGCGGAACCCTCTCTTCATTAGATCCTTTAATGACTTGGAAGTGGAGGAGGTATAGAGACTCCTCTCTCTGATTGGTTCAGAAGCTTTGGTTGATGAGGTTGATGACAAGATTTTCTGGACGGTGACTAAAGGCAGAGTTTTCTCTATAAAGTCTATGTATAAGGCTTTGCAGCCCAGGTCTTCTAAGTTTCCCTTGGAGGATGATGTGGAATTCCTATGTAAAGCCAAAGATCTACTTTTTCACACCTAGGAAGTGATTTAAGAAAAGATTCTTACCCTAGATCAGCTCAAGAAAGAGGCATTCCTCTTGCAAATAGATGTCACATGTGTCTTTAGATGGAAGAGAGTGTGGACCATCTCCTCCTCCATTGGTCAAGACAAGATCATTGTGGGAGCTCCTTTTTCCCCTTTTTGGGGATTCGTGGGTGAAAACGGGTTCAGTTAAGGAAGCTATTCTAAGTTGAAAAGGATTTTTGGTCGGAAAGAAATAGAGAAGATGTCGCAAGTTAGTCCACTGTCTTTTTTTGGACTGTTTGGAAGGTGGCTAGAAATGAGATTGTGTTTAAGGATGAGGCGTTTTCTTTACAGAGGACAAAGAATTCTTTTGCTTTTCGTCTTTGATCAGAGACCAAATTGTCTAGGGATGGGCCTTCGTCTATAGTAGGGTTTATCGATTGGGTGGGTTGTAAGTTGTGGGGTTTTGCTTGTGCAGCCCGGCTTTTATGTGTTGTCTTGGGAATTAACCTCCCCTCTCTTGTACTTTCCAAGGCGCTGCTTCAGCGCCTTTTCTAATACATTTACACTTTTACCAATCAAATAAAAGAGAAAGAAATAGATGCACCAATGTACACAACATATGCAATAGACACCACCATGAAAGCAAAAAAAGGAAAAAAAGCTTTAAAAAATAAATCTTCAGCTACTAGGAGCTCATACAATCAATCTAACCCATTCCAATGAATTACATATAAAAGAAGATTGGATGACCTGGTTCGTCTATTCAACATGTTCAAACAAACTCCTGGATCTTTCCTCCCAAATAGTCCAAAAGAAGCACAAGAAAATTTCCCCCAATCTATCTTCTACTTCTTGAAAAGGAACCAAACTAACATCTTCAAACAAACTCCTAGATCTTTCCTCCCAAATGGTCCAAAAGAAGCACAAGAAAATTTTCCCCCAATCTATCTTCTACTTGTTTAAAAAGGAACCATACTAACTGGAAAGGGTCCAACTCAAGTAATACATTTGCTCTTGATTGGCATCACAAAGAATGAAGGTTTCATGCCAAATAAATAATATAACACTTTTTGTTTTTTGTTTTTTGTTTTCGATAGATAACATAAAATATGACACTTTTATTTGCTCACTATCATCCCCACACACCTTGAAGCCTGAATTGAAGCCCTCCTTCCCAATCTTGTTAGAACTACTACTTTGCCCCTCCCAACCTCAACTCCCTAAAGTAGTGCAAAAAGCTAAATAAGATCTTGTCAACTATAACAAATTATTTAACCAAGGACATACATCATTTAATCTACTTAATCCCTTTTTACATAGAACCATTTTTTCCAAGATCATAAAACGGAAGTCCCAATTAGCATGATCACACATTCACACTTTCTCAATATGCAGTTTACAAATAACCCCACAAGTAGCACAATTTATCCCTGAATCTATAACTCATTTTCAATAAGAAATGCATCTCATATCGGTCTACCATTCACCCATGAAGGTTGACAAACCAAAAACAACCTATACTTGAGCAACTAGCTATGAGCTAACACATTCCATTCAAGCTCTCAAAAGTGAGGTTCTAGCTCAGTTAGTAATAGGATGAGTCAAAGAAACACTTAGCAAGCATATGTAAAATTGTTGATAAATATACACCCCAAACATCTTATTGACTCTACCATTGCAAATGAGAACATGAAAACATTCTTTAGTTTCTAGAACTAAAGAGGATGGAATCTCATATTCTAATAGTAAAGGCAGAGGAAGTTAAAATTGTTGGTGAAGGATAGCGGGTCTACTTTAGATAATCAGGATATCACCAAGGAAATCTGAATAATTTTGGTCATCTTTATTCAAGACTATAAGAAAAGCCAACTCTTCGCCCCTTGTCTATGAGGAACATGCCATTTGGAAAAGGCTTCCTCTATTTAGGAGACCTAGCTAAAGAGGCTGTTTTTTATAAAGAAAAGTAAAAAGCACCAAGATTTTATGGATTTTCCTTAACTTTCCTTCGGAAATGGTGACTAATTGTGAGAGAGGGTTTGCTGAAATTTTTTTTATGGTAGGAGAGTTGTCATAAAATAACATCCAACCCATTGTTGTGTTCCTAAAAAAGCCTTAATTGACAGGATTTTTTACCTTAGACCCATCAGTTTTTTATAGTCTCAATCACTTAATAGCTAATGTAAGCACTTTTATGTGGTTCCCATGAAGATGATTTCATCCTTGTAAGGAGTGTTTGTGGAGTGTAGACAAATTTTAAATGTGGTTATTGTTGCAAATAAGTTAATGAACGAAAAAACAATAAAGTGAGTTTATCTTTTACATTTTTGGAAAAAGAAAAAAAAAAATGTTTCATGTTGATTTGGATTTTCCAGATCATCTTTGACATAGGAAAGGCTTTAATTGAGATGAAGATTATGGATTAGGGATTGTTTATCCTCGCTTAGCGCTGGAGTGTTAGTAATGGTCGTGCTAAATGTTTCAAGAGGATTCCACCAACATGGGTTACTCAAGGTCTCAAAAATAATGATCAAGCTTAGCTTGTTTGGTAATAGAATGAGCCTAAAAAGAACTTTAGCAAGCATATATAAGATGGTCCATAAACAAGTCCAACATATCCCAATGACTCCACAATGCAAGTCAGTATTGTAACATGCCCATACCAATTAAGTTAGTTGTAGTATCAATATACATTAAGAAGAAGGGGACCATGCTCCTCCCTCGACAAAGGGGAGGTAAGGTTTGGTTTGCCTTCGAAGGCAAATCCTTTGACATTGAGGTAGAAGAGATGTCAAAAGGCTTAAAAGGATGCATCTGGGAAAGAAGAAAAGGCGTTACTTCATGGATCAAATTCGAGAGGCGTAGCTTATCCCGTTTATTGGTGGGTTACGCCTAATTATCAGTTTGGGTAAACTTCTGGGAAGAGGGAAGGCGTTACAGAATGGAAAGAGGCTCAAACCAGGCGGGAGGTTTCATTCGTTGTTCGGTGAGGGATCTTGGGGGGGAAAAGCTATAATCTGATGTTTTCGGAAGGAAAAGGCTTAGCTAGGGGGTGGAAGATCTGGTGAAAAAGCTTTCATGGGATTAAGGTGCGCTTCCAACAAAGAAGAGCAACGGGAGAAGCATGAGAAGCATAAAGGGAGAAATGAAGTCATCTCTGATCTCTACCCAAGCGTGAAGATGACACGGTTCCTTGTAGAGGTCCTTAGTTGAAGATACCCATGGGAGGTGGTGTCTAGGTCAAGGTTAGGGAAGAGGAAGTTCGAGAAAGGCTTGGTGGATAGATGTCTGGTAGGGTGGTGGGGTAAAGGGTCTTCTTAGATCCCGGAGATCAACTCTATGAGAAGATGGGCTATCTCGCTTTGGAGCACCAACGAACCTTTCGCTGTGGTAAAAATGGGAAGGGGCCTCTGGCTTTTTGAGTTTGAGAGCAAAAATGAGGTGGATGTTGATGTTTGGTAGAAGTTTGGTAGAAGACGTTTTAGGGCAAACTTGGTTCACTTGAGAAAATGGGGGTAAGACTTGGGATGTGGAGTGCATACGTGGTCGAAAAATTACGGAAAAAATTGGAGATATGCGTGATGGTTTAGCAATAGATGAGAGACCTTATGGAGATGCTCATGGCGTGTTGGGCGAGGGTTCTTGTAAGGCTAGGGGAGTCCGAACCTCGGAAAGTCGTTGAGGTGATGGTTGGTTGATTATGGTTTCAGATTCAGTTGTGGTGGAAGGTTTCTCCCTCTCTTAAGGTTTATTTGAGTCAGAGGCGGAGGAGAGCTCAAAATCACAAGACAATGATGGAGGAGGCACGTGTTGGGGAGAGAGTGTACTGGGGGAGATGTGTGGCCTTGATGCGACTAATGTCTAGCAGGAGGCCGTGCGTGACAAGGCTCCGATCATGTCAAGCAGACCCAAGTTGCCACACAGGGTCGATCTTTGGGTCATCGGTCGAACTAGTCGTGGGTGAAATTAATGGGTGGGGACCACTCAAACCACTTACAGTAATAAGAGTTGATGGCGGGTGTTTTGGGTAGAAAGGAGATTGGATACGTCAAGTTGAAGTGGCGTGCTGGCGTTTTAAAGGATGAGGGACACCTGGTTGGCTAGAACTGACACCATTCATGAAGTGACGAATTTCAAAGGTGTGGAGGGTTTCAAGCTAACACAGCTCTAGCCTAGGGGTTAATTTGAGGAATCCACTTTCAAAGAGCTTAGAAAAAGTATTTGCTTTGGAGGGAGGAGCAGCCGCGCATTGAGGAAGGGGAGATGATTCTGGCCCAGATTTGAATCAATTTGGAGACTTAGACATAGGGATACAATGAGCCGGATTTTTTAAACAGGTTTGAGATTTCTACACCTACAGTTGTTAATCCTTCTACTCTCTCGGGTTTTAATGGCCTTTTCAAGGGGGCTCTTACGCTTAGGGGTTTACATGTTCGGGGAGACAGGAGGGAGGGTTCTTGCGCACGCGTTGTAGAAGCGAAGCGGGGAGCAGTTAAGGGTGATGGTGGATTTAGGCGGGAAGAGTAGAAGAGGTGACTCCATTAGCAGTGGAAGGGCACTAAAGGTGGGAGGACAGTATGTTGGTAAAATTTAGCGAAATTTTGGGATTTTCAACTATGGATTTTGAGCATCAGATCATTGATTTCCATCGACCAGTGTTGAATGTCGGAATAAAGGGTCGAAAGTGGGACAACGCTGACAATGTCTGGCGTGAGCGATAGTTGAAAAGTTGAATCCTGATAAACTATGGTGGGCAAAGAAGCGGGAAAGGCGCAAACAAAGACAGGGGGAACCTTCTATTAAAGTTAGGATGAAGATTAAAATTTTATCTTGGAATGCAAGAGTGAATAGTCCAGAGAAGAGAAGTGATTAAACAGTTCATCAAGGATCAGATGGTGGATTTGGTTTGTCTGCAGGAAACAAAAATTCAAGAAATGACCCCTTAGGATGGCTCGAAGCCTAGGGGCTAGGAGATTTTCATACTGGAGTACAGTCGATGCAATGGGGACTGCAAGAGGCATTATGTTGTTTTGGGATAAGAGAATCTTGGAGGTTATTGAGACAGTGAGTGGGGTCTTCTCCATCTCTTGTTTATTCAGAAATGTGGAAGATGGTTTTCATTGGATTTTCACTCGGGTTTATATTTGATGTTGCTTAAATTTAAAAGGAAAACTTATGGGGCTTAGAGGTGCAACGGGCTTATGGTCGAGGCGTGGTGTATTAAAATTTGACTTTAATGTTACCATCTCCCCCAATGAAAGCAATAAGGGTGGCAGAGTTACCCAGAGGCTATCATGTTTGCGAAGTGCCAGATGTTTGAAGGGTGGGGATACCCTTTGTAGGAGGTCTTTTTACTTGGAGTGGAGGCAGTAAGGGTTGGGTGATGTCTAGGATTGATAGGTTCCTAGTTTCAAGGGATTGGGAAAGTTACTTCAGCAGAGTGATCCAGTGTACTCTTCCTAGACCGATCTCGGATCACTTCCCCACTCTCTTAGATGGAGGAGGTATCATATCAGGCCTCCCTCTCAGGTTGAATCTGTAAGGTTGAAATCGAGAAGGGTTTAAGATCTCTAAGGGGTGGTGGCAAGGAGTTTAGCTTTAAAGGTTACGTAGGTTTTATCATGTTTGAAAAGTTGAGAAGGTCTAAAAGCGAGGTGAAGGTGTGGAATAGGGAGGTTTTGGCAATGTAGAAACAAAAAGTTTGGGGCGCCTTACGAGTGAAATTTCTTGGGATAATCTAGAGAAGGACAGGGAGCTTTCCTTAGAGGAGTCTGAGGAGAGAGTTAACACTAGGGATGACTACAAAAGATGGTCTCTCTTAGAGGAGGTTTCTTAGAGGCAAAAGTCGAAAGAGTTGTGGCTTAAAGAGGGGGATAGAAACATCGATTTCTTTCATAAAATGGTCAACTCGCATAGAAGGAGAAATGCAATAAAAAGAAATTAAAGTTAACGATATTTGGCTCACAGAAGATAATGCCATTCAGAAAGGGATTTTAGACACGTTTAAAGGACTATTGTCTGAGCCAGGGGGATGGTGCCCTGCTTTCCCTAATATCTCTATAGAGGTTTTAGGGGCGGAGGATGATGGCGGATTGGAAGATAGGTTTTCTAAGGAAGAAGTCTTTGCAGCCATTTCAGGCCAATGGTGAGAAGGCCCCGGGGCCAAACGGCTTTCCTATAGTGTTCTAGTCTTTTAGTTGGGAGTTTGTTAAGGAAGAAGTGATGGATTTCTTCAAGGAGTTCTTTGAGCAAAAGAAGTTTGTGAGAAGCTTGAACGCTACTTTCTTGGTGATGATCCCTAAAAAAGGAAACGTAAAGGATATCAAAGATTATAGGCCCATTAGTCTGCTAGGAGGACTGTATAAGATCGTAGCCAAAGTCCTGGCTAATAGGCTGAGAAGGGTAATTGACAAAGCGATTTCCCCCTCCCAAAATGCATTAGTGGAAAGAAGGCAAATTTTAGATGTTGGCTTATTTGCGAATGAGGCTATGGACTCCATGCTGAGAAGAAATGATGGCAAAGTGGTTTGTAAGCTGGACATTGAAAAGGAGAAACTACGACCATTTAAAATTAAATTTATTAGCGAGGTTATGAGAAAGGGTTTCGGCCAAAGATGGTTGAATTGGATTTCTTGGTGCATGTGTACTGCTTCATTCTCAATCTTAATCAATGGGACTTTCGCGGGTTTTTTTCGAAGCACGAGGGGTCTTCGGCAGGGGGACCCCCTATCCCCGTATCTCTTTGTCTTGGGAATGGATATTTTAAAGCTAGTTTGATACCATGGTATGGAGAACTTCTTGGCTAGTTAAGATTAGGAGTAGAAGGGAGGAGGAGGAATTTGGAGTTGTCACAATTTGCTTTATCTGGAGTAATTGTATTGTTATGAGGATAATCCTGACCATTTGGCTCATTTAGGGTGGATTCTGATGTGATTTGAGGCCCTCTCGAGGCTGAAAATCAATTTGGGCAAAGAGATTTTCCATATAGGAGGGATGGAGAATGTTGAGGCTTTGGCTTGATGGAGGTGGGCTGCGGAAATCTTCCCTACCCGTGGGTCTCCCCCCTTGGGGCCACACTAAGTGTCAGGATGTAGGATCTATTGAGGAAGGTTTAGGGAGGAGATTGGCTGGAGGACGATATATTTCTAAAGGGGGTAGAGTTACACTTATCCGAAGCACCCTGTCAAATCTTCCTATCTACCTCATGTCTCTTTTCCGGATCCTGAGTTTGGTGTGTAAAAAGCTGGAAAAAATTTAAAGGGGCTTTCTTTGGGGTGGGGGTAATCTAGAGAAGAAGCCTCATTTAGTGAAATGGGCCACAGTTTGCCTGAAATAAAAGGTCGCGGCAGGTGTTAGAGAGTTATACAAGGCTAAGCAAAGCCTTATTAGGAAGAAGTAGATTGGCGGTTCGCGATGATAGGAACTCTGTGGAGGGATACTGCTCCAGAGAAAGTTTGGAGGAGGAATCTGAGGGATGGTGTTCGGGGGAGAGTAGGCTTAATTTTGGGACAGGCTTATGGAAAGAAATCAGGAAAGAATGGGAGGTTATCCTTAAAAATGCCAAATTTATGATTGGTGATGGTAGCAAAGTCAGGTTTTGGAAGGATTTGTGGTGTGGAGAGGTGGCTTTGTGCATGGCATATCCGACTTTGTTTAGCTTGGTTGTCCGAAAAGAAGCTTTGATCAAGGAGGTCTAGGACATCTCAAATGAAGGCGGATGGACCCTTTGTTTTAGTAGGCCTTTTACTGACTGGGAAGTGACAGAGGTGAAGAATTTTCTACATACGATTCAACCTTGGAGAGTTGTCTCAAATAGGGAAGACAGGTTGTTCTTAAAAGGGAGTAACTCGAGTATTTATTCGATGAAACTAATGTATGAGGCACTGAACCGCCATGCCTCTGAGTTGACGCATTTTCCTGCTCTTTCAGTCTGGAACCCTTTGGCTCCTCTAAAAGTGGGTTTTTTTTTCTTGACCATCTTAGGAAAGGTGTTGCTGTGGATCAAGTCAAAAAAAGGGGAAGACCCTTCGCCGAAGCAGATGCTTCCTGCAGTGAGAAGAGGAGGAAACAACAAGCCATCGTCTTGTGCGCCCCGCAGGCTAGAATACTCTAGGAGCTTATATTGGCTATCGTTGGTATTGGGTGGGTCTTTCCTTTCTCAGTTCGACAAGTTCTCCTTGCTTGGCAAGGAACTCAAGTGGGAAAGAAACGTAAGAAAGCATGGAGGGCAGCTCCCCTTTGCCTCTTTTGGACAGTGTAGCGTGAAAGAAATAGAGTGGTCTTTAATAATGAGGCATTCTTTGCGTACAGATTAAAGAGTTCTTTCATTTGTAATTTTTGGTCTTGGTCCAACATGTTTAGCGAGGGTGAAGACGGGAGTGCAGTGATTTTCTAACATGGATGGGGTATATAGATGATTTTGGGGTTGGTAGGGGTTTTCTTTTGGCTCTTTCTACGGGGTACGTGTCCTTTGGTATACCCCAGGGTGTACTTTTGAGGTACATTTCTTAGTATTTTTGTGATTAATACATGCTGTTTTTTACCCATCAAACAAAAATTAAGTTAGTTGTAGTTAGGAGTGACAAGTCTGACACAATCTATCAACAAGTCTCAAACAAAACAAACGTTAGTAGATCCATTTTTAATATAATTTTTTTATCAGTAAGTCCATTTTTAATATAATTGTGTTAGTGACGCAATCTTTTCAATCAACATAACCATTTAACAAATAGGTCATGCACAATTTTGAATGTTCAACTCATTCATTGTTTTCATTAATTATGTGATAGAGTTTGTTTATAAAGAACAAAGCTAATAAGTTGGTTTTGAATATAATTGTGTTTTCAAGATGATCTTTTCAATCAACATAACTGTTTATAAAATAGTTTGGATATTAAACTCATTCATTGTTTTGTTAGCCATGTGATAGAGTCTATTTATGACCCAACTAACCATATAAATTTATATATTTCCAAAATCATAAAAATTGAAGATACTTTCTTTTTTATAATGTAGATATCTTGTAGCTCAAAAAAGTGAATAAAAATCAAACTAGTCAAAGAAAAATGCTACTGTATTTAGAAGAAGCTAGCTTCATCTTCTATCTTCTAAACATCTTAAAATTAATTTCAAAAATAAACAACTAAACTAATTAAGATTTAACCAAAAAGGAAAGACCTAAAAGTTATAACTTAAAAACAAGCAAAGAAAAACAACATTTTGGAAAAAGTATCATCCACATTTTAAAATGTTAAATAGGTTTAACATATTAAACAGGAATTAATTTATTATTCTGGAAAATTGCACACGATAAACAAATTACATCTGCAATCTAGTATTATCAGTGTAATGAACACGCCACGTTTGTTTTTCATCACCTTTGCATGATGATTAAAGCGTCCTGTTTGAACAAATTAATTTTCAATATTGCTTCTCTCAATAGGTCTGGTTTGCCATTGAAGCAAAGTCCTTTGAGCTTACTATGGACGGGGTAGGGAGAAGGCAGAAATATGTTATTACAGAAAGGAGTAGAGGTGTGGTTGCAAGGATATGCTTTGGAGAAGAAGGGGTGCATACATTGCTAAAGGGTGTTGAAGTGAGTCATAAAGAAAAGGTTCCTGAAAACTGGCGACAAGATTGGAAGGAGGGTAAGAGAGTTTTCAAGCTGGAGTGTGGATCAAATAAGCATGGAAGATTCTTACAGTGCTTGGTGAGGGATGGAGGGGGGAAGAAACATAGTATTTTCTTTTCCCAGAAAGGAAAGGGACGCTGATAATGGATGGTGTTGATCCCTGGAAGTTGAAAGAGGTGGGGTAAATGCGCGGGGAAGGAAAGTACAAGCAATTTTTGAGCGCTGAAGGTGTTCGGAGGCCCATTCGCTCTTTCATAAGTAGAAAGCCATTATCAAGGAGAGGAGATAACACCATTTGGGTGGATGGTGATCCATCTTAGGAGCTCATTAGATTACTTTGAAAAATTTAGCAGCGGAAGTTGGAAAGAAACGTCGGATACTCTCCCATCGATAAAAGGAGGGTAGAATCGTGGGCAAAGGCGGTGTGGAGGCTGAAAGGGGGGTTAATGGTGGCGTTCTTAAATAGCCAGTTTGCTGAGTTTTGAGTTTAGAGAATCTTTGAGGCAAACTATGCGTTGGAAGAAAATTTAAAATCTGGAAAGATGGAACCAGTTCTGGATGTGTGAAGAAAGGAAAATCGGTTGAATAATGGTGGCAAGGCAGGATTGTAGGTTTACCACTTCAAGTCTATATGGACATACGTCTTGAGAATAATCGGGGGATGGGTGTGGGGATCATGCAGCTCGCGTGCTGAGGGACGATAAAATGAACCGAGGTACTAATACGGGCAGGATTTTGGTGAAGAGCCAGGGAAGGAAGGGAGGCAAGTGCGAGTAAATATTCTGTAAGGATCAAAAGTTATGAGCTCTGAGATATGGTGGGAGCTAGCCGTGGGTAGCAGTTTTCACATAAGGCGAATAACTTTGGAATGCAAAACCGGTAGGAAGATGAGTGGGTTTGCGATAACATTTGGGAGGCGATGTGATGGAAGGGAGCAGGCATTGATGATGATTTGAAGGGTATTTCAGCCTTGGTGAAGTGACCCGGTCGGCCTTAGGTCTTGTTGACCATACCAAAGGAATGGGAAGGCAGTGACTCAGTGCAAGGTGAGGTGATCAATTGGTGAGGAGTGCCGTGTAAAGGGGTCGGGTTCAGCCGGAGGAACAGATCCAGTCACGGTTTACGAGTTAAGAGAATGTGTCGGATGGGCTAAGCCCATCAGCCCATCAATTAAAACCCAAAGGTAGGCGCCTTCTAAATGGATTAGGGCCCAACGCCCATGTCTCAGGCCCAAGGAGGTTAGAAGAGAATGGATCCTCGTTCAATTTCATATCTAGGGCTCCGGTGGGTTTGCCCTCCAATAGAAGGGGAGGAAAGGAGCGTGTTTTGGTTCTCTCGAACCATGACTGACAGTGAATTTGAGAACATTCAGTCTGGTTCTTCCCTAGCCTTCTTCTCTTTAATTTGATTAGAGTGAAGCTCTCCTGGGGAGTTTTTTGGTTAGGAGGGTGGGTGCGAAAAGTATGGAGGGGGGAGATTGTGGGGGGTGTGGGCAAACACCTTTGAAGGTTCCTGCATGAGCTTATGTAACTTAGAGATAAGCAAGGATGGTGGTGGTGAAGAAACTGACAAATGATTCAAAACACAGGGGGAGAGAAAGTGGAAGGGGGGGTGGAAAATGACATAGCCTCGTGGGAAGAGAGTTGTTTGGCCAAATTTTCTGAGTTCCTAGGATTCCCAACATAAGGTTTCAAAGAGGAGATCATGGAGCTCATGACCAAAATCAATTCTCGGAGATTAAAAAGGCAAGAGGAGTAAGGGTGAGCACCACATTGTCCACAAGAAAGTTTGATAGGGAGTTAAAGAAACTAGAGTGGAATGTATGATGGACGGTGGAAGAAAAGAATGAAGTTCTGGGAAAGTTGAGATGACATCTCCAGTGAATTGTTTATTGAAGCTCAAATTTTTGTTGTGGATGGATTAGGAGTGCAATTAGACCGAAGAAAAAGTGCTTAAGGCATTCATTATTAAAATACAAGGTTAATGTTGTTTGTTTACAGGGAACCAGCGGGGAGTCTCTAACAAGATGATCGGAAGTTTAGGGGTGGAAAGATTTTAGAGTAGGTGGCGCTATTTTAAGCTAAGGGGTATCCCAGGGGCATCTCAGACACCCAAGGATATACGGTAGTCGGGTTACTAGAAAAGGAGGAAGGCCGGTATACTTTATCTTGTAGATTTAAATCCTTGGAGGAGGATTTCATCTGGGTTTTCACCGGGGTTTATGGTCCCACTGTGTATGGGAGGAGGGAGGATCTCTGGGAAGAGCTGGGGGCTATTAGGGGGTTATGGGGAGATCCTTGGTGCTTAGGAGGGGATTTTAATGCAATAAGAGCTCCTAGGGAAAGGAACAGAGAAGGTAGCTTCACTCATTCAATGAGGCGCTTCTCCCAGGTTACGGATGAGTTGGAGTTGAAAGACATCCCTATGCAGGGAGGCCTTTTACACGGAAGGGACCTACTAACAATGCTTAAGATGGCTAGGTTGGACAGTTTTTAATTATAGGGAGTGGAATTTTTTCAGGTTGGTATGAGAGACACAAAGAGAATTATTCCTAGACATTTAAGTCATTCTCAATATTATTGGAAGAGTGCGTGGCTAAATGGTCCCTCTCCTTTAAATTTGAGAATATGTGAAAAACTAAAGTGGAGGGTTTTAAGGAGTTTATTAGAGATTGGTGTGAGCTTTGAGTTTGGGGGCTGATTGTGCTGATGGAAGATTAAAACTCTGAGTAAAACTCAAACGTGGAACAAGGAGGTCTTTAGTATGTGGATGTTTCAAAGAAAGTATAGCTAAGGTGAAACCTTTGGAATGTGGCTTGAAAGCTAGGAGACCTGCTCATGGAGTGCGACGGAAGGATGGATGCTATGGAGGATTTCAAGAGAAGTGGAAGATCCTTGGAAGAGAACTCTTTGGAGGCAAAAATCAAATGCGCTCGAGGAGGAGTGATAGAACATTGGTTTTTTTCACCAAGATGGCAAATTCTCATAGAAAGAGGAACATCTCATTGAGGATCTGTGTGTACGTTGATCAATGGGTTAAGCGCTGGCATAGAGGGAAGTAAGGCTAGGCATTGTGCAGAGGCTTTTAAGGAGCTCCTTAGGACCACAGGGAGGTGGAGGAACAGTCAGGGCGTTTCTCTGTTGAATGACAGGAGCGTAGTTTGAGTGCCCTTCAGAAGATGAGGTTCTGGCACAGCCCCCAACACCTCTAAGTAGGATAAAGGCTCAGGACAGGATGGTTTTACAATTTGCATTTGGCGAGTTGGTTGGGATGTTGCTTAAATAGGATGTTATTAGGGACTATTTAAGAGAATTTCATGAGCATGAGGAGCTTTGTAAGAAACACAGATTCAACCTTATATGGTTTTAATTCGAAAAAGAGGAGGGGTTGAGGACTGAAAGATTTGAGATTATGCTAATGAAACCTAGCTTCAGGCTTATAAATTGATTGCAAAGTCTTTGGCTAATGTTTTGAAAAGGGGTGATGAATAATTGGTGAATTATTTCCAGTGCATTTGTGGAAGGAATAATTCTAGCGCGTGCAGTTGCTAGTAGAGTCATCGATTGATGTGTGAAAGAAGAAGGAAAAGAGATTCTTTCTGTGCTGGCTGGACATGAAAACATATGACAAGATTGGAATTTTGTCAGCATTATGATAAATGGGCTTTAAGGAGAAATGGTTTGGGGTGGATTAGGTGGTGCATCTCACGCCTCTTTTCAATCACTAAATGGCGACCATAGGGTTTTTAGGGTTCGAGGGGGTGAGCGGGAGATCCACTATCCCTTACCTTTTGTCTTGGGATTGGAAGCTTTTTCTCTTTTGGTGGAATGAGGAGCGTGAGAGGGAGGTTTTATTAGTTCTGAAGGTTTAAGGGAGGAATGGCACGGAAGGCGAGACCCACACTGTTGTTTCGCGGATATTCTCTTGTTTTACATGGGACACGGGCCAAATAACATGAAGTTTGAGTTTGGCTTGGTTTGAAGCTCTCTATCTGGAGTTGAAATTAATTGGATGGCTCTTGATACCTATGGGTAGGGTTGAATGAGGAAAAATTTAGCCATTCAGTTCAGGTTGAGTGGGTATCTACCGTGAGTACAGGTTGTTTAAGAACCATGAAAACTGATGTGTGGGATGGGGTAGAGAGGTTTCGAAAAAGTAAAATAACTGGAAAAGGCAGTACATTTCTAAGATTGGAGGCTTACTTTGATTAGAAGTTATGCAGTAGATCTACCCACCTATGTCATTTCCACCGTTTAGGTTGTGCAGGAAAGTCAAAATCATATTGGAAAAATTCAAGGGAACTTTATATGGGGAGGTGGCAGCAGAAAGGAAGATCCATCTGGTCGATTGGGATGTGTTTGTTAGAGGCAAAGTGAAGATTAATTGCAAGAGCATTCGTAGTCTTTTAAATTTCAACAAGGCCCTATTAGGAAGAAGTGGAATTGGAGTTTTCTATGGAGAAGGTCGGTATGGAGGAATATTATTAGCTAAAGTATGGTATGGAGGATGGGGATGGTTCTACTAACACTCTAGGCGGTTATGGGATTCGGTGTTGCGGAAGGATGTGGCAAAAAAGAGTGATTCGACAAGCCCAGAGCTGCTGGGTTGAAGTGGGAAATGGGCATAAAATTCCAGTTTTGGGAGGATGTCTGGCGCGGTGAAGCCCCTCTTTGCTCCTCTTTCCCTTCCCTCTATGAGGTGGCTAGCTCGAAAGGGGATAAGGTGGTGGATTAGTGGGAAGTCACTGGGACAGGAGGAGGGTGGAACTTTAGATTCGAGAGACACTTTAATAATTGGGAATTAGAAGGCTCAAGGTTATGTCTTTGTTAATTGCCAAAGCTTAAGCCCCTCTCGATCAACGGACTTAGGTGGAATCGTGAAGGATGGTATATTCTCCCGATCAGTCTAGTTACTGACTTATTGGAAGGTGGGGCCATGTGACTAGTGCACTGTCCAGTGATTTGGAATCTATTACGCCTGGTGGGGTTTTTGTGTGTGGGAGGTGTGGTGGGGAAGATTTTGACTATGGATCTGACAAAAGCGTGCTGGTTTTCCCTTGCGAAGGTGTCCTTCACCGTAGTGGGACGGAAGAAGTTTTGAGCATCTCTTTATCATTGCCCTAAGATTTAGGACTTGTGGACTGCATTTGTTTTCGCACTCGAGGCGGATGGGTTTGTCCTACAGTCCAAGAGCTCTTAATGGGTGGGTTAGGCTCCCTCTCGAAAAAAAGAAGCAAGAAGTTGTGACTCCGTGCTTGTTGTGGACAATGCGATTGAGAGGAACAAAGTTGTGTTTGAGGACATACAGTTCTCGTTTGATGAGGCTGAAGTCCTTTTTATAAGGTCTTTTTGTGAGGTGAAATTGACTACTGATTCACGATGTGAATCTTTCCTTTTAAGAGGGTGTTGGGTTCCATGTAGCTTAATGCGGTGGGTTGATTGTTTTAGGTCTTAGCTTTCCTTTTGTGTCGTATTCGGCCCCTTTGTATACTTCTAGTGTACTCTTGTGGGATGCCCGTTTGTGGCTCTACCCTTTTTAATATATGGTTTTCTTTGCCTATCAAAAAAAAAACAAACACGATAGGATGCATTGCCGCACCTAATTCTAGTGAATCTAGTCTATCATATATTGACTCTTTAATATGCTGAAAGTACCCTAAACAATTTGTTTGTCTAAGCAGAAAGATCAGAATGACCTAAGTATGCTAATTTCAGGTTCACAATTGATACAGGTATTAAGAGAGAATCAAGACTTAGAAGGAAAAATCTATAAATCTTCACAATGCATAAGCATATATATTGTATCCAATAGAACACTACAAATGGCAACAGGCTGTCTTACATATTTGTGAATAATTTGCACGTTTCCTATTAATTTAGTGCATCTTATGTGTGTGTATATATGTATACTCATTTATCACACCTTTGCTCTACTCTTCAATTAAAATATAAAACGAAAAATTCAGACTATGAAGTACCTCATGACTTTTGGTGGCTCTGTCCTCCACGATAAAATTATTGTCCCCGATCCATGATAGAATGCCTTGTCCTCTAACTGATAGCAAAGAGCCTACTCCCTGATTGAAGTCTAAGAAAATTCCAAGTCAATATTCTATCATATTATTAAGCATTTACAATAACTCAAGCACAAACAGCGTCAGAAAGCTGCCAGTGGTACTAAGAAACCGTGGTTGCTAAAGGAAAGCCAGTATTTCCTAGCCAAAGAAACTGATGGCAATATCAGCTATGCTATTAGACACATATGATAAAAAAATCATAATTGAAAGCTAGTACTTCTTGGAGGACAATGAACATGGCACATGGGCACCTATGCTGCTCAAGATAAGAAAATGACAAGAAAAGAGTCGTAATTGCATACGCTCATAACACTTGTTTTGTATATTAGTTGAAATTTTGTCAGAATTAAGACACTTGGAATTACATTATTTATTAACAGGTTGATTCTTATTAAAAACTAAACATGGCAAGAAAAAAGTAAACATGTGGTCCACAACACAATATCCAAGCTGACAGCTACATCACATACTTATATGGAACCATAATGGCCATAGTAGAAGTAAAAAGAATCCACTTCCAATTGTTCTCACTTAGACCCCTTAAATACAACATATCCGCTGGGATTTTTATTGTTGAAGAACCCAAGCATATCGATAATGTGCATGGACAAACATGATAACAATAAATCAATCAATTGCAATCGAACAATTCAATATGCATCTAGAACTTCTCTGTTCACCATATAAACTCGAAAGACAAAACAACATACCAGGCACAATATCATCCAAAGAAGCAAAGCTATCAAGATAAGGATTTGACTGAGACTGGGATTTGGCTTCAGAAAGCAGTTCACCATAGTCTGCCCCTTTACTCTTTGGCATAATAACGTCATTGGCTGGATTCGTACTTGACGGGTCCTCTGAACCCGAATCAAATTCTTCCTCATACCGATCCCAATTCGCGGGTAGCCGAGATAAACCCTTGGATTGATGGGGCTTCTCTCTAGTTTGCTTCCCCGGTTGCTTTTTCGTATTTCCAGCACCCGCATTGCCTGCCAGGGGAGCTTTCGATGTTTGATTCGAATGAGGCCTTTTACTATGATGTTGAGAATGAGCTCTCTTCGACTTTGCCAAAGCTTTTGCATCCATTTTGAATCTAAACCTCGACTTTTATATCCACCAAACTCAGAAAGATGGAGAAACCCTTGATTCTTTAGAAATAAAAACGGTCCCACGAAAAAAAACTGAGAACAAGTACCAAACCTTATTTACAAGTCTGGTACAGAACTGCAACACAGGTTTCCTTGCAATGCCTCCCTTTGTCTACCCAGAAATTAAAGAAGGAAATCGAGTAATTTGAGCTTCCGCGGAGATCCAAAAGAAAAAATTTCAGGACAAATGCATGAAAATCCTGTTTCTTCTGGGAAAACTAATACTTCAAGCGCAGAGGTAGTGCAAGGAAAATTAGTTCAAAGTGAAACTTTTCATGCACTTTCTTGCATTTTCAGGGTAAACAAACGGAACCCAGGCCGTAAAATAATATATAGAAAACTAAGAAAACGAAAAGGATTTAAAATCTAAAAAAAAGGGGAAAAAAGGAAACGGAATTAGGGTTAATACCTGGTTTCAGGAACAGAAGTGGGAAGGGTTGTGGTGGGAGATGTCAAGAAAGAATTTAGTCTAATCCAATGAATTAATTCCACGTCAGAAGAAGGCATGGACAGGTCTGTCATTTAATAAGGATTAGAGGATAGTAAGAGCAATCGATGGGAATTCTTTATAGGGAGTGTCGTCATAATAGCAGATTAAAATGGCGGCGCCAGCGATAAAAAATCGAGTTTGTGAAGATGTGAATCAGTTGAGGTTTTTAAGGATAGTACATTTGGCAGCTTTTGAGAGAGAATTGAGGATTCTGAAAATAATAGAGTTGACAGCTCTTGACTATCTCAGGTATATTTCATCCCTATATTTAGCAAGTTTAATTATATTTTTTAATAAAAAATATTTAATTATTAAAATGGCACCCTATTTTGGCACCTATCATTGAAGCAAAACATTGTTTATGGATGTCAAAACACTATTTAGGATTGCAAAATGGCATTTAATGGCTAATTTTTAGCTCCCTTTGGGTTGCCTCTTGAGAAACTCAGATGGGGTGCCAAAATAAGTCTTAAGCTCTGAATTTGTAATCACTAACATTTTGCTCTAGTAGATATCATTTTATGAATTGATATTTTTTTATTAAAAAATATAATTAAATTTAACGGTTTTTTATTAAAAAATATAATTAAATTTAACGGTTATATTTTAACGGGTATATTTTTCATAACGATCACAATTTAACGGATATATTTGTATAATAACAATTTTAAATTTCAAATTTCAAATTTCAAATTTTGTCAATTCAAATTCAATTCAAATTTCAGTTGAAATTCAAATTTGAGAAAATTTAACATGGCAAAAATTAAAAAAGTATAATTTGTCTATAAATATGATAATTTTACCGTATTTTAAATGAAAAATATCTTCACGTTCTAACATAAATTGATATCTCGTTCTCTTTTGTTATTTATCGCTCGTATTTTTAAGTTAAATTGAGTTATATGGTGTTTTCCCTAATGTTTTAGGAGAT
This sequence comes from Tetrastigma voinierianum, assembly GCA_016808115.1. NCBI lineage: Eukaryota > Viridiplantae > Streptophyta > Magnoliopsida > Vitales > Vitaceae > Tetrastigma > Tetrastigma voinierianum. The sequence continues at coordinate 869,912 of JAEQBH010002373.1, forward strand.
ATATGTCATATTATTGAAGAAGGAGATAATGTAGGCTTGGATATGTTGTATCTTTCTGTAGAAGGTGAAAGGAGTGCAGTCGGGACCCGGATAAGAAGAGCGTAAGTGGTTTAAGTTCAGACCCTGGGAGCGGATTAATACGTGATAGAGTTGAAGGTCCGCGAAAGACTTTATCGTGACTATTACATACCACTTGTGTATATAATAGTTTTTAGGAAGGGTTGGGATGGATTGTCATATTATTTTCTAACCCGGTTTGTAAATGAGGTGAACAATGATCAAATTAACCGTCCAAAGGAAACGAGATCTGCGTTGGAGTTCTGGGTTTATCGACTAAAGATAACATTGCTTATAAATTTTTGCTTAAGACACCGACATATTATGTGGATAGATACGCGCTCGAGTGGAGAAAGCACGGCCATAGAGAGTCTGAGAAGGTTTATGAAAGCTGTTATTGCAATGTTTGGTGACGTACGAGATCACCAAACAATATCGATGTGCTCGATTACTTGCTACAAGCGGGGAACAACGTGGCTTTCACGGCATGTTAGAATTATTGATTGCATGCATTGAAAGTGAAAAAAATTGTCCTCTGGCGTGGCAAGGTATATCTTGGTCATTGTCATGAACCATGATCATTTAGAAGGCTGTGGCATCTCGAGATCTTTGGATATGGCATGCATTAACAGTGCACAGTTCGTTGAATAGCGTAAATGTTCTAGATGATTTGTTTTTTACATTATTAGCAAATGGTGCTCGCCACAGTCAACTATACAATTAATGAATGTGAGTATAGAATGGGATATTATCTAGCTAATGGTATTTATCAAAGCTGACCGACATTTGTAAAAACAATTCTACGTCCACAAAGGTTTGAAGAAAAACATTTCTTTAAAGCATAAAGAGTCGGCAAAGAGAAAGATGTAGAGCGGGCATTCAGGGCGCTAAACTCGTTTGTAATTGTCGCGTGGTTGGCGCGTTTTGGATGAAGAAACACTTGCATAAATTAGCAAGCGCGTGCACTAATAATGTATAATATGGTCATTGAGAGGGATGAGGCCAAGATATTGAGTAACGGTCTTTGTTCATGATGATGCAAATCACTTTGTAGAAGTGTCACATGCGTATCACATGAAATTAGAAGTGTAAAACCAGTGAAAATTTTAAATTTAGAATTTTGAGGATAAAGAGACAAACGATTGGTTTGAATAGTCAAAGAAAGTTGGGATTTTTTAGATGTGGATAGTAGAAATGGAGTGCAGTTCTGGAACCGTCTCAAAGAATCTAAGCTACCCGGTCGAATTTCGTTTGAATTAAGAGATAGTCGAATTTCATGTATTTAGAAAACAGTGTCGGGTGACACATAGCGATACATGTGGATGACACATGGCAAACCATGTGGGTGACACATATGACCATGGTGACACATGGCATGCCATGTGTCTGTATAACCTTTTGAAATACTATATAAAGGGGTCTCATGCTCAGTTTGGGAGGCGTAGAAGCGATGCACGTAGGGACGGCAAGGAAAGGAAGGAAAAGAGGAAGGGAGGAAAGGAGAAGAGGAGGAAAGGAAAGGAGAAAGGGAGGAAAAGGAAGAAAGAAAAGAAGAGAAGAAAGGGAGAGGAAAAGGAAGGAGTGTTGCGCTGATACCGCCGGACCCCGGATGGAAAGAACAGGAGCTGGCAGGCCTTCTACGAGGTGAGTTTCCTCCCCACTGCAGTTTATTTTTACGCTTAGGGACGATGTAATGGCCCTAAGGGTTAATTCGGTTTCGATGAATTTGTATGTTGTGTGGTTTATTTGTATTGGTGTGGGAATTCAAGACCGGTTTCATAGGGTTTTGGGATTTGTCAGACGGAGACATTGTGTTTCGAGCGATGAAATCAGAGCATAATATGTGGGAGTATGCCAAATTTCCTGCCCTTGAATGTTTGTGTCAACTTGGGCAGCCATAACTTTCGTCCAGAGTGGGTCGTTCTTGGACTCTGAGAAAGCCCGTTGAGTCTGAATTATCAAATAAAGTGCTCGACAAAACCTCTGACTGAAAATTGGGGCTAGGTCACGAGCGAGTTGAGAATGAGTGGTCCCGGAACCACATTTCAGACAATTTGCTTGAAATGCTTGGGACGCATATAGCTGGCTTGAGGGGAACCAAGTGTTGGATGTTTTGTGTGGTGACTACAAAAGCTGGACTTTGAACTAAGTCGAGATTATTTCCGAGGAGCCAACAATTTGGATTTATGGTAGGAATGGTAATGTGTGTTATTGCCTGAAATTGAATAACATCTTTGAATATAACAAAAATTATGTGATATATGTGTGATAAAGATGGAAATAATTATATGCATTGGGTTGTATAGCCGACATACTATGTCTATTTGGGAATATGAATTAAGGCACTTGCCTACGTAGCTGGTTGGAATTATGTTAATACATGCTTGAATGATGAGTGACATATGAATGGCGAATGATAAAAAATGTGTAGTGCATGCTTATGTGATGTACTAATAATTTGAATGTGTGGAATATGTGTATTTGTATACATGCTAAATATATGTAAATGTTGTGTGCATTACCTGGGCATGAGTATGCATAGCACACATAGTGTGCGGTGTAGAATGTCCATGTAGAGGTCTTCAGCCATTGGGTCATGGGTTTGGTAAAATTAACAAATTGCATTACATTGGTGTCAGTAGCACCATTACATGAAATTGTAGTACATAGATGCGGTTAGCCTTGCATTTGGTGTTTGGATACGTGTGGGCTTGAATGGAATGAAGAAGTCCGATTGAGTTCATGAGTGTTAAGAAAATGGAAAAATGAAGCGTGTCGAGGCTTAACAAGTAGGGGATGGAGAAATCCCCTCGGGTGAAAAACCAGGCTGGTTGAAGCCAGCGTATCTACGGTGAAAGCCCGAAAAATGTAGGAGGTGTAAGAGACCTTTGGGTGAGACCCAGAAAGTTCTGTTGCCGAAAAGAACTGAAGGCCAGTTAAATAAATATCACATAATTCTGGGTGTGAGATGGGAGTTGGGGCCCGACTACGATGATTTCCCATTGGCACTTTGCATTGGGTGATGGGTGGAAGGTTGACCAGTTGCCCAGGGCATGTAGAGTGTTGTCTCCATGTACATGCATGTAGATTTTCCATGATAGGATAACATGTATGCCTGTGGATTGTTTGTTGGTTTGACCCGTGAAATGATCGTTTAGCGTACTTTGGGTGGGAAATAACCCTTGTGGGGATTTATACGTGGGTTAGCTGCCTTCGTGGACCACCAAGTACAGAGCAGTGCGAGTGAGCGACACTCCTTAGAGACGGGGATTATGAAGCGAAATGGGTTTGTGGCCTTAATTCTTGTTTATCTTATCGAGCAGACAGTTTTAATACTTTGTTGATGAGTTGTTGAAACTTATTGTATATGTTTGTAATAAAGTGATATAATAACTCTTGGTCTATGAAAGTATATAGTCTTGTAACCGTATGGGCTGAGTATGGATGATGGGGCCCTATTGGGTCATTTCTCAAGTATGGGTCTGTGATATGAGACACCACGGGTTCAGGTGGCGGCAGTGGTCAAACGGGACCCTCGGGTTTTGGGGTGTCACGACTTGACCTTCAGGCATAAGGTACCAGGCCTGCCTAGGGCTTGAGGACTTGGAGCTTGGAAGCCATGGTCATTAGGTATAGAGCATCACGGCAGGCGTAGAAAGCGGTGTCGGGCTTGGGTTAAATTTACCTGGTGCTCGGAAATTGATATCGGATCATAGTTTGGTATCGAGTGGTAGGAGGTTGCCAGGAGTCCACGAAAGACGAGGTTAGATCACGGCATGCATTGGTGTGTTTTTACGGTTTATGCTTTGATTGTATGTGCGTGATTGTATTATTACTAAATTACTTGAATTATATCGTGGTAGGATGTATGGAAATGTCATGAACACTAGGGTTGAAGCGTAACCTTAGGAGTTCGGAAGCATGAAGAAAGGATGGTTCGGGATTTTGAGTCGTATTGGTCGGCATGTGCTAACAGTTGGACACGAAAATGATTCTAAACTTGTTGTTTTGCATGTAGATGGCCAGTAGAGGGGCGGGGCGTAGAGATTAGATCCACGGGGTGATCGACCACCACTGTTTTTGATCTGACATGCCTTCACTTAGAGGCCGTGGGTCTTTGCGATAGCCACTGTTTGCCTGATGATGCGGCTAGGAGGTCGAGGAAAGTTATGAAGTAGTAACTAGGGGTGCTAATGATGCGAGTCGAGTTCGGGTTCAGCTAAGCTTATTTCGAACTTCGAAAACCCTCGAATCAGAGCTCAGCTCGCTAGCTTGAAGAAAATGGAAGCTCAGATCAAGCGCAAAACTCGAGACTCGGCTCGAGCTCGAACTCGAGGCATTTCAATTCGGCTCGAGCTCGAACCGAGTTAGGCTGAAACTCGGAACTCGGGTTAAACCGGAAGCTGAACTCGAACTCGAACTCGAACTCGAGCTCGAACTCAAACTCGAGCTCGAGCTCGAACTCGAAATTGAACTCGACTCAAGCTTGAATTTGAATTAGCTTCTTTAGATATTGGACCATGTCATTTTCCAAAGCAGGGTCTCCTAGTTCATTGGTGGTATCACCACAAAACAAGGAATATGAATAATGGAAACAAACTACGATGAGTCCAAAAGCACAAAATCGGAATTAACGGTCACTACAACATCATAAACTTTGGTTTTAAGTAATCTACATGGACTATCATTAAACAAATACTTGAAAGCATATTCTTAGGATACAACTAGAAATAATCAATAGCCTACTAATTGGGTGCTAGGTTTCAGACTGTGATCATGAAAATGTATGATATAACCTCCGTTAAAACTAAATAGCGATCAGCAAAAGCCCATCAAAACATATTCCCTGAGAGCACACAAAAATATAAGGTTGTTGATAATAATATTTAACTCTGTAAGAAAACATCTCAAGTAATAAATAAGTGATGATAAAAATATGACTCATAATTTAATTTCATAATCAAAACCTAATGATTGTGAGTTTGTCGATTACTTTTGGAGGCCATTAGGGTGGGATAGAATTTCTTTAGGATTGATCTTAAGTCTTTTGTTCTCTGATAATATCAAATGTAAGTATTTATACATTTTAAAAAAAACGTAAACTAAAATGATTGCAGTAGTTTCTTACGCCGTTCTTTCTTTTTCACTCAGCGGAGGATCTACCCGATCACTGTGCATATCATTATTTACCTTTGTTTGCGGAGGCAGTGAAGACCTATAGGGATGATACCGTCTCAGAAGCCTTAAAGTTATAGTAGTGTTGATTGGAGCTGACCCAGAAACATTTATTGTTTGACTTAGACAAAATACGAAACTTCATAGATTTTCCTTCCACCAAGCCAAGACATCAAGTTAATCTTGAGAAATAGAAAGCCCCTGTCAAGATACACATCAAGTTCGGATTCACAGTTACCTTCTTGCACCACTTCTCACTTACCGAAGTTCTAACAAACTACTTGATGTACTTCCTCCTTCATGAGCATTTGAAATAGATTCACATTCCGCACTTTCACATAGCGGTAGAAGAAAAGTACATTCTCACATATTCATCATAAAGTTGATACATGACATCTCCCCAACTTTACTAATGTTCTCGAGCTACATGCGAAGAAAGCATTTTGGGGAATGTAATCTCTAGAGCCCGCATTTTCAATCTAAGGTCCGAGCCTGCTCTATTATATTAGCATGTGCATTCTGATACTTGTCAAACCTTTGTTTCATGTTTTGAACCATACTCTAACAAATCATCGAGCTGAATTTTTTATCCAACAACCTTTAATCTATGCACCTCACTAAAACTAAGTTGAGTTGGATATTCGAACTGATATAAATATTAGTAGTGTCTTTAAAACTTGGAGCTTGAACAATTTCTCAATCTTTTTCCCTCATCATCATTAGGACAACATTTTTGTATAATTATGATCATTTTAAAGCTATCTAGGAACTACCTTTCCTAGCTTGTGCTTTAATCCAACATGTCATAAGTTGAATTCAACGAATCTTTAAATTTCAAGGGACTAATTTACATCACGTTGTATTGGCTAACAAGTTCATAACCGTTTGAGTCATGCCTCTACTTGAATTCCTTCATGGACTTTTGCAATGATGCTCTTACTTGTTCAAGACCATATTTGAACCATTATGTGTGGAATATGTGCACAACAACGAACTTGTAGTAACCTTCCATGGCACTTAGAAGCCTTTCATTAGATGCAAAATTATCCTTTAGAATTTGAATCTGAGAATCATTTTACTTTGCATTGTCAAGCGAAATTGAAAACCTAAGAAGAATGAAAAGAAATTATTGATTAGTTCACAAATCACAGCTAAAAAATACTAATATAAGTATAGCAAAAAAATAAGCACACTTACTTTGTTCTCAATTTCCCTTCTTAACATGTTAAGATGCAATCGGCTATATTTAGCACCCAACTACGTGGAGGTAAGTGGACAAAGTTGAGCACTCGTTTCTGAAGCTTCCAATCAAGATCCACAAAATGAAATGCCTTCCAAACCATATATTCAATCCTTTGTGTACGATCACTTTAAATGTATGTCGAAACAATTCGATTCACATTTTCAACAATGCTTTTAGCTTCTTAACTTCTCAAAATTGTAGACTTCTTGGAAGAGTGTTCTTATAGTGTGACCGAGACACACTAGTCCTTTGTGGTATTCCCTCTTTTCATCATCAAGTTAAATCCTTCCTCTCCTACAATAGTGAAGGATGCTCATGCATCGTGAGCCAATGTACTATCCTCTCATCTTTAAGCATGTCAAATTTACCTTATGCAAGCACTAACAAATCGATTGGTTTTATGCAAATACTTGAATTAGATGGTAAAAAATTAAATCATTTGTTGTTGCTTCCAAGTGTAATGCCTTTTTTTGAACAAGTGTCCAAATGTCGGTTCAAATGAGTAATGTTTTAGTTGCCAAGATAGAAGAGGGAGATTTACAGTATTACACATACTTTCCATTTCCCTTTTATCATTTCGGGTTCAAGAAAAATCTCCCAAACTTTGCAGTCTTCTTGAGTGCTCTTAAAATGTTGGAAAGGAGTTTTCAACCTCAGCTTCTTCGATGTAGTGATAGAGTGGGTTCACTAGTTCCAAATTAACATCTTCACTTTCATTAAGTTCATACGATTCTTTAATCTCATCACCGATATTCACATAAAACTCCTCACACTCTTGAAGTGTCCATGGGTGTTGAAGATGTTTGTAGTCCCGCTAGAAGACTTAGACATTCTGAAATACATATGATAAACTCCACTAGTCATTATAACAACATAGTATAGACAAAGAACAAAACATATATGTAATGGCTAAAACATCCCATCGGGTAAGAGAGATATGCTCAAATAAAAACGTTCATCAGGTGGCCAAGAGTATTTGCAGATGCAAACTCGAGCATTGGGATATGAAGGGTTAGGAACAAGTAGAGGACCAAAAGGCTAAAGCTAATGGCTCGTAAAATTGGCACCAGGAACCTCGGGGGTATTTTGTTGTTGGGTTGATGTGTCATGTTCATCACCCCAGAGCACCAAAATATCCAAGCAGAGGATCCATGCCAGTAAAATTGAACTAATTAACAAGTATAGCTGTCTGGTGCCCAGGAACGGTATCTATCCCCAGCCCGCTTGAAGTTGGCCTCCTCAATGACAGTCTATGATATGAAGAGCAAGTGTTAGCCCTTCATTCACAAGCATTATAAAAACCAGTTTACTTCATCCAAATTAAAGCATCATTGAACTAGTTAGAAACATAGAGTTCAACCAATTTAGGCTCCACTGACTAAATTAGAATCCAAGCAGCCCCTGCTTGGTTCATTAATTTTCCAATCCAATTTTCAAATGTTGAAGAGAAATGCTAAAACCTAATGTTACAAACCTTCTCAGCACCGGTGAAGTAATGTTAGAAGGGATGGGAACTTCTCCGCCTCACGAACATGATCGAACCTTGAAGGGGAAGTAGTTTACCTAAAATAAATAAAATTAAGAAATAAAGAGCCTCTCATCGAGAAAGTAATCCTGATAAGCAGTCTATCAAAGTAACTATGGGAAAAAAAAGAAAAAAGTTGCACGTTGATGGCCTAATGCATGCTCATTTTGCTCTGCCAATGTTTAACTGGCAAGTAAATGTTTTGTTCCATGGTGGATTGAGTTAATGCTTTATGCGTTATGTTTAGTTGCTGAAAATCTCGATGAATAGAAGAGAAGCGAATGATTCTTTTACATAACATGGGAAAAAGAAAAAAAAAACCTTTTCAGATACCAACACATCAGATCTAAGAAAGAGTAAAGGAAAGAAGCGCATAGACTGACCTGTAAGGAGGAAATCAGATAGGGTTTTGCTTCGTCCTGATTAGTATGCCTAATTCTATTCCCAAGCGTAGGAATCACAGTTGTCCAGCATTGTAATACTGTGGTATTCCACAGGTCATTTCCACAGGGAGTGGTTTAATTTTATTGACCAACAGAGCTATTCTCCACAAAAAAAAAGTGTAAATTAAGGGAAATTGTAGGGTTGTGTTGTTTGATCAAGTGATTGATTGATTTGAATGTTTTAAAACAGAAAGACAATTCTTTGGGATTTTTAGGGTTCCACTCACTTCGATCTTTATAAGTCCCACCTCTTATTTTACAAACCCATCTAGGAACCATTGATAAATAGTCTTTGATGGAGAATTTATCTTTAAATGCTCTTTGGAAAATAAGGATGATTGAATGATACTAAGCACTTGTCCCGATTATCCCGAACCTTTAGCTTGCATTATGATCGAAGCACAAGCGTGTACCAAGGATATCTTGTTCACACATTGTCAAGTATGCCCAACTAAGGTTACAAAATGTGTGCCCAGTGATTAACATCACCTGATCCATTGAAGTTGAAGAATTGAGGGACTATGCCTTGATCGGGTGAGTTTCAAGTAGATTCCCAGTGATGAGGTTTAGAACTCCATGAAACTTATAAGAACAATTATAATTAAAGGAGTTTACTCCTTAAAGCTCTAATACTTTGAAAGAAATTAGAATGTACTTGCAAAACCTGAGTGAAAGATATGAAATACTATGATTGAAAGCGAAAGAATTGTTTATATTTGAAGATTACAAAATGCTTGAATCAAACTTCCAAAGAGTGAAATCTTCAATGCGGATCTAAACACTTCAACTCAAAAATGGAGAAAACCCTTCTCCTGCCAAGCCTAACCACCAGAGTCAAAAGCGCCTCTTCGCCGTTCCTCTTCCTTTTACTTACCTCCCTCGATGTGATTTTTTCCATTTTGGTTAGTTGACAAGAGTGCCGCCGTTCCTTCGAAATCTGATCAAATCTCGCAATTCCCATACGAGGTGTCACATTTTTAATGATGTACGGTACACTTTTGCTGCTATCCCATTTTACGCACATGTGTGCCGATTTTTATTTAAAGTTATCTTAGGTACACTTTGCCTTTGCCACTTTTTAAGCGAGGTGTCTTAGGTACACATTAATGATGTGCCGGTACACTTGGTCCCTAAATTGCTTTCCTTGTATTCTTTGGAGTTCCAGAGACTTCATCAATTGTTCGCCCACATCTCGATTACTTCATATTGGCTTCGGACATACATCTTATACCACTTATGTTTTAAATTACAGAAAAACACACACAAGTCTAAAAACACACAAGTAATTAAAAGTACCTATCCTTATGCCAAATGTGGGTAAATTGTAATTTGGATGTGCTAAATTCTACTATAATTATTGCTCAAATGTGTATTTATCAAGTTTCTTCTGCTTGCTGCTTGTTGTGTGACCTCGTGGTATTGTGATAAACGAAATCGTATAGGGTTTCTTACATCATATAAGAGCATAACTCTTCACTATATTTTCTTAAATTACGTAACCAATTTCTAATTTTTTCTTAAAATTCTAATCTTGATCAGTCCAATCCCACCAAATTCCAAGTTATCGCCTCGTAACACCTCCGTCCCGAGAGAGTACAAAGACATGATACCGTAGGGGTGTATAAGAGCACTAAGTGTCACACCGAATATTTGGAGACCAAAATATGAAATGATAAATTGGTAAACAAATCGTGGGTATTAAACCAGGTACAATGGTTATTACAAAAAGGATATTAAAATCAAAATTTAAGGTGTGTAGATGGGCCATAGTGAAATTGAATAAGTTACAATTGCAATATTTAAAAGATGAGGGTTAATTGCAATTAATGGAAAGTTAATTTAATAAAAGAAGAAAAACAAAAGCAAAATTCATTTGGTCTCCAAAGCTAGGGTTCACGGTTTTGAAGAGGAGAAGAGAGAGCCAAGAGGAGGAAGAGAAGGAAGAAGAAGGAGGAGAAGGAATCAAAGATCAAGGTATGGAATTCTTATTTTTGGGTTTTGATATGGAATTCTAGGGCTTGGGTATGGAGATTAGTTATCCTTTGATCTAGGTTTTGTGCAAAGAGCACACATGAAGTCTTTGAATGGTCAGGGTTATGTGAGTAAACCCCACTGAGGAAAGAAACTGAATCATCAAATTGCTACGATGTTAAAAGAATTGCGGACCTTAGGTAGTGTTCTTGGATTTTTCACCTAAGGTTTTGGGTTTGAGTTTTCAAAAAACAATTCACCTCATGTCAGGGAGTTGTTTTTGATACCCCAAGTTAGTTTTGAGGTATTATGAACAGAAGTTATATGGAGGAATTGGCATCAAAAGTGGGAGAAATAACAAAATCGGGTATTTCTAGTAAGTCCTACCGGTACAATAGGAGTCCTACCCCAGAGAACTTCTTGCTTCGGGTCATTTTTGGCCAAGTCCTGCTCTAGAGAAGTTAAGTCCTACCGGTAGGACGGTTCGCTTTCCTGCTTCGACTCGGCCAGATTTCCCCCCGCCATAACTTCCTCATTTATTATCCGACTGAAAGGATTCAAGTGGCTACGTAAAATAGACTTTCAAGGAGAACAAAACTTAAGAAGTAGGCATCATCAAATTATGAACCTATGGCCTAAAATTCACTCAAGTGGGGCCATGTAAACGAAAAATTCCTGCATCAGCTTTGGACATAGAGTGTCCAAGAGCCAACATTTGAGTTTCTAAGTGTTCGACCGTAATTCCAGTTGAATAGAACCCTTAGCACCTTAGCTTTAAAAGAGTATGAAGATTGTGACTAAGTCTAGAAGTACGTTGCTATGCGATTAATTTGTCGTCAGATCTATTTGAGTCGTAGGTTAAAGTAAAGGCATGGATATGTGGAACGGTGCCTGCTAAGCAAGCAAAGAGGTGAGTGTTCTAAACTCATTTTTCCAAATACTAGTGTATTATTATTATTATTATTACAAATTGCTTTACACTCCGTATTTCGCGGTTTTGAGTTCAAACCATTTTCAAGAAGCAAGCAATGAGATTAAAAGCAAGCAAATGGTTTTTGGAAGTTAAACCATTTTTGAAAGCAAGCATTGGTTTTAAATTGTAAAACCATAATTAAGCAAGCAAAGTTGTGTTAAGTAAATGGTTTTTTGAAAGTTAAACCATTTTTTTGTGAAGCAAGCAGTAACTAAGCAAATGGTTTTGAATAATTAAAACCATTTTTCAAGCAGCAAGCAAATGGTTTCAAAGTGTAAAACCATTTTACAAAGAGCAAGCAAGGCAAGCAATGAAAGGTTAGAAACAAGGCCTTCCTTTGGGCTAGTTAGCAAACCGGTCGGGAGGTGATCCTGCACGCGCACGGCGGCTAGGATTTCATACATTTATTAGGTTTTGCCTGGTCGGGCAAACAAACTTAGGACATACATCATGCATTTAAAGGAGACCGTAATTATATAGGGGTATATAGTTATGAGCTCTAACTGGTATGGTGATGGCGACACGAGGTCAATTCCACCATATTCACCGGAAAATGAAAAGTGACGCGGACAGCGTCCTCCCACCTAAGACGGCGAAAGATAAGTGCCCCTGCGGTTCACTAGCATATGATAGCAAAATAGCCTCCTATCAAGGCTGATGCTTTATAAGCATGATATGCCGCTTTTGAAAAATCAACCATCGTTCCCTACCGCCAAGGCTTCCGAGAGTTTTAAAGCAAACGGTCGAGCCAAGCTCCCGCTTAGATTTCAAACGATCGGTTGAGCTAAGCTCCCGCAGGGGTTTTATTTTCAAAGCATGCGGTTATTTGGCTCCCGTTTTATGAAAGTTTTGAGAAACTTTTTAAAGCAAAGGTTTGTGAAAGGTTTTAAGAGACTTTCAAACAAGACAGCAAGCAAGAAAAGAAAAGTATGAGAAGTTTTATAAACTTCTACAAGCAAGAAATAAGAGTTTTACAAGCTTTTAAAGAAAAGAAAACAAAGCTCAAGCAAGTATTAAAAAGTTTCATAAACTTTAAAAAAAGCAAGCAAGTGAAAAGAAAGCAAAGAAGCTAAAACTTTTGGGAAAGCAGTTGTTGAAAGAAAAGCGCTTCAGTACAATCGTAGTTATAGCTTACACAAGCCAAATCGCTTCCCAGTTAAAACCGCTTATAAAGATACACTCACCGAGCTCGCTTAGCTCATTGGGCTTCATTTTAAAACTATTTTCCATGCATGTACGCAAGACGCCGAGCACAATAGGATTGGTCCCTACATCGTATAAGTGCTGCGGTATTAATTATATTTTTGTAGCATACACTTTGAATATGTATAATGGGTCATATGTATGTACATATCAGGTGATGGAATGTGATGGTATGCTTGCTGCCATATTTGGATATAAGTGTAAATCGGATGTATACAGGGATTTGGAATTTGACTATGTGCAAACTGGCCATGTCGGCTTCGTTGCTAAGATTTTTCAAATCCTGGGTTATAAATAAAAGAAAATTTTTATACAAGGTAGAAGGAAGCAATAATGGCCGCTTCACAGGAGTTTCAATGCTGTGAGATAACGGCCGGGATTTCGTGAGTGGCTAAGACGCTCACGGTGAGGTGGGGTGTCACGCCACCAAAGGTGGGTCAGGGCTTAGGCTTGGGTCAGGGCTTCCTCTAACCATATCTCTTAAATCTTTTTTAAGAAAATTAATTATTTTAAAATAAATTTATTTATAACTAAATAAATAATGAAATTTATGATTTTTTAAGAATATAAATAGATATATTATTTATGACATCCCTAAAGTAAAGATATAAATTTAAAAAAGAAAGCTTTTAAAATTATATACAAAATATTTTCAAGTTTTCGTGAGCTTTTCGAAATGAAGCCATGAAGTCAGTTTCACACCACTGCTAACATTTCTCTGCAGTCGAGTTTTGACCGAGTCGTAGTTCGAGTAGCTCCCGCGAAGCCTCGTCTCATTAGCAACTTACTAGTAACCTTCGAGGTTCAGCACACCATCCCCGACGCTCTGAGTGAGGGGATCGGATGGTAGCCGGCACCACTGGTTCCGCTCGATCGAGAGGATCTTTTCGGGCTACGGAGATCACCGATGCTTACGCCGCTTCATTCCAAATGAGGGTGAGTCCCGTGATTCATGGGAGGGGTCACTTTACTTCCAAGGACTTGGAGACTATGACATGGGATGATTTTTGCAGACTATTCATGGGGAAGTACTTTCCGGCCGCTAGACATGGCGTCCGAGAGTTCCTGAGTCGAGACAGGGGACGATGACCGCACTTCGAGCAATGAGCTGGGGATTCGCCGTGAGTTGGCACGCTGATGATTGCGTGGCCACTAACGCTAAGGTCGTGAAGTTCGAGGATGGGCTAGTTGTCCATCCGCAAGATCGGTAGGACATAACCTACAAGATATGGACTCACGGTTAAGACAACTCGATTATCGAGCGAGAGGTGATGACGCCAGTAATCCAGATGCGGTGCCAGTGATAAGAAGAGGGGGAGCCAAGCTTCTTCTTCAAGCTCAGGAAAGAAGCAGAGGACTTCTGTTCCACGAGGGTTTCAGGCGGACGCAGCCCAATGTGGCCAAGGCTGGGGTCCGCGTACCGCTAGCCGAAGATGACATGTTTCCACGCCATCACCGACACACATGAGGCGAATCGTCCTCGACAAGGGGTTTCGTGGATCGTGGAACACCACAAATTCCGATCATCAAGTGGGACATGAGCACTTTCAAGATGTTCTCCTACCCCAAAGACAAAAAAGCCGTGGAATGTGGTCGGGCCTCAGCGCGACAGAGCATCGAGTGTTTCACAAACAGCCAAGGCCGCAGTATGGGCCGAGGCCGAGGGCGAGGCACAAAGGCCGGACTTCGGGGCTCAGGCGTGTTCACGCCGGCATTCGCAGAGTGAGGCAGCAGATCACATGATCCAGGCACGATTCTACCTTTCCCGCCCGTAAGTGTTGTTGACTCTTGACTCGGGGTGCATCGATTCCTTTATCACAGATCTCAGGTGAGGAGTGGCTTTAGAGGTTGAGAGAGAGACCTAGGACGAAAGCATCGCATGTGAGTTCTCCCTAGGGACTAAGGCGAATTGATCGGATATATTCCGATGTGAGTTAGAGATCTCCGATCTACTCACGGACCTTCGGTCATGGACATGTCGAGTTCAAGGTCATCCTCAAATCGGCTCGACGCACACGTTGTCATAGATCAGGACCGTGATGAGAGTTACCGCCTCACACATCGACGGTACTTGTGTCGTGTTTCAAGGAATAGCACAATGTTTCACCTCATAATCGTGTACCGATTCACGATGGCACGGGTACGACAGTTGGCTAGCTAAATTTTTACTGGAGGACGAGGTGAGACAGATAGCCTACCTCGTGGTTTGTGAGTAAGAAGATGTTTTTCCGGACGAGCTACCGGGATTACCTCCACCGAGGGATGTAGACTTCTACATTGAGTTGCATCCTGGGATGTCGCCCATTTCTATGACTCCACATAAGACGGCACGGCTGAGTCAAGTAGGAGCTCAAGGTCCGGGACACAGAGTTACCGGGTGCTGTGCTCTATTAGACCAAGCACTTACCATGTGGTGCCCTGGCTTCTCTATTTGGCGAAGAAGAAGGATAAGACCTTCGACTATGCATCGATTATAGATAGTTGAACAGGGTTACAATCTCAGAATCGGTATCCATTACCGAGGATTGATGACTTATTTGATCACCGACAGGGCGCGAGTCTACTCCAAGATAAACCTTCGTGACCGTTACCATCGCTGAGAGTTAGGAGTGCATATCCCTAAGACGTCAGACGGGTATAGATACTTTGAGTTTACTAGTGATGCCCTTGATTACCGAATGCACCGGCGCACTATGAGTCTCATGAATAGGTGTTCCAACCCTATTTAGATCAATTTGTGGTGGTCTTTGCCGATGACATCCCGATATACCCACCTGGAGGTGGAGCATGAGGTGATCACTTGAGAATCGCATTTCGGGCGCCTGAGGGATCACGCTGTATGCTGTTCCAGAAGCAGTTTGCTTGTCGAGGTTTCGGGACACGTGGTGTCAGCCAGCGCAGCGTCTTAATCTCAAGGTCGAGGCCGTGATGAGTTAGAGAGACCAAGTCGGCCTCGAGATACGTAGTTTCGATTGCGGTGGTATTACGTGAGGTTTATGAGGATTTCATGGCTAGCAACATGACAAGATTGACCCTAAGGATGGTCAAGTTTGTGGCTGATGACCTATGTGAGAGCGAGCATTCCAGAATCAAGAGGAGGCTTACTGGGCCCATCCTAATAGTCTCGTAGAAGTGGGACAAAGGTGTACACACACCGCGGATGCCAAGGATGGACTAGGTGTGTTCGATGCAACCGAAGGTCATGGGCTTATGGTTCCCCAAGTAGCTTGAAGAATCACGCATAATTGTCTAACGCATGACACGCCTGAAGTTACCGTAGTCTTCGCCTGAAGATTCGCGTCACTACTTATATGGTGAGCAAGCCGAGGTGTTTTCGCACTACAAAGTCTCGAATACATCTTCACGCAAATGAGACCTTAACATGAGAGGCAAACAGTAGGTGGATGGAGTTTTTTGAAGATGACCACTTCGTGACATCATCCCAAGAAGGCAAATGGGCTACGATGCGCCTTAAATCGAAAGTCACAGGAGTGGTCACATAGTATAGCTTCCCTGGAGCGAAGTGATGTTGAGACAATGGGCGCTTTAGGATCGCAGCATTTGGCGAGCAGCTCGTGGTACTGAAGTATGATGGTTACGCCGGTCTCTACCGGTAGAGTGATAGAGTCTCGTGCAAAGGACGATAACTAGTATCCATCAAAATGGTACAGCCGTACGGACGTATACCGGGCTATTCAATACGCATGGTAGTCTTCGATATAGGGATCGTCAGGGTCCCCCAATCGACGGATCGGTGGAGGAGATCCTCAGAGAGTTCCATTGCCCCGATTCGTGTAATCCAGTGGTACGGCGATGTATCATGACCTTCGTCGCCGCATTACCGAGCGGGATGAAGACACGCCGGGATTTTGTCCTCGACTGTCTCACGTGCCAACGTGTCAAGGCCAGCACTGTAGGGCCGCCAGGCTACTCCAAACGCATCGAGATAGCGGAGGAAGTGGGAGCAATATCACGATGGACTTTGTGACTCACTTGCCACGCATCATGAGCTACGATGCTGTGGGTTATGTTGACTCGACTCACCAAGCTCAAGACATTTTATGGTCAGAAGTGATGACCTTCACACTGAGGAATTCGCAGGTTGTATAATGGAGGTACAAGGCCTGCATGGAGTTCCGGGGCTCCATAAAGACTCATCAGATCCCCACACGCCGCTTCCGGGAAGAGTTTCCAAGGCCACTGGGACACAATCTGCCGATGAGCAATCGCCATCCCAGACTGATAGTCAATCGTGAGCTGACTATCTCGGGATTTTTGCAGGACATACGCGAGCATGCGCTGGATCTCAAGGTAGCTAGGAAGAGCACTTGTTCTTGGGTAGAGTTCGCCTATAATACAGCGATCAGCGGGGAGTCTAGACGGCGCCCTATGAGGCTTCTGCACTGAGGCCAAGGTCGATCACCGATATGTTGGACGAGGTGGGAGAGAGTCCATCAATCGGGTCCAGATTTGATTGTAGACACCTTGATGCGTGGTAGTGATCCTAAGCTGCTCCTTACCGCTCGAGCCTCGAGAAGTGAGCATACCATACCAGATCGTCCTGAGTTCAAGGCAGCAGATCATGTCTTCTCAAGGTGATGCCTAAGAGAGATGATTAGATCCGACAAACAAGGAAGCCGTCACGAGGTACATCGGACCCTTCGAGGTACCAAGAAGGTGGGCATGGTTGCTTATCTGCTAGCGCGTCGAGTTTGTCGAAGCGCCCATGAGGTGTTTCCACGCCGGCGTTTCGGCACCCGCATCCAACTCATACTGGATTAGTGAGAGTTTGTTGTCGGCGCGATGGGACCCGAGGAGGGACCAAGCAAGGTGATCATGGATAGGCCGAGGAGCAAAGCCTTGCGTGGCAAGACTGCGGAGGCTTGTAAAGGTGTCAAGGGCAGACCGGAGGAGTCGAGGAGGTATTGGCCGGAGCCGCTAGCACAATCAGGCGCGCCAATTATCCCTTCTTCGACTGGGAAGCTTAGTCATTAATGTTTCAAATGACTGTTGCATATGCATGTGTTTGAATGTGTATGTATGCGAAAATTTCGGGACGAAATTATTTTAAGGGGGGGAGAGTGTAAAACCCGTGAAAATTTTAAATTTAAATTTTAGATAAAAAGGGGGCAAACTGGGTTTACCGAATAGTCCAAAGAAAGTCAGATTTTTCTAGATCTCGATGGCAAACGGATTGCACCGCTGGAATCGCCTCACGAAATCTACACCAATGATTTCTCAAGGAATCTCGAGATAGCCTACTCACGATTTCGAGAAAACAGTGTAGGTGACACATGCAAGAAACATGTGGGATGACACATGCATGCACCATGTGAGTGACACATGGCGTTATGACACATGGCATGCCATGTGTCACCATGCATGGCCTTTTGAAAGCCTATATAAAGGGGGTCTCAAAATCGGGCTGGGGAGGGGGCAAGAAGAAGTACCCGTGGAGCAAAGAAGGAGAAGGAGGAGGAAGGGAAAAGAGGCAAGGGAGGAAAGGAGTAAGAGAAAGCAGAGGAAAGGAAAGGAGAAAAGGAGGAAAAGAAGAAAAGAGAAGAAGAGGGGAGGAAGAGAGGAAAAGAAAGAGGCAAAGGAAGGAGGTTATGCAGAAGAGCAAGATCTCTGAGCAGAAGAACCTTGAATCGCGCTACAAGAGGTAGGTTTCCTCCTACTCGTTATTTTACGCTTTAGGGGCCGTAATGGCCTAAGGGTTTCGCTCGATTTTCCGCGACCGAAAGTGTTGTGTGGCTTATTTTAGATTTGTGGGGTGGTCAAAGACCTAAGCCATAGGGTTTTGGGACCCGGTCCGGCGTAACATTGTGTTTCGAGACGCTGAAACTCCGAGCATAATGGCAAACGGAGTCCAAATTTCCGCACACACCTCGTGAATAGGCCAGGTCAACTTTGGATGACCATAACTTTCACCCAAGTCCGATTCGTTCTGGACTCTTACCAAAGCTCGCTGAGTCTAGAATTCTAATAAAATAAAGTGCTCACCAAAATATAGGCTGAAAATGGCCGGGTCACGGGCAAAGCTGAGGAATGGTCCGCTCTAGTTTCTAACTCGCTGAACCAATTTGTAACCAAATGCTCGGGACCGCATATGGCCCGAAAGGTGGAATTACGGTTGGATGTTTTGTGTGGTATTTACAAAAATCAGGACTTTCGAACTAAGTCCGTATTATTTCCGAGGCCAAGCATGGCCGACATTTGATGTGGTCGGAATGGCTAATGTGTGTTATCGCTTATAAATTGAATAAATACGTCGAATATGTGAAATTATGTGATATATGTGTGATAAAGATGGAAATAATTTTTATGCATTGTTGTATGACTCCATATACTATGTCTCAAATTCCTGAATATGAATTAAGGCACTTGCCTAAGTAATGGTTGGAATTCGTTAATACATGCTTGAATGATATGTTGACATGAATGAACTCGAATGATAAAAATATGTAGTGCATGCTTATGTGATGTACCACTTGGTCGTGGAATATCAACATGACCGCATGTATGCTAATATATGAAATGTTGTGTGCATTAGACACGAGTATGCATAACACACACATAAGCAGGCGGTAGAATGTCCATGTAGGAGGTCTTCATACATTGGTCAAGGTTTGAGCAGCGGGCACAAATTGCATTGCATTGTGTCCTGGTGAACACCATTACATGAGAGTGGGTACATGGTACCGATGGCAATCGATTCGTGTCGGATCGCGCGGGCTTGAATGGGACGGTCCACCGAGTTCCACAAGCAGCAAAACGAAATGGAAAATGAACGTGTTTCCGGGCGTGAGCAAGTAGGATGATACCCCTCGTGTGAAAACAGAAACCCGGTTAGACACCGATCTAATAAGGAAAGCCCAAAATGTTCAGGGTGTAAGAGACCCAGCGTGTGAGACCCGAAAAGCTCATGTCTAAAAGATACAATGATTAAATAAATATCACATAGACTACTTGTGAGATGTGAGTTGGGACTGACTCGTATTGATTTCCCATCGTATTGCATCAGCGGTGGGTCGGAGTTGACCCAGATTGGGCATGTAGAGTGTCGCCTCATGCATAGATTTTCCATGATAAGATAACATGTATGTAATGCGGATTGTTGTTGGTTTGACTGCGGAAATGATCATTCGCATGTGCACCTAGGTGGGAAATAAATCTTGGTGGGGATTTATCTCATCGGGCGTTAGCTCACCCCGCCGTGGGACCCTTTCAGTACGTAATGTGCAGCGTATCGCGCTCCTCCTAGAGGTCGGGATTATGAAGCGGGCCGGACTATGGCCTTGATTCTTGTTTTATATATATATTAGAACGAACTAGTTTTAATATATGTTTTGTATTAAGAGTGATGTAATAACTCGATATATAGAAATGTATAGTCTTGTAACCGTATGGACGAAGTATGGGATGATGGGCCATATTGGGTCATTTTATTTCAAGTATGGGTCTATGATAGAGATGACCATTGTGTTTCTGTGAGGGTTGATCTGTGGGTCAACTGGACCCCGCTTTTGGGGTGTCACAGAAGACTTTGGCAAACCCATTATCGTATCGTGGACAATGTTACTCATTCTCAATCGTAGTCGATCTTATCGAAGCATTTGTGGGAACGACATGACTAATTTCCACAACCCTATCAATTTCAAGTTGAAGTTGTATTTCAATTCCAAATTCAATTTCATGTTGTATTTAATTCCAAATTTCACTCATGTCAGATTTTAATTCTAATTTCAATTTCATGTTGTTTTTTAATTCCAATTCCAATTTCATAAGTCAGATTTTCAATTCCAATTTCAATTTGAAGTTATCTTTTCAATTCCAATTGCAACATAATAAATAATGACTACAAATTAAAAATAATAGCAACATAATAAATAACAACTAAAAATTAAAACCCCGCTTTTTCATAACCTCTATCTTCAGGTTATTCCAATATGTTGCAGAAAGTGGGTCCATGCCAGTAGTATCAGTTTCCATGATTTTCGTTTCATTTTGCATTTGAATTTCTTGCACCTATCTTTCTTTAATTTCTACATGTTTACTATGTTGCTCCAATGCTATCTCCTGTTGAGCATAAATTTTGTCGTGTTGCTCAACTTTTTGTTGTGCCACTTCCATTCTTTCATTCCAGTGGTGATGATCTAGTGATCTTTCAACATCGGTTTGCTTCTCTTTGTTTTTAAGTTGTTTCTTCAGTTTTCGCCTAAACTCACTATCGGCGCCGGGGAGCTGACGGCGTCGTTTGCCATCTCCTAAATATGGAGTTGAATAGCAGGATTCAACATGAGTTGATTCAGCAGGACTACCATTGAATGAGTTTTTGCTCTCTTATTGTTAGTCAGATTACCGCTCATTTCCGCTCAATTTTCACATATTCCAACAATGCTCATATTGAAATGGTTTTCCAATAATCTTAGCAAACATTTCTTTTGCTTTATCAACCTGAAAAACATATGAAATTATTCAGTTAATAGTTCAAATATCAAATCATACTAGTGTCTAAATTAAAAGTTTATATCTTACATTATTTTGCTCGGTGTGTCCACTTTGTCGGAGTCTTTCAATTTGACTATAAAAACCGACAAATTTGCTGCATTTTATTTATATCGTCAACGACTTTAATAGAAGGACAGAAACCGCTTCTTCAATGATTGCCTCCATCAAGTTCTAAGTATCGCTGTATTTGCAATGCACCACCTTGTTGTTCATTCCCACTCACTGTGAATTTTACTAAAAGCCAAGGTGGCATAATAATACACTTATCTTTTTTCTACAGAAGCCTTTGTCCCTTTGCAATTCTTCTCAATCTGAACGATTTCATTTTGCATCAACAATACCGTGGGATTGCTTCGACAAGATTACCATATAAATCGGTATCGTCATAAAGAAATCAGCTTAAAAGAACCGCCATATTGCAAACCATTTACAAAAGAAATAAAATATAATTAGCTCTAAAGAATGAGTAATTTATAAAGTATACAAATAAATTTATCAATTATAAAATTTATAATCAATTTAAAGAATGAGAATTATTTAATTAAAAATTAATAATTTATTTCATCTAAATTTAAAAATCAATTTGTCATCCTAAGAATGAGCAATTTATCAATTTAAAATTAGAATCAATTTAAAGAATGAGCAATTTAGTATATACAAAATGAATCTACCAATTATAAATTTAAAATTTAAAGAATGGAATAATTGTTAATAATTTAAAAAATTATCAATTTATCAATTTAAATTTAAAAATCAATTTGCCACCTAAAGAACAGCAATTCAATAACTAAAAAATTATAACTAATTTAAAGAGAATACAATTTATAAAGAGATAATAAATGAATTTATCACTATAAAACTTATAATGAATTTAAAGAATACACTTATCACTTATTTAAAATCAAATTTTCAATTTTTAAAGAGGCAAGAAGCACCCGCTCTTCCTTCCTTTTTTCTTCCCTTCCCTCCAAACGCTTCCAAAACGAGGGTTCGCTTTCAAACAAGGCCAAGGTTTGCAAGCTGGGATTCGTGGTTAGGTTTTCCTCCAAACACTAGTAAAAGGGATTTAAGGTATCTTTCCTTTATCTCTCAATTTGGTGAATTGAAATGAAATATAGTCATGAGAAACAAGGTCCAAAAACAAAGAGCTTTCATCAACGAATTATTTTGCATCCTCTCACTTATCTCTTCAAAGTTGCCAAATATGGCACCCAAAAACGATGATGATTTGCTATCTCCACACTCCATTGAGCTCAAATTTTTATGGTTTGGGTGTCATTTTAGCAGTTATGGAGATGGCACCCCTGATAGCAACTCCCGTTGGAGTTGCTCTAAGAAGCAAAAAAACTGACCAAAGAGATAAAGAGAAAAAAGAGATAAAAGAGAACAAGGAGAGCTGAAATATTATTAAACTTGGATGATCAAAGACTATATAAGTTTATAACTTTTAAATTAAATAAAAAAATTCCTACTTGCACAAGCAAAACAAATCTTTATAATTTAAATAAAGTAACCACTAAAAACAAATACTTCTAAAATAAAGCGACTTTAAAATAGTAATAAAACTCTAAATCATTTTCAATAATCAAACCCAAATTCTGAGAGTTGTTAGTATAAATGCTCTTGCATCATTTTATATACGTATTTTAAATATTATTTTCTAAGGAAATAAACATATTGTCATATTATTAACCCGCTTATCATTGATTTTAGGAAATCTTTTTTACCTCAAAAATGTTGGTATAAAAATATTAGTTATTTGAAAATTTTTAAAAACACTTTTTATAAAATAAAATAAAAAATCAGTTTTAGTATTAAAAAACCAATCACAATGTTTTCTCTAAAAACATCTTTTACATATAATTGTCCTAAACACACTTATATTCATAATAATTTGAATAGAACAAGTATTTTTTATATTCTTAAAATATTTAATTATTTATTCTTACAATATCCATTTATTTTTCTTTAAAATATCTATTATTTTCTTTTTTCTTAAATATTAAAATGATTATATTTATTATCTCAAATATTTTTGTAACTAATTTTAAATTTTTGTAATAATTAAAATAATTTATTTAGGTTTTTATTAATATAAACTTTGTAATAATTTTTTTTATTTATTATGATATCATATTTTTTAAATTAACTTTTAAATGTCATTTTTTGTAATTTTAATAATATTAGTAGAATACATTTGCCAATGAACGTGAGAAAATAGGAAAAATAAAGTAAATAAATAGATGTATAATTTTATTTTTTCATAACATCTATTCAAAATTAATTAAAAATAATTATATTATGAATTAATCTAAAATCAATTAAAAAAGGATTCGGATGATGTATAAATAGAATTACATTTTTTCAATACAAACTTTCAAACTTTATGAGAATAAAATTATTTTCTAAAGTTAAAAAATAAATGCTATATTAATTCTTATGACATTGCATAAATCTTGATTTAATCATAGTGATTAATTTTTTGGATTAAACTTCTTATTTTTAATTAATTATTCATGCATAGTTTAAATATATATATTTTAATAATCTTAATATTTATAATTTACTGTCACTTTCTTTGTATTTTTAATATTATTGTTTTATAACTTTTTTTTCTTCATTGCTACTAATATTAAAAGTTATTTTCAGTACTACAAAAAATAAGGAATATAAAGAATATTAATTATTAAAAATATATAATGAATAATTTTGTTGCATTACCTAACGAATGAATCTAGAACAATCTATTTATAAAATTTTATGGTGCTATTCAATTGCAACCCTAAGAAGTATTTTGGGTATATTGATACATGATGTCGAGATTGATAAAAATACCCCTTTTTGCATTTACACTGCATGATTTCTCCATTTAAAGATCAAGATCAAAGTATGAGTGCTTTCACTGCTTCTCAAAATTTAATATATTTTGAACATTTTTAATTTAACAAAGATAAACAAATAAATAGTACACAGAAATTTGAATCAAAGAAGATTTTATTTGAAGATAAAACTTACAATACTTTGAAGATTGTACAGGAAAGTTTGCACAAGATTCGAAAGCAGTGCTACAAGTTGATGTTTCTCGCTAAATTCTTTCTGATTTTCTCTCACTCAAACTTAGCCTGCCTTCAAAGGAGACATCCCCTCCTTATATAGGATTTTTGACGGAATTCAAAATATTTGAAATCCGTGGACTTGAAATAAAATTTTGGCATCCACATAGTAAATCCCATGTGATCCTTGAAATAAAGTTTTGTGCATAAGTCTCAAGGTACTTTCAATCAGATGAAGTGTTTAATATTTATAATGGATGATCATTTATAACTTTCCTGGGGCTGGATGATGATACGAATATTTCTCCCATTGCGAGATTTTCTTCCTTATTGTTAACCGATTAATAAGGGATAATTAATAACTTTCCTAGTTAGATGATGATACGATATTCCTCCTATCAAGGAGAGATTTTCTTCTTATCATAAACCGATTAATACTGATAATTGATGGGCAATAATTATAAATATTATGTTTTCCCACTGGTGGAGACTGGGTATTTTCCCTTTAATACGAATTCTTTCGACATATTACCAAATTTTCAAGGTGAATTAGGCCCTCACTGGGGCTTATACTGGGATGTCATCAGGCCCAACACCGGTACTAGGCATGCTTCTTAACTCCTTCTAAGCCCGGGCATTTGTTCTCAGGTTCGGGCTTGCGCCTATTATTTTAAACCCCATCACCCATAATATAGATGTCCGAATAGCAAATTTAGAAAATCAAAATGATACTTTAATTAATCAAACCTTTGAATATTTAGAAACTTTTGTTAATAGTATGACAATTGTACAAAAACAAAGATGGTATACAAAGATAATATTAAAAATCAACCCTGATTTTCGGTCAACTTTTATAGCTTTGATTGATTCAAGAGCTTATTTAAATTGTATACGGGAAGGATTAATTCCTACTGTATATTTTGTAAAAACTTCACAAAGACTTTCAACAGCTAGTAATGATCCATTGAAGGTTCAATACAAAATATCGCAAGGTCATATTTGCAAAAATGGTATTTGTATTAAAACTTCATTTTTACTAGTAAAAAACTTAAGTCATCAAATTGTATTAAGAACGCTCTTTCCTAACACAATTATATCCCTTTAGTATAGATAGTCAAGGATTAAAAACAAAATACAATAACCAAGAATTTTTTTTTGAATTCATAAAGGGGTAGAAGTAAAAGAAATTAATCAAGTACAAGATTTTATAAATTTACTTCAGCAAAAACAACAACATGTAAAATTTCTTAGAAAAGAAATTCAATATAAAAAGACTGAAGAAAATTTAAAATCCAAACAAATACAAGAAAGAATTAAACAAATTCAATAACAGATAGAAAATAATCTTTGTTCTTCTATACCAAACGCTTTTTGGAATAGAAAACAACATATGGTTTCTTTACCATATGAAAAAGATTTTAATGAAAAGCAAATTCCTACAAAGGCAAGACCAATTCAAATGAGTCTCGAACTCTTAGAATATTGCAAAAAAGAAATCAATGATCTTTTGAGCAAAAAATTGATAAGACCAAGCTGTGACGCCCCAAAACCCGGGGGTCCCGTTGACCACCGTCAACCTGCTGAAACCTGTGTGTCTCATATCATGAGACCCATGCTTGAGTAAAATGACCAAATAGGGCCCATCATCCATACTCATCCATACGGTTACAAGACCATACATTTCTATAGATCCACGAGTTATTACATCACTCTTAATACAAAACATATATTAAAAACTGGGCCTGCTCTAATATATACATAAACAAAGAATTAAGGCCACAACCGCCCGTCTATAACTCGCCCTAAGGAGCGCCACCGCCCTCAGGACCGTCCCGCACTGAAGGGGAGGGTCCCACGACTCCGGTGAGCTAACGCCCGCAGAGATAAATCCTACAAGGGTTATTCTCACCTAGTGCATGCAATGATCATTTCATATAGTCAAAACCAACAACCAATCCGTGCATGCCATGTTGTCCCATCATGGAAAAATCTACATGCATGTATGAGACGACACTCTGGTTATGCCCTGGGCACGGTCAACCTCCGACCCACCACCCAATGCAAGTTCCAATGGGAAATCAATACTAAGTAAGTCTTGACTCCCATCTCACAACCCGTAGTCTATGTGATATTTATTTAATCATTTCGTGTCTTTTTGGGCAACATAACTTTTGGGGTCTCACCATGGTCTCTACACCTTGACATTTTTCTAAGCTTTCACCGTGGATACGCCTAAACTGTGCTTTCGTGTTTTTCACCCGAGGGGGTATCCCCTACTTGCTACGCCCGACACATTTCATTTTCCATTTTCATTTAACATTGTGGAACTCAAATGGACTTCGTCCCATTCCCAAGCCCACATGATTCAACACCAAATGCGCTTAAGCAAATCGGGGCACTACATGTACCCACTCATGTAATGTGGTGTTACCGAACACTAATGTAATGCAATTTGTGCCATCGCATCTCAAACCCATGACCAATGTATGAAGACCTCTTACATGGACATTCTACACCGTACACTATGTGTGTGCTATGCATATCATGTCTAATGTAATAATAAATATTTCATATATTTAGCATACATGCGCCATGTTGATATATTCCACACATTCAAATTAGTACATCACATAAGCATGCACTCAGATATTTTTTTATCATTCCGCTCATTCATGTCAACATATTTATTCAAGCATGTATTAACATAATTCCAACCATTATTTAGTAAGTGCCTTAATTCAGTAGCTCCCTGGCCGAGACATAGTATGTCGGCCATACAATCCAATGCATATAATTATTTCCATCTTATCACAATATATATCACATACTTCAATGTATTCAGTATGTGTTATTCATCTCTATGACAATAACACAACCATTCTCGATCATAAATCCCACTTATAATGCCACTTTAAATACCAATCCTGACTTGGGCTCGTAGTGCCTAGTTTTTTTTTGTAATTACCACACAAAACATCCAACACGCAATTCCATGCTCAGGCCATATGCAGTCCCAAGCATTTCGGTTACAAATCGGTTCCGAAAACAGAAGTTCCGAAAACTAGAATGGACCATTCCTCAACCGTCTCGTGACTCAATTTCCAATGTTCACTTATTTTCGTCGAAAGACCTTATTTTATTAAATTCTCCCTCCTTTCTCTCTAATGTTTGTTCCGTGACGAATTGTGAGATATTTTTTATTTTAGATATTTTCTTGATATTTATACATGAGACACGTGGCTCACATCGCGCCACGTGTCACGCTTCCCCAGTATGTTTTCGTCCCGAAATAATTTATTTCGTCCCGGTTTAAATTCCATCTATGTTAAATGGATATTCTTTAATATTTGACATTTTTTTGGGATTTTTCTAAAAATCTTGTTTTTGGGGTCCACTTGACGCTCGTCACGCTCGAAATTGAAAATCCTAATGTCTCTAATTCAACGAAATTCGCCTAGTTGACTAGATTTCGCGAGACGATTTCAACGGGGAAGTCCGTTTCGTCATCCGAGATTTGTGAAAAATTACGTGTTTTAGTCGTTCATTTCGCAAAATTAATATTTCGCTTTCAGCTAAATTTAAAATTTTTAGATTTTTCCTGGGTCTTACAATATCGGTAATTGCGGAGATATCGGTACTTGGATTTTATGGATATATCGAAAATATCGGTGGATATTTTGACAAAAATATCAGTAAAGCAAAAATTAGCAAAAATACTTTGAAATTCATGGAAATACTTTGTTAAACTATAAAAAATACATAAATAATCAAATATACACTTGTTGAAGACAATATTCATTATAATTTATCGAGAAATTACATTACAATAGTTATTTTAAACCAAACAAGCACCGATGCGCCTACCTCAGCATTATTTGATGAAGAGATCTCATCTGACGGGAAGCACGATATTCATGTTGTTATTGCGGTTCCAATACTATTGATTATAACTTCAAACATGCCATGCATAAATGTCTTAACTCTTACCCACAACCTCTCCATGGATAGGAAACTCAGGGTTCACCCACATGCTCGTTTGTAATCCTTGTTGCATTTGATATGAAATTTGGAATGACATTTGTGGATTATGAGGATAGTTAATCATTTCATATTCTTCACTAATGGAACCTGACGGATGTGAAGAAGGTTGATGAATCACTCATTTGAGGCACCACCGACCGAGTTCCAATACTCATGGACTCAAAACTGGCCGAAAACGAATCCTTATTGTATGGTGTCATCCTTTGTTGTCTTCCTCTATATGGCTTTCCTATTGCTCCAATACCTGAACCAACTCTCCTAGATATGTGGTCTTCATCTTGTATAGCATGTGTGAAATCATCTTCACTGGTGAATGGGCTTAATGGATATTGACTTTGTTATGGATCTGTAATATCCCCACCATGATATCTAGTATCATTACCATCATTGGTCCCCTATCCTCTTGAGCCATCGTAACCTGTAGTAGAAGTACCAGCAAAACTTGGTCTACTACTATGTTCAACACTTAAATCAAAAGAGGGTCGAGAAGTAACAGCGGGTTGAAATGAGTCTCTCGTGTCTTGACTAAAACTTTCACTATGAACTTCTTCAGATAAAACCCGTTCAACATTAACACCTTCTTCTCGAACATGTGCAGCAATTCATGGGTCATGATTTCTATCTCCATCATCGAAATGGAGAGGCCTAACCCATTGAAATAGTTGTGAAACCCCGAGAAAATCTAATTTTCTGAAAAAGGGCAAAATGGTAATTTCGGTCAAAATCCATAATTTTTCTAGATCTCAGATGATGAAACAGACTTCACCGTTGGAATCGTCTTGCGAAATCTAGCTACCACGTCAAATTTCATCGAATTTCGAGACAGTCGGAATTTGTATGTTTTTTGAGGCAACGAGCGTAGCTGGCGGACACTCGCACATTTTCAGGGCTCACAAAGGTGCCACGTGTCGCGTAATCATTCAACTTGAGCTCAAGTGGGGCCCACGTGGACACATGGCATGATGCCATTGGAGGAAAACCCATGGTAGATGGATAAGGGATGAGTAATCCATGTCATCAATGGCTTGACATGTGGCACGAAGGGGACACAAGAGGAAGAAAACAATGCATGAGAAAGAACAATTCTCTTGACATTTCGCGTAATACACGCAGAAATGGAGGAAATCAAATTCTAGAAAGAGAAAGTTCAACTTTTCTCCAGATTTCCCGGCTTTCGGACCGTTGGTTTGCTTCGGACTAAGAAGCAAAGTTGTTCTACGTTGCGTGGCTACGCTACAGACATCGACAGGAGTTTGACAACTCCAAGAGGTAGGGGTCTTCTCCTACTTGGTTATTTTCGGTTTTAAGAGCCTTGTAAATGGTTTGGTTGATTTGAGGCCGTGAATGACCATTTGATATGTCCCAAGAATTCGGGACTGAAATGCCGGAGATTTGGAACCCGTCTTGGACAGTCCATGGACTGTTTGGTGTGGCTTGTGTTATATTTATGTGTTTGTTTGATGTTAAATAATATGCAAATTGTATTTGGTAAAGAGACCGGAAAACAGGCAGGATTTCGGCTCCATAGTGGAACCGACAGTTATGAGAGGGCTGCCTACCTGACAACTCCATCAAAGTTGCTTAGTGGACTCGTTAAAAATGTGATTCCTGCTTGTTTGATCGACCGAAATGTCCATGTGTTTTCGCATACTATTGCTTAAAAATGAATGGCTCGAGATATGGGTGGAAATAAATTGTTAATGCATAAAATTAAATGTGTTAACATGTTGTTGAATTATATAAAAATATAATTGTGTGTGAGCCATCGGAATTGAATTGTTGATTAGCCCAAGTGAGCTAATTCAGATGTTATTGCTATGAATTGAATGACATGATGCATGTGAGCTAAAAGATAATATATGCATGATTGAGATATACAGAATTGTTTGAAATGGCATATTGCATTCCATATGCACCGTAGCACCTCTGGAATGATAGGTGTGGAGTGCATGACATGTAAAGAAAATAAAGGAAAATGGTTAGAAAGGAATTTCAATGAAGATCTTCCAAAGAATCGGGTAGAGATTGTCCAACACCACGGAGGAGCCCACATGAATTGTTTCAGAGAGTTATCGAACAAATTCGCCGGAGGGTTGTCCAATATATTTACCGAAACTCTAGTATGTTTTCGAGAACAAAAACCTTTTGTTTTGAAAACAAAGGTTTTTCTCACATTCGGCCAGACGTATTTATGAAATGATGGCGACTGGCATACTGGATCGGGCAATGCAGACATTCGGGCACCGCGCATTTGCTCGAGTGTTTGGTCGCCATTACATGTGCACTTAGGTGGGGGAGTAACCCATGCAGGAAATTATCACTGGCACGCTTCACTCGCCAAGGATCATTATTCGTGCACAGGAGTGTCAGAAGAAGATGTCGCTCACTAGAGGCCGCTTTTAAGAAGAAAGCCGACATGTGGCTTTGGTAGATACTTTTTGTATAACATGTATTAAAATTTTAAATCTTAATATATGTTTGTATTAAGAGTGATGTATCAACTCTTGAACTATGGTAATATAGTTGATGTATTTTTTGGTGAGTATTGATATATGGGCCTAAGTGGCCATTTTTATTCATGTATGGGTCTTATGACATGAGACACAGGTTTTCCGCGGGTTGACGGGTTGTCAACGGACCCCCGGGGTTCTGGGGCGTCTTAATAGTTGATTTTCTTCTTCTTCACCAAACTCAATTGAAATCTCAAGTAAATCGAGAACATTATTTTCTGCAACTTTATCGATTTTTGCTTCCATATCACGTATATTTAGTTTCATGTTGTAATAACAAAAAACCAATTGTTGGAGCTTAGGGTAAGCAAGCGGATTTCTTTATTTGGCATGGATTAGAGTAAATGTGCTCTAATTTTTCTCACACACTAAAGATGATGCAGTTTGGGAAAGAACCTTCAAAGCCAAATTCCTTAATGTTGGAGCGTGATTTCCATACAAAAAAAAAAAAAAAAACATTCAACTGCAATAAAAATGACTTATATTTAATATATAATAATAAAATAGTTAGCGAATTTACTTTTAATGAGAATTAACACTCACCAGGAACCATTTTTGATCTTGAGGCTATTGCTGCTCGATCACCAAATCCTTTTAATCCTGAATAAGATAAGCTGTGAATTCAAAATGTCAAAATTTCTAAAATAAAAAATCAATCAAATAAATTGAATCAATTAATTAGAATTAAAAACTCATTAATTTACCTCATTGCAAACATTACAAAGGCCTTCAGCATTAGGTTTTAATTTAGAAAAAACATCATGAATAGCTTGAAGTAGCTCAGGGTAACAACCAACTCCAGGTCTATATTGAAAATTTGAATTTAGATAGTATGTTGCAATAGTTTTTGAGAATTAGTATATGATAATAAAAACATAATATTATTAAATGTGAATATCGGTGAAGAGGATATTAATTAGTTACCTACTGCATGAAGAGGATGTTTAAGGGTTCTATCTTAACGATATGTGGTGATGTGTTTCACCCACTCTTTAGCCTTAAAACGATCTAAATTTTTCTTCATCAACCAAATCAACTCGTAGACAAATGACATGGTTGTGATGACTTTTGAATCAACAATGAAGCATTGTGTATAGTGTCTCATAGATGGACACTAGCTTCTCCACCTTCTCCCAATATTCATGATCAAACATGAGTCTTTCAACCTCATTTCCAACTTCTACCCGGCTAAGCTTGTGAGATGCCCATTCATTACTAATAAATACTTTCTTCAAATCAACCCTCTTTTTTAGACGACTGTCAAGGGCAATATAGTTTATTGCAAATCTTGTTGCTCCAGGATCTACCGATATCTCCAATTCACGCACCTTCTCACATTTTTGCAAGCAACTAACCATGATCAGAATGAAGTCGTTATCTTCAAAGCATTGATCAACTAAGCAATATTATCCCTTTTACCAATGTCTTCAAACATTAAATCAATGCAGTGTGCTGCACATGG
Organism: Tetrastigma voinierianum; assembly: GCA_016808115.1. Lineage (NCBI taxonomy): Eukaryota > Viridiplantae > Streptophyta > Magnoliopsida > Vitales > Vitaceae > Tetrastigma > Tetrastigma voinierianum. The sequence continues at coordinate 902,079 of JAEQBH010002373.1, forward strand.
AGTCCAATACATATTGTATTTCTTCATTAACAACTTTCCCGCTTTCACAAATGTTGATCCATTATCTGTTACAATTTGCACCACATTTGCATTCTCTAACTTTATTGATCATGTCCTTCAATAAACCATATATGTATTTGTTGTCTTTAATCTTATCTGACACATCAACAGATTTAAGGAAAATTATGTTTCCTTTTGAATATACCATGAAATTAATTATGCTCAATTTGGTTGTCTGTCCATCCATCGACATAATCAGGCATCCATGCCTTCCATTCCTCCTTTTGTATGTTGACATAAACTTCCATGTCTTTATACTCCATTTCTAGGTACTTGCTTTTGATTTCATATGGAAATGGTGGTTCGATGTCCATCCCTACATATATAATTAAAGGAAAGTTGATTAGTGGTTGCAAATTTGCAATCATAATTTTAAGACACGTCATTATTAAAACATATTATACAATTAGACAAACCTGCTTGTTGTGCACCAATAATCATGTTCTTAAAATGGTTCTAGTCCAATTTTTGAGGTGAACCACTTTCATATATGAAGAATTTGCTAATCAATCGTCTCATTGTTTCATTGATTGAACCACATTTGAACATATTTTTCAAGCTCCTTTGTCTTGCAGTCGAAGACTTGTACAGTGACGGTGCAATTGGTGATGATGGATCCATATGCCAAAATGTAAAACCCGGGAAAATTAGAAATTTTCAAAAATGGCAAAATGATAATAATAATAAAAATAATAAATTGCCATAATGGTTCAGGGAAGCTTATAAAATTCTCTAGATCTCGGATGACGAAACGGACTGTCCTGTTAAATTTGTTTCGCGAAATCTAATGACCTAGAAAATTTTCGTCGAATTCTTAGACAATCGGAATTTTTTTATGATTTTTTGAGTGATAAGTTGCCAGTGACTCCAGGGACGAGATTTTTACGAAAATCTCGAAAGTCAGGAAATGGCTTGAGCTAAGTTCATTTAAACTAAATTCAACTGAAAAAAATAAATTGTTTCGGGACAGAAATGAACCCGAATGAGAGATGGACATTGCGCCATGTATAAAAAAAAGAATAAAAAGATAAAAAATAACAAGCAAAAGTCAAAAACGGAAAAAGGAGAAAAACGACAGTGGGAGCAGGTGAGAGCTAGATGAGAGAGAGAATTTTTTTTTCTTTTTTTCGCTTCTCTCTAAAATCTACGAAAATCGGACCGTAGGTTTTTGTTGGAGCAAAAGACAAAGTCGATCCACGCATCGAGAGCTACGCTTGGGTACTAAAATCTTGGAGTTTCGACAAACTCCACGAGGTAGGGAATTTTCCTACTTGGGTTCTTTCTAAACTAAAGGCCATTTAATGGCTTAGGGTTTTCTTAGAGGGCGTGAAAGACTGTAAATTTCAGTCCCAAATTTTTTGGGCTAAGTGTAGGAATTTTTAAGATCGTTGACAAATTGAAATAATTTCGACCGCTGCATAATCCGCTGAATTTTCAGGATCAAGCTGGGCAGTCTCGAACTGTGTTGATGTTGGGTTTGATCCCTGACCGATGTCTTCGAGTTTCAGGGTGTGTTTTGCAGTATCACACAATTTGGTGACGAATCGTAAAGGGAATCTCAGCAGAGGTGCCCCATTTATATTGGTATGAGATTTGGGTCATTTTGTGTGTTATTGTTGGAAAAATAAATAACATGATGTTGTGTGTAAAAATAATGTTAATATATACTTACTTGACGTATTAACATGAAAATTGTGATAGATGGAAATTATATGTAAGAAATATAATTATCCGAGATTTATAAATGTTGCATGTAGCTCTTATTATGCATGTGACTTAACATAGCATGAAATGACATGATTGCATTTCATATGCATGGTCACATCGCGTCGAGTAGGGTGTGGGTGTATGGTATCAAGTATTCACCATTCTCAAGTGTGAAACGAGTGGTGAGCTCGGAAATTTGGACAACATCCAAAATTGAGACCTCACTGCCAGCAAAATAAATAATAATAAATTTCGTGTGTTTGGGTGAAGCAAGATGGGGTAGATCCCCCCTCCCCAAGGGTGAAAGACCCAAAATTTATTCTTGCTCGCATGTATCCAAAGGATGAAAGTTCGCGAAAGTGTTGAAGGCGCAGCATTTACTGAGACCTCGAAAATTCGCAACCCAAATAAAGCATACTGGATTTGATAAATTAAATCGAGGGTTGTCCAATGGTTTAAGTCATTCGGTGAAACACCAATGACTGGTTTTTCACACTTGGCTTGCAGGTGTGAGGAAGTCGGTCGAGACTCGGGTTGTGGGCATGAGGAGTCTCATCTCATGCATGACAAGGAACATTCCATATAGAATTACATTATTTATATGGAATATGGTTTAATGTTTTATGTACGCCATTTCATATGCATTTAGGCAGGAGAATTTTAGAGGAGAATTTTTTACTGGTATTACTCACCCTTTGTGGGACCCTTTCAGTACAATAAGGTGTGGCCAGGAGACGACGCCCGACGAGGTCGGATTGTGAAGAAGGCCGACATGTGGCCTTGACAATACTTTATAAAAAGTATTTTATGTAAAAAGAATTGTAATTAAATTCTTTTCGACTGTCATAAATACGGTATGTAAATATGGTAAGAGGGTCGTGGATCGAACTCTACGGACTGTAATTGCCGCTATTTTCATATTTTAGATTTAAATGTAAATGAATGGGTTCCAGTAAAGGGATGTATATTGGGGTATGAACAGATGGACCCTGTGTGGTCATTACTACTTATGTTGAGACTTTGGATAGGTTATGGTTATACAGGTTGTATGTTGGGTAGAGCTCCCCGAACAAAGGAGACTCTGCCCGATTTTTTTATGAAAATATGGATTCCGATAAACGGGACACAACAATGTGGTATCGGGTCACCCAAAATCCATAGGAATTCCGCGGGTTGACAGATTGTCAACGAGACCCCCGGATTTTGGGGTGTCACACCAACACTTTGTAATCTTTACATACGTCTTGATGGATCACTTGTCACAGGAAGTGATCTCACCGCTGTGGTGTCAGAAAAAAAAAAAAAAAAAAAAACAAAGTACAGTCTTTTATACATAATTATGTAGAAAAATGAATTAGATATAAATATTTACCTATTTTTCTTTTGCCTCTCATAAATCCTTCCAACCTGTTCTCTCATTCACTAGCTTTTGATGCACGTAATGCTTCTCGATATTCATCTCGCTCATCGGGGTGCATGTCAACCGAATACATATACACATCCTCATCACCATTCTCCTCCTCCTCATCATCAATGATAGTGTGATGTCTTCCTCCCATTGTGTCTCGTAATTCTGCTCGAATTTCTTCCATATTCGTAGCTTTTTTCGTTTTTGCTTTACTTTTTTTATTGTAAAAGTTGCTTTCTTTCTTGTTTTACTTATGGCGGCACATTTGGACACTTCTTTGTATTTTAATAGGGATTTGTATGTGACAGGTGAAATTTGAAGCGATTAATTCCATCACTTTTTATCATTAAACCACAATAATTGCAAATTGTTCCATTTTTATTTCCCTCCACAAGTGTGCACATTCCAGATATGATCCTACCACAATATTGCCTCCACTTCCACTAGCTATCCTATAAACATATGTGATTTTATTGAAAATGAAATTAAATCAATGTGATAATATACTATGATATCATTATAATAACATAATATAAGTATAAGTTTAACATAAAAGTAAGATCTAAGTTTCTAACATGATATCTAACTTAATTTAAACTTTAGACTAACATGATGTCAATATAATAATTTAATATTATGATATCTAAGAATATCTAAGTTTCTAATATGAAATAATTATAATTGTTTAATAATATGTCTAAGATCTAAGTTTCAAACATTATATAACTAAAATAAGATGTCTAAGATCTAACTTAATTTAATATTATCAAATTTAACTAAAATAAAATTATTGTATAAAAATGTTTCAAATTTAATGTAAGTTAATATGAAACTAATATTATTAACTAATATGTAATCTAATTTCTTTTCAACATGATATCTAAGATCTTAGTTTTTAAGATTAACTATAGTATATAATTAATATGTTTAATAATATGATATCTAATATCTTAGTTTCTAACATTATATTTAACTTAATTTAAACTTAATTAACTTAATGTAAGTTCATATAGAAAGTAATATTATTAACTAAATAACCGATAATTAACTAAAATTATATTAGTTAGTAATATTACAACCAAAATAATATTATTAAGTGATATCTAAGAAGATCTAAGTTTTTAACATGAAATAATTATAATTGTTTAATAATATGATGTGCAATATCTAACTTTCAAACATTATATCTAACTTAATTTATTATTATCAAATTAAACTAAAATAAAACTATAATATAAAAATATTTGTTATTAAATATTTCAATACCAAAATAAAACTAATATACATTAAAAATAAAATATGTAAAAACAAAAAATAAATTCACAAAGAAATATACCTTAATTAATCTTGTAGTTATAATTGAAACCTTAAAAACCAAGATCTTCAAAATATTGAGATAAAGCACAAAGAAAAAAAATAATTTGAGAGTGAAATGGAGCTTGGATGTGGATGGATGAGTTTTTAATGAAATTGTATGATTTTAGAGGTATTTATAGAATTTTTTGAGTCAAAATAGCCATTGGAATGTCAAAAAACCGTTGTGATTTAATTATAACTATTTGATTTAATTTTGGTTCAAATCTGACCCTGATCGTTAGATCATCATATATCTGTAGGAAATTATTCTGAATCGTTAGATCAAGTTTCAGATTTAAAATCAACCATTGGATAAAAATATAATTGGTTGAATGCTTTTAAAAAAGCGGATAAAATCTAGACCGTTGGATCAAAGCAGGAACAAATCTGACGGTCATATCGCATGGCCGATTTTTTCAAAAAATCGGCGATATTGGCAATTTTTCCAATATTCTCTCGATTTTTTGCTTAATCGACTTTCGATTGGCAAAATCGTATCGGTACTGGCCGATATTTGATGTATCGGCCGATATAACCAATTTTTTGTTCCTTGATCATAAGCACACTTCAAAGAGAAGAACATCATAGTTTTACCATTGATGAGATTTATGATGCTTTTGACACTCAAGTCTTTGCCGAAGACTTCATCTCGACTGAATGAGAACGATTAAATATATTTGAGAATAAGGATAAAGCAAAAGTCACACCAACACGTTAAACTTTAATTTTGAAACCCTTGCCCTAGGCAAAAACATAAATATAAAAAAGTAAAGTAAATAAATGACAATAAATTTGAGGAAACAAATAGGATAAATATGATCATATTATTATTATATTGTGGTATTAAATGTTAATAAAAAAATTCATTTTTATTTAATGTGATTATCACCATTACTAGGGGTTAAAATTAAAATCAAAGATAGTTTTGGAAATTGGAAAGTGTAAAACATGACACGTTATACTTTAAGTTTTGAAACCCTTACCCAAAAACATAAATATAGAAAAATAATAAATCTAGTGAAATTAAAAGAGGATTAAAATGATACCATATTATTATATTGAGGGTATTCAAATGTGAATAAAAATCAAGATTAAGGATAGTTTTAGAATTGAAAAATGTAAAACAATTCGTCTTGTTATGTAAAACAACATTAAATTATATTTATTACTCACAAATTTTTTCATATATTATGTTGCTTTTCCATTTTAAATGATACTTTATTCTAAATTAAGGTGCCAAAATCTTTTTTTGTTTCAAAGAACATGAATATATAAGAATAATTGAATTATAATAAATTCGGATGAGGGATTGTAACATGAATAAATAAGAGGAATTGAATTCTAATAAATATGAGAAATTCTAGTAAGGGTGTATTTGAATATTTATGGAAAATGATATAAAAATTGGGTTATTTGCATATGTATGGAACATGAGATAAAAAACAATAAAATAAAGCATTTTGGAGATTTTTTTTATGAACAAAAATGACTCTACATAAGCAAAGTTGAAATTTTAATTAAAAAATTTAGTATTATACTTGTTGCTTTAAATTTGCTTTTATTTATTATATCATTAAATGCATAGATTTTAAAAATAAACAAAAAAAAAAAAATTATGTGATATAGAAATTTTAAGATTTTTATTTAATTTTCTTTTTTAAAAATCATTATAAATTGTGATATTTGATAGAATAAATTTGTTTGCAATTTGAATTTTTCTTAATTCTTATCTTTAGATTTTGAAATATAATTTAAGAATTTTTATTTTTATTTTTATTTTTAATCAATTTTATATTTCTATTTTTTGCTCTTTAAGTAAGTTCTAAAAATAATTGAAAATAGTATTTTATTTTTAATCATTTTTTAGATTTATATCATTAAAATAATTTATTGACATTATCATTTAATTAACCAATTTTGGAATTTTTTATTTGATTTTTTAGGTTATCCTAACGCATAATGTGACACCCTAAACCTGGGTCATTTTTTTACCATCGACAAGTCCGTCGCTATGGCGTATCGTCTCACTATGCACGACCTTGTCGCATGCGCCTAGGTCCTCCTGTCGTGTGTGCAGCGCCGTGTCGTGCACGCGCCTAGGGCTCTGTCGTTGCATGCCTTGGCCTTGTCATGCGCGGCAGAGCTCTTTGTCATGTTCGCAGTTTCGTGCGCACTCCAACATCAAAGAGACGCTTAACCTCGCCGTAGGCAGCCGCTACCGCAGATGGAAAGTCCGTCCCGGAATTCCTCGCCGTGACGTAGAAACTTTGCGGGCGACAAGATATCGTGAGTCGCCACGATGCAGAAATCTCTATCATGACGTAACAACTAGGTGAAGTCACAATGTAGAAACAAATCTCCGCTATGACAGATTCTATCGCGACGCGCCTGTCGAAGTAGCGCACCCGTGGCGTGTCGCCGCTACGCCAAATTCTCACATGCAAGCTTTGTCGTACTAGAATACCCTTCGCTTGTGCCAACTCTTTTTCAGGACACAAATTGTCTCTGTCGCGACATAGTTTCTCCTTACCTTGGCCAGCTCTTTCGCGACATAGAAATACCTTGTCACAATAGAAAATTTCCTTACATTGGCCAACTCTATCGCGACACTAAATTCACTGCCTAAGGCCAAATCCTGTCGCGACACTACAACTCCACCTGTCAGCATGACAGAACAACTCGCCTGACAGAACTTAAAAATGGGCAATAGCTCACTTACTTCTCAGACTTCCAACCCCCTTCAAATGCATTTCATGCATTACTATGCCTTTATATAAATCCCACAAGCAGTAAAAACCTGGGAACTCTATTAAAACTACACTGAACAAGTCCGGAAATAAGTTTTTATTTCAAAACTTCTCATCTACATATACAAAATTGGATATTCTATCCAGAATATTGCAAAATACATAAATAGGCCACAATCCGGCCTTTTTCACAACTAAGCTCTTGGATGTGTTTCTCACCCTCCAAAGGTACCTCCAAGACTAAATATTTTCCACGACGGTGAGGCAATGCCCAGTAGATGAATTCTCCTACAAGGGCTACTCCCCACCTAAGTGCACATGCAATGGCAAACACACACATTCAAGTAAAAGTATGCATATTCATACTCGAATGTCTACATGCCCTGCCCCATGTCTTGAGTCCTCACCGACTCTCTCACACATGCATTTTCCATGTATGAAAATTGTTTTCAAAACAAAAGGTTTTTGTTTTTGAAAACTCATTGGTCAATCTCCGATATCAAAATTTATTGGACAACCCTCCGATATAATTTAGTGGACATACTCCGACAAATATTTTGTGGACAACCCTCTGATATAATTTAGTGGACATACTCCGACAAATATTTTGTTGAACAACCCTCCGATATAATTTAGTCAAAAACCATGCCATGCACTCACACCCGTTTCATGCGATGTCCCCGTGCATATGAAATGCAACATGCCATTTCATGCCAATTCATGTTACATGCATGATGAGTATCACATGCAACATAATAAATCATGAATAATTATAATTTTTACATATAATTTACATCTATCATAAATTCCATGTCAATACATCCACAAGTATACATTAACATGATTTTTCACACAACCAACATGTTATTCAATTTTTAGCAATAACATAAAAAAAACAGCACACACATTGTCCCGAACTGCCCGAAATCAGTCCGAAAATTCTAGTGTTAAGTCCCAAAATTTTGGGACTGAACAGTATGACCATTCACGGCCCAAAGAAAACCAATGTCATTAAATGGCTCTTAGACCAAAAGTAACCAAGGTAGAGAACCCTACCCTCTCGAGTGCCTGGGTGGAAACCTCGGATTTCCTCGTACTCCACGCGGAAGCTCTCATCACGTAGTTAACTTTGTCTCTCGCTCCGACGAAAAACCGACGGTCCAATCTTCAGAAATCTAGGAGAGTATAGAGGAGCCACCTATCTTCTCTTCGTCTTTCTATTCTTCTCTTTCTTTTTCTTTTTCCCTCCTTTTCCCTCTCCCCACTGAATTGTTCCAATTTGCTCAAGTGGGAAGTCTCCTCCTTGCCACATGTCTCATCCTCATTGGCTCTCTTTTCTCTTACCTTATTCTCTTATCCAAAAGCTTGGATTTCCTTTCTTTAAGGGCTTGACACATGGCCTCCATGGGTCCCCCTTAGACTTTCCCTTCTTTGTTTGACTCATCTCTCCATTTGACACATGGATCTAAATGAGCCATTCAACCAAGTGCCATGTGTCACTTACTACACCCGGTGTCTCGAAAAACGTGAAATTCCGACCATCTCGGAATTCGACGAAATTCGACTGGGTAACTAGATTTCGCGAGACGATTCCAATGATGAAGTCCATTTCGTCATTCGAGATCTAGAAAAATTCCAGGTTTTCAATCGAAATTACCGTTTTACCATTTTTCAGAAAAATTGAATTTTTCCCGGGTTTTACATTCTTCCCCCCTTAAAAGAATTTCGTCTCGAAATTCCACACACATACACATTGAATCACATGCATATGCCAACATACACAATCACATGCATGCAAACTAGTCATTTAATCACCAAACGACTAAACCACGTACCTTCATCCTTAAAGAAGAAAGGATAAGTGGCTCGTACTGTGTCCTCGCGTTCCCAAGTTGCCTCCTCCACTCCTTGGTGTTGCCACAACACCTTCACTAGCCTCACGGTCTTGCGTCGCAAAACCTGATCCCGGCTATCCATGATACACACCAGTCCCTCCTCGAAGGTCCCATCCATATCAACAGCAATCCCTCCCTAATCCACTACATGAGTTGGATCTGGAGTATACTTTTGGAGCATGAAGACGTGGAACATCTCATGAACACCTGATAAACTCGGCGGTAATGCCAACTGATACGCTAATCAGGCCTTACCCATCTCGGTGCATCTCAAGGGCTTGATATACCTCGTGCTTCGCTTTCCTCTACTCGTCGGTCTCGACTACCTCTCGTGCATCACCTTCTGGAAGATGGATCACCCCACCTCAAACTCTTAGAGGCCGATGGCCCGTCTTCGGCGTAGCTCTTCTACCTACCCGGAAATGTAAGGAGACGCCCGACAAACCCATATTCTCGTGAGGTGTCTCTTTAATCAACACCGACTAGCGACTTCGAATTCTTTCCCACCTCCGTCCAATAAATCGAGATCGGCTACGGCCTCCTCGTGATAAAGCCTCATAGGGTGCCATCTCGTATATTCGCATGATAACCGTTGTCAGAGGGGGGAATTCCACTCAGGTGTTCCTCCCAACCTTACCCCATGATCTAGGCACGTGCTCGTATACGCCCTCTAAACCTATATGGTCATCTCCGGACACCATTTGTTCTGTGGATGAAAAGCTGCTCATCATCAATCGTGTCCCCATGGCCTTCTCGAAACTCTTCTTCCAAAGTGTGCCATAAACTCCGATTCGTCCGATACTATGGACAACAGTAATTGGCGTAGCCGATAATATCTCGAATATACAATCGGCTGCACTCTAGGTGAAGGTAATCCATATCATAGAAAATGCAATCGACTAGTGAGTCGGTCCATCATCACCCACACCAGAGTCATGCTTCAATGATGTCCGTGGGCAAGTGAGTCACAAAATCCATCGTGGATAGTGTCTTCACTACTCAGCATCGTCATTTGAGAGTCCCATCGACCTCCGGTGCTCATGCCTTACCTGCCACATGAGATATCACATACAAATTCCAACGCTTCATCCCTCCGCAATATTGGTGACGAAGATCACGTACATCTTCTGCGGTCAGCCGATGCATGCAACAAATCAGAGCATTGAACTCCTAAGGATCTTCTCTCAGATCTATCAACTGGGGAACCACAACCCGCCCCCATAATCGAAGACTATCATCCTGTGTGAACGCCCAACTTCACTAGTACCTAACTGTACCCGGTCCCTGATGGACACTATCTATGCGTCCTGCCCTTGAGGCTCAATCACTCTGCTTAGTAGGGTAGACGTAGCCATTAAACTCCCAACACTTTAAGCCCGATCAATCGCGTGACTATATAGTCCAAACCGTCCCACAACTCGAGCATCTGCCACTGTGAAGCTATACTACATAGCTAGTACTCCCTGACTTTCGATCGAGTATCAGCCACCACATTTATGCTAATAGGATGGTAATGCAAGGTGAAATCATAATCCTCTAAAACTCCATCCACTGCTCATGTCGAGGTCCCGCCAGAAAATACACTTGACTCTGCATCCCTGAAAATGATTTCAAATCTCATCATAATGAAGGCTACGATCTTTATGTAAAGATACTACCAGCCAACTCCTTGTCATGGGTAATTCGCCATAATTCTTCAACCGCTGAGAACCGTAAGCTAATACTTCCGCATCGATCAAACATCCAATACCCTTCAGGCATCACAATACACCACATCCGCCCCTTCCGAGACTATCAGAATAAGCTGAAGTAAGCCCTTTCAATTCCTCTGAATGCCTTCACATGTCATTCCACTAAAACTGACTCGTCGCCAGACCTATCAGAGTCGCCAGTCGAGAAATCCCTCAATGAACCTCCTCAGAATTCCGACAATCCTAAGAAACCACGACTCAAGACTAACTTCGCCTCTCCTAACCCATAACAACCTCAACCTTCTCAAGGCCCATCGACACACCGGCCGACACCACGTACCCCAAGAATCCCTTCCTCACAAGCTAAAACTTGCACTTACCGAATCAGCGTGATAACCACTGTTCTCAGAGGCCTCGAGAACAATCCTCGCGATCCTCATGCCCTCCTCGACCGAGTAGATCAAAATGTCATCCACAAAGACTACGACGAACTAATCTAAGTAAGGGTTGGAATACCCTATGCATGAGATCCATGAAGGCCGCAGGTTATCGCCAACCCAATGGCATCACCGTGGAACTTGAAATGCTTCAGATTCATCGCCCCAAACGTTGTCTTAGGATGTTTGCCTCCTAACCCTCAATTGATGGTAACCGCAGCGGTTTATATTGAGGTGATCGCCTTCAAACCCGACTAAACAAATTCATCTTATCCTTTCTGGTAGCGATACCATTCGATCAACACCGCCTTTCAACTATCGGTAGTCAATGCACAGTTGAAGGGTCTTGTCCTTCTTCTTTGCAAACAGAACCGGAGCGCTCCATGGTGAAGTGCTCGGTCTAATGAAACCTTTATCCAACACTTCCTGTATTGGGACCTTGATTTCCTACAACTCAACCGGCGCCATCCTATGCAGAGTCATAGAAATAGGCGACGTACCAGGGTGTAACTCAATACAAAAGCCTACATCCCTTTGCGAAGGTAATCTCAGTAGCTCATCCAGAAAAACATCCTCATACTCGCAAACTACCCGAGGCAGATCCAAATCCTGTCTCACCTTGTCCTCCATGGTAAGGCTTGCTAGCCAGCCCATTAACTGCTCGTGCCACCTGGAGTCGTACATAGTCTGGGGTAAAGCATCATGTCATTCCTTGAAACGAATACGCCCGTTCAGGTGTAGGCGGTGTAACCCTCCCAATGATCACACAATCAATGACGACTGCGTGTACACCTTCCTAAGGATGACATCAAACTCGACATGTCCATGACCCAGTCCATATGAGAATCTGAGATCTCTAACTCGCAACCTTGACATATCAGATCCACACTCACTAGTTCCTAGGGGAGAACTCACATGCAACGGCTTTTCCAAGGTCTCAACCTCTAAGCCAAATTCTCTCACACATGATGCAGCAATAAATGAATGCGATGCACCATAATCAAACAATATCCTTGCCCATAGGCGAGATAGTAGAAACATACCCTGTATAACTAACTGATCTGATGGCTTAGTCGGTGGTACAACTACGTAGATACGCTCCTGGGTCCTTGAAGTCCCGGCTTGTGAGCCCTGTCCTCGACCTCAACCCATACTCTGGCCTCTCTAGCCTGCTTGTGACATGGTAGGTGCTTGTACTGCACTCTGAGGCTGATATTGGTCCCTTTGGCCCATGTTGGGGTAAGAAGGAACATACTGCGTTGGTGCACGTCCCACTAATGACTGGGATTGAGGTGTTCAGGAAATTTCTGATCCCTGCTCAGCGGGCAACCTGCCTATGTCCGTGCTGATGGCAATGGAACATGTCTTCGGTCCTGATTGGCTAGGAGCTTTGATATGGCCTTGGCCCTGATAGTCGTGGCCTTGATAGCCTCGCTCTTGTCTCGAACGCCGCGGAATTGTGCTTCTCTCGCTTTTCCCAACTAGAAGAAGACTCGACCTCCTTCATTTTTTTTACTAGCACCCGCATCTCGGATGCTCCGTGCATCATCTATCTCTTTCTCTATGGCCATGGTCGTCCTAACCATAGAGTCCATGTCTTGTAGGAGAAATTCTACAATCTTGCCCCGGATGAACTTAGCCACGTATTCCATCACTGTCATCGTTCCTTGCTTTAGCTCTAGGAACTCCCGGGCCTTTGCATATCTAGCAGTTGCCGAAAAATACTTGCTCATAAAGAGCTCATGGAACTCTACCCAAGTCATTGCCTCTAAGTCCCTCGAGGTCTTGATCCAATCCCACCATACTTGGGATTCACCCTCTAGCTGGAAAGTCGCTAGTCGTATCTTTGTTGCATCGAGGTGATTTCCATAGCCTCCAATATCTTTTCAACCTGTCGGATCCAATGGTTAGCCACCATCGGATCCCCTCCTCCCGTGAATGTCGGAGGATGATGTGGCTTAAACCTCTAGAGGTTATTTGACCCTCCCTGACCCCCAGCTGCACTAGCTTGTGAAATACTGGTAAATGCAGCGCCCATAGCCTCTATAAAGGCATGTTGGTAAAAAACAGGCGATGGTTGGCTATCGCCTTGTGGACGACCTCTATGTCCTCGTCCTTAACTTGCCATCTACACATGTCAAATGGAAATAGGGTTATCAAATTTCTATCTTAGTCTAACTAGTAGTGCACATGCCAACCACTAATAGACTCTATCATCATGAACTACACTGTTCATCCCTTTTTCCTTAGTGGTGAAAATTACCAAACACGAATACAATTCAATTCAATTCTCGAACTATCATGTTCATTTTGTTTTCCGAACCCCTAAGGTTATGTTTTCTAACCCTAGTGTTCCATATACAATCGACCATGTATATATTCACACAAATCACCACACATATCACACAACATGTTAAGCACAAAACACGCAACACACAACAATGCATGATTTAGACCCTTTTTTCCCATCAAGTCCTAGGTATTTGTATACCTAAGCCCAACACCAAGTTGTGATGCATGTCTATCAGGCCCTAGGTATTTATATACCTATGCTCTGATACCAAGTTGTGATGCCCCAAATCCCGGGGGTCATTTTTTTTTTTTTTGGCTCTTGGAAAGTCCGTTGAAGCGGAATCTACCATTTGCGACATGTCTGTAGTCGCGTCGCAACCCGGTGCGCACGAGTTCTCACATTGCTTGTGTAGTGCCCGAGTATCGTCTGCGGCGCCAGATCCCTCATTTGCCGCGTAAATCGTGATGTCTGCGCCCCGAGTATTGTCGTTGTGCGCCCTGGCCCTGTCATGCACGGCAGAGCTCTCTATCGTGCGCGTTTGCTTGCCGTGTGCGCCCAGCATCGACATGCCAACCTTGTCGTAAGCGTATTTGTTCTGTTCACATGAAGAATTCCATGTCACAGGAAATTCACTTCGCGATAAATCTCATCGCGATAACATGGCTGTGGGAAGTTTGTCGCGATAGAGAAATCTCTATCGCCACAAAACAACTAGGTGAAGTTTGTCGCGACAGAGAAATCTCTATCGCGACAAAACAACTAGGTGAAGTCTGTTGCGATAGAGAATTCTCTGTTGCGACAAGACTCCTCATTTGGGCCTGCCTCGATCGAGTGCGTGCCCAGGGCGTGTCATTGCGTGCCCAGCCCTCTCACGCTAGCTCTATCGTGTGAGGCAGAATTTTCTGTCGCAGCCAACTCTGTCACGACACAAATTGTCTCTATCGCGATATAGTTTCTCCTTGTCTTGGATAGCTTTATTGAGACATAGAAATACTCTGTCATGATAGAAATTTTCCCTACACTGGCTAACTTTGTCGCGACACTAAATTCACTACCTAAGGCCAAATCTTGTCGCGACACTACACCCTGTCGCGACATGGAACCAGAATTCTCTGTCACGACAGAAACCCGAAAATGGGCAGTAGCCTACTCTTTTGCATTTTCACACTTCAGCCCGGCTCGATACATTTCATGCATTACTACTGCCTTTATATAAATTCCACAAGCAGTAAAAACCTGGGAACTCTATTAACACTACACTAAACAAGTCCGGAAATAATTTTTTATTTCAAAACTTCTCATTTACATATAGGAAACTGGATATTCTATCCAGAATATTGAAAAATACATAAATAGGCCACAATCCGGCCTTTCTCACAACTAATCTCTTAGATGTGTTTCACCCCTCGGTGTACCTCCAGTACCTGAAAATATTTTCCCACGACAGAGTGAGCAATGCCCAGTAGATGAATTCTCCTACAAGAGCAACTCCCCACCTAAGTGTACATGCAATGGAAAACACACACATTCTAGTAAAAGTATGCATATTCATACTTGAATGTCTACATGCCCTGCCCCATGTCTCGAGTCCTCACCGACTCCCTCACATATGCATTTGTCATGTATGAAAAACTGTTTTCAAAACAAAAGGTTTTTGTTTTTGAAAACTCATTGGTCAATCTCCGATATTAAAATTTATTAGACAACCCTCCGATATAATTTAGTAGACATATTCCGACAAATATTTTGTGGACAACCCTCGATATAATTTAGTGGACATATTCCGACAAATATTTTGTGGACAACCCTCTGATATAATTTAGTGGACATACTTCGATAAATATTGTTGGACAACCCTCTGATATAATTATAGGACCCGAGAAAATTCCAATTTTCTCGAAAAAGGGCAAAATCGTAATTTTGGTAAAAATAAAAAAATTTTCTAGATCTTGGATGAAAAAACAGACTTCACCGTTGGAATCGTCTTGCGAAATCTAGCTACCACGTCGAATTTCGTGGCGAATTAAAGAGACGTCGAAATTTGCGTTTTTGAGGCATGTCGGTGCTCCGGGTTGTGGCCGTGGAAATGACATGTGATGTGACAAAAGTCACCTATAACATGTAATCATGTGACACATGTTTCATGAGTAGAGAGAGGATGAAAATGGGTGGCCGAGATAGTGCCAAGTGTCAAAAATCCAAGACTTGAGGACATGAAAGGTATTAATTGAATGTTTAATGAGGAAAAAGACAAAAACTTACATAGTGTCATCTTCTCCTTCATTTGAGCACAAATCGTGCAGTAGGCTGGAGGTGTGAGATGCAGTGGCTGGAAATCAGATTTTTTTAGAGAGAGAGAGAACACTTTCTCTCTAGGATTCCGGCTAATCGGACCGTCGGTTCTCGACGGAGCAAGAAGTAAAGTTGCTCTACGCGGCGAGGGCTACCCGTGGGCACCAATTTGGTGGAGTTCCGACAACTCCAAGAGGTAGGAATCTTTTCCTACTTGCGTTAATCTTTGGCTAAGTGAAGGATCCCGACCCGGATTAACCTCATGAACACGGGGACCTCCCGACACTCCAACGGATATAGAAATTTTTCCTCAAAACATTCCCAAATCAAAATCCATGGAGGCGAACCCCTTTACAATCCTTAACATATTTTTTAGAAAATAATGCGAAGTGAAGTGGTAATTTTTTTTTCTTTTCATTCCTTTTTTTTCAAACACTTAGATTTTATTTTCCAGAAAATCGCGGAAGTTTTCTACATTTTTGGACTTTCCCGAATTTACAAAACCCGATAAAAGCATTTAAAAACACTTCTAAACCCGATTTTCAACTTCCATATTAGGACTCACCAAGTCCACAACCCAATCAACACAATATTCATACATATACATTTATTTACTTCAAATCATCAAAACATTCAAACCTTAGCTAGAATTCCATGCATTTTATCAAAAAATTTGGGATTTAAAATGAGCAGCCTCACGTACCTCATGCACTTGAGGATCAGAAAGCGCATAGTTCCTTTTCAAAATGTATACATATATACCTATATACATGACAAAATATTCAACATATACAATATGCAAAATATTTATACAATACGGTTCCTGAGACGTCGTCTCTCGATGGCTCGACTCAACTGCCGCGAGGGTTCTGCAGTCCTTTTTGTCTCGGTTCCTGAAAATGGTTTTGAAACATACGAAAAAGAATGAGCTAAAGGAGCTCAGTGAGTGTACATTTTTATTTAAATAACATTTTCAGTATATAGCAAAGTAATAAATACTTATACAATTAAAAATCAATTTATGCCTTAAACTTTCTTTCTTTCTTTCTTTCTTTCTTTCTGATGGAACCCAGGGGATAAACACAGAACGGTTTCGGTGCGACGGTGAATGATCTCATTCGATGCCACTCTGGCTGGGCTCACGCTTTGCATAGGGTTCAGTCATAGCACTTTATCACGTGTAGGGATATTACTCTAAGCACCTATTTCCTCCCTCGATTTAGTAACCTATAACTACCCTCTAAATCCTTGCGCTTAAAGTACCTCGCCGTACTCCGGTCATAACAGTCATATAGGGTTAGGGTAACCATCAATAAAACCTTTCTTCAAAATACATTTCTAAATCCATTTAAACACACTTTACTTTATTATTTATACATTTGCATTCTTTACACATTTTTAAACTTTCTAATGCATAACACATGCATACATATATAATTTAATATAAATATATATATATTGATGCAAGATAAAACATTTCCGTATGCCTTAACATTTTATACAAACATTTCCATTAAACTTTTCAGTTTAACATTAAAACCATTCACTTTTAAAACTCAATTGTCAAAAATATCATTTTACACTCGTTCAAGCTCAATCCCGCTTGCTTCCCATTAATTCCGTTTCCCGTCCAGTAGTCATACCACCTTTTTTGAGAAAACCCGCAAACTACGTGCCATACTTCATTTTAATCCATATACACATTGTTTAAAGCCAAATAAACAAATTACCCTTGAGCACTAAAAAGACCACTCATTTTGTAACCTTTTCCAACAATACTCTATAGACTTTATGACTAAAATTAATTATTCAAACGGTCTTCAAAATTATGAAACTCTTCAGATCAATCCTTTATATATCCAATGACATCTGTTTAAATTTTCAATTTAAAATTCATACTCTAAGGCCCTCGACCACATAACCTGAGATTCTGACATGTTTTTTGATGCCAACTTGGTTAACTCCTTGAATCACCTATTGTTATCCTTGATTTATAGGATCTGCTCCATAAATTGAAAATGGTTTCTTCGCTCATTTGAAGCTATGGTTATAATGTTTCTTCTCCAATTGGAATCGCTCCGATTTGGATCGCCCCAAAGCTCAAGTTATTTGTATTTTACATTTAGATGACTCAATTTGGCGAGCGGAATATGCACATAAGCTCCACTTTGATAAATTTTATGGGCACTTTGGGGTTACCATTTATGAGGCCCCACCCCTGGCCCACTTCGGCGAGGTGGTCCCACTCCACGAGCATCCCCAGCTCGCGGGGTTTCTTTCGCCTCGTGGGCCGGGCACAGGACCATGGGCTTAGATGCCCATTCGAGAGTGGTTCCACCTCAGGCGGGCTACTGGCTCGGGTGGTGAGTGGGGAACTGCGAGTGGGTATCTAAGCTCATGGTCCCAGTCTGCCACCAGGTAGCATTGTGAATAGTGAGAGCGCCTCGAATGGGTATCTAAGCTCATGGTCCCGGGTTCGAGGCTCACGGGAGGCGAAGAGCCCGTGTTTAGGGGATGGCACGTAGTGGGACCACCCCTCGTTGGAGTGGGCGGGGGTGGGGCCCTTGTATAAAGGCGCCTTTTTTGTAAGGGCCCCACCCCTTGGCCCACTCCGGCGAGGTGGTCAGCTCCACGAGCTATAGGGCATGTCCGGCTATACTTCTTTCGCCTCCGTGAGAGCTCGAACCCAAGACCAAAGGGACATATTGAAATGGGGAGCACTCTCACTACCAACTGGGCTACTAGCTCAGTTGGTAGTGGGAACTACCTCGAATGGGTATCTAAGCTCATGGTCCCAGGTTCGAGCCCACGGAGGCGAAAGAAACCCCTGTGAGCTAGGGGGATAGCCTGTGAGTGGGACCACCCCTCGTCGGAGTGGGCCAGGGGGTGGGGCCCTTACACCATTTGCATGCACTTCCTTCAGATAAAATTTTACCCTAGAAGTCTATTTTACCCAGAATTTTGAATCACTCAATTTGGATGAGTGAAACTCCGCTTATGGCCAAAACACTACAACCATACCTAAAATAGAGCAAAATCGGTGAAATTTACCTGACTCACCTTCGATCCGTATTTAGGAGCCTTAGAGCTACAATTTTATGTAGTCCCTTCTATACATTTGTAGCCCTATATCTTATGGTTCTTTACCAATTATAATCAATTCATTTGGATGATTCTAGCAATCTATAGTCGAAACAAAAAGCAGGGTTTCTGAAATTTTGTGACATTCCTTTTACTTTACAACATGATCTTAATTCCCTCAATTCAAATCTCTTTTCTTTTCTAACCCAATTCCAATGCATTTCTAGAGTTAATATTCACCTAAAACATGGAAATTACCAAACTACCCTTGACCCCTCTCATTTCCATTTTGGCCGAATTATGCACAAACCATATTCAATTTTTGTTCTTCCATTTTCTTCATTCTAATCACTCCAATCTAATGCCTTATACCTCAATTTCACTAATCCATAACCAATTTCAACATGTCATACAAAATGCACTATCAAACCCTAACCATCACTCACTTTATTTCTCAAACCCTAACCTAATCCATTTCTTTCTCATTTTATATCAAAATCATCATGATTCAACCTTAAATACCACAAATCCCAACGTCAATCTGAGAAAATCGAGGCATTAAGTATGAAAACTATAAAAATCAACTTTCCCACCATTAGAAACTTACTTGTTTTCTTGGAGTTTTCCTTGGCTTTTCTCTCTTTGCTTCACAACTTGGAGATCACTTGGAAAGCTTGAATGAGGAGAAAAATCACATCTCATACCTTGGCCCTACACTTTTTCTTCTTCCTTCTCTTTTCTTTCCTTTCTTTTCTCTCTTTTCTTCTCTCTTTTCTCTCATGGCCGAGCTCTCCCCTTTTTGAGCAACTTTAAATCTCTTAATTTAGATTTTGACTCCCACTTGCCAAAATTGCCCTTGAACCAAATAATCTCATTTGTCCATTCTCATGAGTCACTAACCCTAACTTAAAATTTTTTGATTGGCTCTTGTGTCCAAGAATTTCATTGGTCCATTCTCATGATATTTTAATCATAACTTAGCCATTAAGAAAGGTTTTAATTGGCTCTCACAAGAAAATATCTCACTTATATCAGATTTTCACCTTATACTGCTTTTATACCGATTAAATTTCAAAAATATTCCATGGTCGTCTAAACTTCAAATTGACCATGAAATATTCTAATTAAATCCTTCACATTGGATTCCAGGCTTTGAAATCACCGAAATAGGATTTAAAATCATTAAAATCGTAAATCCGGATAATAGCGTATTATTATCCGAATTACGTTAGGATCACCTGAAAACTATTCAAACGGACTCCGTTTCACTCC
Organism: Tetrastigma voinierianum; assembly: GCA_016808115.1. Classification (NCBI taxonomy): domain Eukaryota; kingdom Viridiplantae; phylum Streptophyta; class Magnoliopsida; order Vitales; family Vitaceae; genus Tetrastigma; species Tetrastigma voinierianum. The sequence continues at coordinate 922,318 of JAEQBH010002373.1, forward strand.
GTTTCAGTTTCGTTAGACTCTATGATTTATTCCGGACATTTTTGTATTTTATTTAATTTAGAAAAATTTCGGTCTTGAGCTCAATTTCGATCAGGAAATGCGCTGTCATAAATCTCTATTCTCTTCTAAATATCGGTTCAAAGTCATAGGAGCCCGAAATTTCTTAAAATTCCTTTAAACCCCCTCCATCTTGGATATAATAAGAAAATCACTATTTCTTATGGCATTCGGTGAAAATTTCGAAAAATTTCACTTTATGCCCAATGGCGTCTAGGAGCGTTCTAAATTCTAATCACCCACCGTTTCTATCATTGGACCTCTAATCGAGTTCAAAACTACTATTATAACATTGATCGGGTTGGGGTTTTACACACAAAGCCCATGTAAATGGTTAGGAAGGAATGTTAAAGGCTTGTTTTTAGCCGTAAATTCGGTCTCAAAGCTTTGAGTAGAACAGGAGAAAATTCCTATTTTGTGGCACGTGAGCAGTAACTGAGGTTTCCTTGTTCACGTGAATAGTGACGGGAAATTATTTTTTGTGTGAAATGTGTTTGGTTAGGTGATTCAAAATGAATTGCTCGTGTTTTGATTGAATTAGCCCATGTGAGCTAATTTTGATGTAATTGATTGTGAATTTGCTTAACATGTTTTATATGATTTAATTATGTTAATATATATGCATGTGAATATATTAGCATGAATGTGTTGGAATTGACATCATGCATTCCATATGCACTGGGGCACCCTAGAGTATTAGGAGTGAGCGCATGACATGAAATGAAAAGAAAAACGAACATGGTTGCGAAAGGAATTTTAATGGATGATTTTCTCGAGAATTGTGTTGGGAGATGGTCCAACAATTACACGTCGGAGGAGCCCATGAATTGTTTAGGAAGGTTCTCCAACACATTCGCCTCGGAGGGTAGTCTAATACTTTTATCGAAACTCGGTAGTGTGTTTTCGAGAACAACAAGTTTTGTTTTGAAAACTGTGATTTTACTCGCATTCGGCTTAGGCATATGTGAGTGAGTCGGTGAGGACTCGGGACATGGGATTGGTCATGTAGACATTCGAGTAGGTTCATGTAATTGCTTGAATGTGATTATTTGCCATGCATGTGCACTTAGGTGGGGAGTAACCCATGTAGGAAATTTTCTCTACTGGGTTTTGCTCACCCTGTCGAGGGATCACCATTTTAGGTATAGGGAGCAATCGGGAAGGCGACACTCATTAGAGGCCGTTTGAGAAGAAAGTCGGGTTGTGGCTTTGGTAGTTATCTTGTATACATGTATTAAAATTCTAAGGTTTAATATATGTTGTATTAAGAGTAATGTAAAAACTCTTGAACCATGATATATATTTGGTTGGGATATATTTTGATGAGTATTGATCACGAGAGGCCAAGAGGCCATTATTTACGCATTTGGACCTTGTGTGAGTCGTTGGCCATATGGTTGGGACAGGTTATGTACCTTGGGGTAGAGCTCCGTACAAAGGAGACTCTTTGCCCCGATTTTGGTGAGTGGTGTCGGGTTGCAGAGCATTCCCATGAAGTGTCCGCGGGTTGACGGGTTGTCAACGGACACCCCGGGTTTGGGGCGTCACAACTTGGTATCGGAGCTTAGGTTTATAAATACCTAGAGCTTAGTGTCAATAAGTTAGGTATACGATTACCTAGGACTTGATGGACACGAGTTAGATCACACATTCCTTGTACACTTTGATGATTGATGTGTGATGAATTGTTGTGTATGAATTGTGATTGAAATTGTATGCTTGGTGAATTGAATAGGAATGATGTTGAACACTAGGGTTTAGTGTGAGAACAAGTGTTTGAGAAATTTTGGGCAAATAGTCCAGAATTAAATGAAAAAAAAAATGACGTGGAGAATTTTTTTTTTTTTTTTTTTTGATTTTACGATTATTAAAGAAATGGAAGAAGAAAATAAATAAAAATAAATTTTAAGAAATTTATTTGGTTTCTTGAAAATGAAAAAATATATATATATATATATATATATATATATATATATATATATATATTTTTTTTTTTTTTTCTTTGATAGTTTTCAAATGCATTTGAAATGAAAGAAAAAAAATGAATGAGAAAAAAAAAAAAGAAGAGAAATCTGGTTGTAGGCTCCCTCTTTGAATAGCTTGCCATTTGTAGCATCTGCTTTGGGTCCGATATACGAGTTGTATCGTGACCGCGAGAGAACTAGGAAGCGGGCACAGGGCGGCCGAGTACGACCACGACCCGACCACGCCCGTGATTATTTAGGGAGGGCTGCTTGTCTGTTGCAGGAGGGAAGGCGCGACCACGACGAACAGACTGTTTGGGGACTATGTCGCGATACAATATATCGTATCGTGACAGACGTGCGGCTTGGCCTCTGGTTTATGTCTCAATACGGGCGACCGCGGCCAGGGAAGAGCGAGACAGACGCGGGCTGCGTCTGGCGGGACCGCAGCGCCGCGGCGCGGCGACACGAGACCCGCGATGTTTGCTGAGCCTCACGACCGCGGCCAGCGGGCTTGCGGCGGGCGGATTAGCCCGCGACACGGCGAGGGACTCTACGGCCTGGCCCAGGGGGCGATACGACCTGCAGCGCTGTGCGCGCCCGCGACCTGGCCTAGCTCGCGGGCGTCTTGCGCGGCACAGGCGTAGTGGGCGTGCAGCTTGGGTTCTGGGTGTGCACTTGGTGCACCCAACCCAGTTTTGGACTCAGTGCACTGTTTGGATCACTGTTCATGAACACTATTCACAAGATTTTTTCAAAATTTTTTTTAAATAAAATAAAAATAAAGTGAAATAAAATCTTTTAAAATAAAATTTTCTAAAATAAAATTTTTGTTGTTGATTTTGATTTGATATGTGGAATTTATTGTCTTGCGTTTCCTAAGAATGTAAGGACATTGTGTATGAAATGTTTTCTGATATTTGAATAGTGTCTCGGGGCTATGGTTACGCCTTAGAATGCGTATTAGAGGATTAACTTGCCATTGCGGTGTAGATGGTTGAGTAGCGGGAAGGGCGTAGAAGTCATCCACGAGTGCTGGTCGGGCATCATTAGCTTTGAACCGGGCCTTTCTTGAAGGCCGTGGGATATGATCGTCACTATCGCACAGGCATGTGCAATAGTGAGCCAGGGTGGGTTAAACGACCTCCAGCGTTTAGAAGCACATCGTCCTCCAATGGTTAGAGGAGGAGTAGACTCTAGGGTTAGGACGACTATGATCACAGAGGATGAAGTAGACGTTATGCAAGGCATCCAGGATATGGGTGCTGGTACTAAGAGGAAGGGAGATCAACCTTCTTCTAGTTCGGGAAAGAAGCAGAAGGCTTTGGGTTTGCAAGGGTTCTAGAGCCCCGGTTATCCTGGCCAGGGACGAGCTAGGGTTGCTAGACGGGCAGGACAAATGTTATGTTTCACTGCCAGCAGCCCGGACATATGAGGAGGGATTGCCAGAGACAGGGATCCCAGGGTTTTGGGACAACTCGGTCCCAGTTAGCGGTAGGACGGGAGAGGACACAGTTTGTTCCTCCACCCCCTAGTATGGATCAGGGGAACCAGTATCAGTTCCAGGGTGCCACACCAGCACCTAGTACCGTGGAAGCGGTCGTATAAGCCGGGACGGGCGTGGAGTCGGGGTCGACCACGAGTTTTGGTAGAGTTCGGTCGGGCTAAGGCGGGAGGACGATGTTACCATTCTTTGCCCGGCTGGGGGCATATGGGGCGAGATTGTCTAGAATGAAGATCTCATGAGTACAATGGTGGCGTTCGGACAGCGGATAAGTAAGTGTGATTTTCCTGTGCCACTTGTTACCTAGAGTAGCGTTTGAATTGGATGCATCATGTTCATTCATTAATGCATCTTGTGTGATAGGTTTGGGCATAGGGGTTGAGGCCATTAGAAAAACCATAATATGAGGGAAATTCTTCCCTAGGATGTAGGGTGAGAGTTGGTCAAATGTGTCGAGATCAGGAGTCAGGGATCTCAGTGATTCTGCTCATGGTGGACCTTAGGGTGGTAGACATATTGGGTGTTGATGTCATTCTTGACATGGATGAGTTGGTATCGCGGGTTGTCGATACTTAGGACCTTAGCCGGGTTGTCATGCAGGCACGGTCATGGAGTTGGGTGAGGTTACATATGCACGTGGTTGGATGCGCATGTGCGTGGAATTTCGGGACGAAATTCTTTTTAAGGAGGGGAGAATGTAAGACCCGAGAAAATTCCAATTTTCACGAAAAATGGCAAAATCGTAATTTCGGTAAAAATCTGAAAATTTTCTAGATCTCGGATGACGAAATGGACTTCCCCATTGGAATCGTCTCACGAAATCTAGCTACCACGTCGAATTTCGTCGAATTCCGAGATAGTTGGGTGCGTTTTGAGTACTTAGAATTATCAGTGCCTTAAAACGACATCATGATGTGATGAAAGTCACCTACCAACATGTACTTATGTGACACATGTTGCATGAGTAGAGAGAGGATGGAAATGGATCATTTGAGATAGTCTTGCGAGTAATCAAAATCGAGACTTGAGGACATGGATGGTATTAATTGAATATTTAATGAGGAAAAAGACAAAAACTTACATAGTGTCATCTTCTCCTTCATTTGAGCACAAATTATACGTTAGAATTTTGGAGGTGTGAGATACGGTGGGTGAAATCTGATTTTTAGAGAGAGAAGGCACGCTTCTCTCTAGGATTCGACGATCGAATCGTCGGTTCCTCGGCCAGACGAAGTAAAGTTGCTGCGCGGCAGGGCTGCGCGTGGGCGCGATTTTAGTGGAGTTCAACAACTCAAGAAGTAGGGATCTTTTCCTACTTGCGTTAATCTTTGGCTAAGAGCCATGTAAGTAGTTGAATGTTTTGAGGCTTGTTTGGCCAAAAGTGGTCGAGTCTCAAAAGCTTTGAACGAGTGGAGAAAATTCTATTTTTGTGGCGGTGAGCGATGGCAGGGTTTCAACATTCCACGTGAATAGTGACCACGAAATTATTTTTTTGTGTGAAAATGTGTTTGGTTGAGTGATTCAAAATGAATTGCTTGTGTTTGTTAATTAACCCATGTGAGCTAATTTTGGTGTAATTGATTGTGAATTTGCTTAACATGTTTTATATGATTTAATTATGTTAATATATATGCATGTGAATATATTATCATGAATGTGTTGGAATTGGCATCATGCATTCCATATGCACTGGGGCACTCTAGAGTATTAGGAGTGAGTGCATGACATGAAATGAAAAGAAAAACAAACATGGTTGCGAAAGGAATTTCAATGGATGATTTTCCCGAGAATTGTGTTGGGAGATGGTCCAACAATTACACGTCGGAGGCCCATGGTGTTTAGGAAGGTTCTCGACACATTCGCCTCGGAGGGTAGTCAATACTTTTCTGCAGAAACTTCGGTGTAGTGTGTTTGAGAACAACAAGTTTGTTTTGAAAGCGTGATTTTACTCGCATTCGGCTTAGGCATATGTGAGTGAGTCGGTGAGGACTCGGGACATGGGATTGGTCATGTAGACATTCGAGTAGGTTCATGTAATTGCTTGAATGTGATTGTTTGCCATGCATGTACACTTAAGTGGAGAGTAACCCATGTAGGAAATTTTCTCTACTGGGCTTTGCTCACCCCGTCGAGGGATCACCATTTTAGGTACAGGGAGCAATCGAGAAGGCGGCACTCATTAGAGGCCGTTTGAGAAGAAAGCCGGGTTGTGGCTTTGGTAGTTATCTTGTATACATGTATTAAAATTCTAAGGTTTAATATATGTTGTATTAAGAGTAATGTAAAAACTCTTGAACCATGATATATATTTGGTTGGGATATATTTTGATGAGTATTGATGCAGGGGCCCAAGAGGCCATTATTTTACTCGCATTTGGACCCTGTGTGGTCGTTGTATATGGTTGGGACAGGTTATGTACCTTGGTGCAGAGCTCAGTCACAAAGGGAGACTGCTGCCCGATTTTAAATGAGTGGTGTCGGGTTACCCGACATTCACGAGTATTCCGCGGGTTGACGGGTTGTCAACGGACACCCCGTGTGTACGGGGAGCTCTACCCAAATACAAACCTGTCCCAATCAACATCTAAAGATATATACATGAGTATAAACAGCCACTTGGGCCATAAAATGGCCTCGTCAAATAAATCCAGTATATCAAATAGTTTCAAGAGTTAAAAGTTCACTCTTATACAACACATATTAAAAGTTTACAACGTTCTAATACATGTATTCTAAAACACCAAAGCCACAACCCGACTTTCTTCAGTATCGGCCCCTAGGAAGAGCCGTCTTCTCGAGCGCCCCCTGTACCTGAAAAATAATATCCCTCGACAAGGTGAGCTATCGCCTAGTAGTGGAATCACCCTAAATGAGTTACTCTCCACCTAAGTGCATATGCAATGCTCCAATGAAAACATACATTCAAGTAAATGTGTGGTCCTACTTGAATGTCTACATGATCAACTCCTTCTCAGTCCTCACCGACTCCTCACACTTGCTAAGCCGTATGAGAAACATTAATTTTCAAAACAAAGATATTTGTTTTATATTTATGAACTGACCCTCCGATATAAGTAGTGGACCGACTCAGTATTTCTATTTAATGAATGACCCTCGGAGTGTACATATCAATTGGGCCGACTCAGGCGATTGACATTTATATGGACTACCCTCCGATAATTATTGTGTCCCAATTAACCCTCCCGAAACCATGCTCTCGAGAATCACCTCATGTGCACTCACTCCTATTGTTTAGGGTGCTCCGGTCGTATGGAATGCATGATGCCATTTCAATACAAATTATATAACACATGCAAATATATCATAAATACGTATATTTAAGTAATTTAAATTACACAAACATGTTATGCAATTTCACAATTCATTACACCAAATTATACGTGGAGCTGAGTGGCAGCCACGAGCAATTCAATTTGAATCCACTCTGGAAGGCGAGAGCACATTTTCATAAAATTAATTCATGAACACTATTCCGTGAGCGGTGAAACCCTCGGAGTTCTTGTTCACGATTTATTTCCCACATTACATTTCCACACAATTCAAGCCATTTAGGCCTCATACCATCAACACAAGATTTATTTCACTTAAATTCAGCAAAATAAACACCCAAACAGCCCTACTGCAGTCGCGAATTTGTGTATTTTGGAAACTCCATAAAATTTCACACTTCGGTCCCGAGTTTTTGGGACCGATCAAATGCGTTGAGGCCTCAGCCAACCGAAACATCCAAAAACACTTAGAGGCAAAATTATGAACAAGTAGGATGAAACCCCTACCTCATGGAACTAATCGAAAACTCCCAAAACCCGATGCCTTCGTAGGCCTCACCGCCTAGAGCGACTTTCCTTCTTGCTCCGAAGAATTCCATTGTCGGATCGCCCGGAAACTTAGAGAGAAGGTACACCTTCTCACTCTAAAAAATGAAATCTCCAGCTACTGGACCAATTTTCCAGTTCTCCTCACGTTTTTGGCTCCTTTTACAATTTGAGAAGACAACACTATTTGAAGTTTGTCTTTTCCTCATTAAATTTCCAAATGACATCCATGTCCCTTCTTTCCCCGAGTTTGACACTTGGCACTATCACCGGCCCGTCGTTTCCGCCGTTTCTCTACTCATGCAGGCGATGGCACATGAGTACATGTTATATGTGACTTTTTGTCACATCAAAGAAGTCGTTTTGCGACGCGCGATACGCGATGCGCCGAAAAGCATGTAAATTTATTTGTCTCGGAGTCGACGAAATCGGCGTGTCAGCCATTATGAGTCATGAGATCTAGAGAATAAATTTTGGATTTTTGACGAAATACTATTTCCATTTTCGAGAAAGTGAAATTTCTTGGGTTTACACCGGATTTGGGGCGTCACAATTTGGTGAAACCGTATTATGCGCTCGCGCTGTTTGTGCGATGTGTCGTATAAAATGCAACGTACCATTTCATGCGATTCATGTTACATGCATAAGAATTACCATACAGCATAATAAATCATGGATAATTATAATTTTTATATAATTTACATCCATCATAAATTCCATTTCAATACATCCTGAAGCATATATTAACGTGATTTTCTGGCTTGACATGTTATTCAATTTTTATGATAACCGCAACGGCACACACCTTTGTCCCGGTGCGAAAGCAGTCCGAAAATTTGATTGTTAAGGTTCTAAAATTTTGGGATTGAGCGATGAAAGGTATTCACGGTGAAACTAATGCCATTAAATGACTCTTAGACCAAAAGTAACCAAGGTAGGAGAGGAGCCTCTGCTCTTGGGGACTGGCGAAAACCAGGATTCGTACCCCCTTGAAGCTCTCGTGGGTAATAGAAGAACTTTGTCTTTTCTTTCAGAGCCAGCCAAACGATCAGATCTTATTAAAATCCCAGGAGAGAGGAGAAGCTTCTCACTCCTCTTCTCTTCTTCTTTATTTTCTTCTCTTTCTTTTTCTTTTTCCCTCCTTTTCCCTCTCCCCACATAATTTTTCCCATTTGCTCAAGTGGGAAGTCTCCTCCTTGCCACATGTCTCTTCCTCATTGGCTTTATTTTCTCTCACCTTATCCTCTTATCCAAAATCTTGGATTTCCTTCCTCTAAGGGCTTGACACATGGCCTCCATGGGTCCCCTTTAGACCTTCCCTTCTTTGTTTGACTCATCTCTCCATTTGACACATGGCTTTAAATGAAGTAAATTCAATGAAGTCTTAGTGGCAGTGTAGGTCACGCCGGCATTGAAATTCGCCGATCTCGGAATCAGGTGAAATTTGATTGGGTAACTTCGTTGTGAGATGATTCCCAGCAGTGAGAATCCGTTTAAATCGTCGAGATCTAGAAAATTTCAGGGTTTTCAGCGAAATTGCCGTTTACCATTTTTCTCGGGTTTTACACATAATTTTTCTTAAAAAAAAAAAAAAAAGAAAAAACACATATGATAACTTTTTATTTAGGGGGTGTATTGGATTATGACTTTTATGGAATTACAAAGGTTATAAAAATCATGGTGTATTGGAATCATGGTGTATTGGATTACAATTTTCAAAGACTCTATAAAAGTCATAGTGTATTCGATTAAGATTCTTTACAACTTTAAAAAAGTCTGTAAAAGTATTGGTGTATTCGATTAAGACTTTTTAAGACTTTAAAAAAGTCTATAAAGGTCAAGGTGTATTCAATTACAACTTTTATAGACTCTCTAAAAGTATACATGTATTGAAAAAGTCATTGACTCTCATAGACATAAGACTTTTAATTACTTTTAATGATTTTTCTAATAAAAGTATAAATACTTACCCTTTAAAATTATCTTGCTCTTTTCCGAAAGATTTGAAATGAATTTTTCATTAAGTGAGTGAAGCCAATCAGATTGTTTAAAGGTAATGGTTTAACCCTAGATCTATTCATATTATAATAATTTGATTAATTTGATTTTTAAATTTTACTATGATATTTTTTTTTTGTGGTTAAAAAAATCTTAAGTAGTTCATATTCTATTCCTAGTTAAACTCATACAAATTTTTTTTAATCCTATTTTGATTAGATAATTTTAAGAACTAATTATTCCTAAAAGTTATATGCCTATTTTTTTTAAGAACTAATTTTTTAATCCTAAAAGTTAGATCCTAAAAGAATCAATTATTCCTAAAAACTCATACGATTCTTAGAATTAGATAATTTTTTAATTCTTCATATTCTAAGAACTAAAAAGTTAAAAAAATATGATTTTTCCTAAAATTAGATACGAATTATTATTATTTTTAATCGTTTTACATGCAAATATGATATTTTAAGAACTAAAAATATTATAATCGTTTATATATATATATATATATATATATATATATATTAGAATCAGAATCGAGATACAAATTTGATATTTTAAGAATTAAAAATCTAATATATTTTTTAGAATCAGAATTTTATTCAAATACATCTTCTTGTTTTATTCAAAATAGAAATCAAAATCAAAATTATAATGACACACTCACTCCCAAATGTATATTAATATATGGTTCACCACGATTTTCATTTACCATCTATGAAGAAAGAACAGTTGAGGAAGAAGACAAAGTTATATCCTCTTTCTGATCATCCCATCTTATCCTACATGGAAAAATTTGTTCTTCAAAATTCATTATCATGTTTTTTTTTAATTGTTTTCTTCTTATTGATTCATTCAGTAGAGATCTATTTGTATAATCTGAGATTTATTCATTATATTGCAAAGTTATTTGTATATTAGATTTTTTTTCACTTGAAAAACATTATTTTAAATAGCGTTGATACTTGTTTTGGACAAAATTATTTAATAAAGATATTTTATTTTTATTTATTTTTATTAAAAATATGAATTTATTCTAGTTATTTAAAGTTTATAAAAGTTTATCAATATCTATAAAAGTTTGTAAAAGTCTATCAATATCTACAAAATTCTATCAAAGTATGTAAAAGTCTTTTAAAATAAAAGTCTATGAAAGTCATCCATACATTTACAAACACTATAAAAGTTTATCAAGATCAACACAATTCTGTCAAATCTATAAAAGTCTATGAAAGTCATCCATACATTTACAAATTCTATAAAAATCTATAGAAGTCTTTAAAAATCTATCAAACTCTATAAAAGTCATTATCTTAGAAAAGTCTATAAATGTAGTTAAAAGTCTTAATCCAATACTTTGTGAGCACATATCCTTGGGGTCTGTGACAACAGATTAACTTTCGGAAACGGTGGGTGTGGTGTAACCTTCACACCATCATGTCCCATTCACCGGGATCCATAATTTAACAAAAAATCGAATGAAGTCTTCTACATGCAGGAAGCCTTCTATCAAAATACAACCTGTATAACAATACATCACAATGACCGATCCGGGCTCAATATACCACACCGAGTCATACATGCAACTATGTATTGATATGTTTATAGGAGTTCAATTATACACTCTTATACAAAATGATATATTAAAACCGATTGTTCTAATATACATATACAAATGGTCCAAAGCCACATTCGGCTTTCTTCATATGTGCGGTCTCGAATCTTGGGTCAATCACACACACTTTTACGACGTACTGAAAGGGGGTCCTACTTGGGAGTGAAGCAAAGCCTAGTAATGATATTAATCTCCTACAAGGTTACTCCCCACCTAAGTGCTCATACGGTGATCGACCAACCATACACATCAGTGAAAATGCTCTGCATGAATGTTGTATGTCATGCATGGAGATATCTTTATTACCCATATCCCGGAGTCACTCACCGACTCCTCACACATGCCTATTCTAAGTGTGACAACCGTGTTGTGTGCAATGACACATATATACCGAGCCCTTGCGAAACATCGGTACCAATGCGAGAGTGCGATGGACTGACTAATCCCCAGTCAATCCGAGCTCACATCACACAACTCGAAGTCTATGTGATAACCGTGTGTCTTATTTTGGGCAACGGATCTTTTCGGATCACACCGTGGGTCTCTTACACCCAATGTTACAGGCTTTTCACTTGAGGGGATAAACGACCCCCTTCTTGCTCCACCTAACGCATATTAATTATATTTCACTTTATGCTTTGAATCATGAGTCATTTATTGGATGTCGTCCAAAGTACGAGCTCACTACCCATTCATCAACACTGATGATGGATGACCATACCCATGCACACACACCCAATTTGTTGATATCTTGTGCATATGCAGTAATCCTTGCCAATTTCTCATGTTGCATGTATGATTCATGAACCGTTCTCCATCGTTACTTCATGTCAATTACCATGCAAACATATGTCGCAAACATATTAAGTTTCATATATTTCATGCAATATATATATATATATATATATATATATATATATATATATATATATATATATATATATATATATATAGATATCGTATCAAGCATTAGCATCCATCAATCCATGACTAACAAATAATGTCATACAACCTTCCTTAAACTAATTCATGGCAATTCCTACGATACAATAGCACTACTGTATGCCATGCAATGGTCATGTGAAACATTCACATTGACACAGCAAGCAACTTTGCACGCGGGTGCAAAACATAGATTTCAGAAAGTTATGATCATCCAATGTTTCTCCACATGCACATGGTACAGAATCTTATTTCGATGGGCTTTCCATAGTGCAGAACACCCCCGAAATAGAGTTTGGGCGAAGAAGTTATGGCGGATTCGATGTTGGAGAGCTGACAATCGGAAAATGACAATTGTGTCATAGCCGGGAATTTCTGTTGCATACCATAGCGTGCTGCTTCACTTTGAATGAATTTCTGAGTCCTAAGGGGTCGGAATTTGGATATACCTATTTCAAGATGATATGTTTTCCTATAAGTCTAGTTTACCTAGAAATTTGAATCGCTGAATTCAGATGAGTGATGGCCAAGTTATGACCAAAACAAAGTCATGGGGTCGAAGGGGAAAACTGGATAGCACCTCCCTTCGACACACATACACATGGCCCTTAGATAGAAATTAAACCGAGTAGGAGAAAAATTCTACCTCAAATAGCGTGATTTCCTGGGACATTGCCTTTTTTCGGTTTCCGTGAAAACCCGAACCTTGGACCTTGGTGAAATCTTGTGATTCCGGTACCCACGCGTAGCTCTCATCGTGTAGAGTAGCTTTAACTCTGACCTCACAGAGATTAGGCCAGTGAAACCTCGTAAAATCGTAGGAGAAGCTTGCTTTCTACATCCTCTCTTACTAACGTTTTGCTCTAGACGAGATATTTTTTATTTTAGATATTTTCTTGATATTTATACATGAGACACGTGGTTCACATAGCTCCACTTGTCATGCTTCCTCGGTCCGTTTTCGCCCCGAAACAATTTATTTTGTCCCAGTTTAAATTCCATCTATCTTAAATGGACATTCTTTAAATATTTGATATTTTTCGGGATTTTTCTAATAATCACATTTTTGGTGTACACTCGACACCAGTCGCCTCGAAATGAGAAAAATCCGACGGTTTTTGAATTCAACGAAATTCGTCTAGGCGACTAGATTTCGCAAGATGATTTCAACGGTGAAGTCCCTTTTGTCATTTGAAATCTAGAAAAATTACTGGTTTTACCCTGTCCCATTCCGACAAAATTACCATTTTGCCATTCCTAGCTAAATTTAAATTTTTAGCTTTTTCCCGGGTCTTACAAATACACCCCCTTAGTACTATCCTTTCTTCAGATCAAATATAGACTTATGTGCTTGTTAGGATTCCATGTTATAATCTCTTCAAAAAAATATTTGATGTTATATTTCAATAAATATGATTCAAATATAATTGATTTCATTACAAAAATTTTATGCCTAAATATACAAACGATTAGGTTGATATGTGAATGAAACCAAGAAGAATGATGGTGGTGATATCACTAAAATAAAGACAAAAAATTATAAAAAAATAGTACCAAGAAACATATTTACAAAGACAACAAAAATACAAAGAATACTTAATTTTAGGTCGTTTCATCCGGTAACCTAAGAAACAACATGTTTGTTCCAGTTTGAAGCGCCATAATGTATTATACATGGACTTTAGACACAAGTAGCTATTTTGTGAGAAAGCAATATCTCATAATGTTATTATATGGACTTTCGAAAAAAGTAGCTATTTTGTGAGAAAACAATATCTCATAAAGGCTATATAGTCTACGTAGAACTACTTAGAATCTTTCACTTTAGAGAGATTATAGAAAGAAAGAAAGCAAGTTTGTTAGAATCTTTCATTTTAGAGAAATTACTAGAAAGAAAGAAAACAAGTACAAGCTGCTTTGGAAGATCTTGACTGCAAGACAACTTGAACTTGATTGAAGTCATCGAAAATTGAAGTTCACCATAATGGTTCAAAAAGAGCTTACGCTATTATAGTGCTTATCTTAGGCACACTTCAAAGAGAAAACATTGTGGTTTTGCCATTGATGAGATTTTTGATGCTTTTGACACTTAACTCTTTGTCGAAGACTTCATCTTGATTGAATGAGAACTATGAAATATATATGAGAATAAGGATAAAGCAAAAGTCACAGCAACATGATAAACTTTAATTTCAAAACACTTGCCCTACCCATAACATAAATATTCAAACCAAAAAAGTAAAACTTTAAGTTTCAAAACCCTTGCCCTTCACAAGAACATAAATATAAAAAAGTAAAGTAAATAAATAGCAATAAATTCAATGAAATTGATTAGATAAATATGGTATCATATTATTTTTTTTCTGAAGAGAAAAATAACTTCATTGATTCCAACTAACAATACATCGATAGAAACATAGAATCAAAATCACTAAAAATCACAAAGGATGAAACATCATCCAGGTTAATAACATAATGAAACGACTCAAAGCTTATACATTTGATAGTTGAGTATACACGTTTGATATTACTATTATGACTATAATACCTTTGACTCCAGTTCTGTAGCATACTAACGACCATTGATTTGATTTCTTGTCTCTGATTATATATACTTTGCTCGTTCGAATCGCCTAAACACAAATAAGCGCCGCATCACGACGACGAAAACCAAACTGTCGTATTGAGATGACACAACCACCCGCCGCACTTAGAAGACGACAACCACACGCGCACAAAGGCAAAGACAATCATATGCGCACTTAAGCAACGACTAAATCACGAAAAAAACATATAAAAACCTAGATCTGCGTGGAAGAACCACTTTATTAAGAAAAAAAGATGGAAAACGAGGTGTAGAGGGGTGATTTTAGGCCAAGAATGACCCAAAAAATCACCCTTCCTTTCTTAAACAAAAGATGCTAGCAGAGAAAAAAAAGTATCATATTTTTATTATATTGAGATATTAATTGTTAATAAAAATATTTTATTTTTATTTAATTTGATTATTTTATTACTAAGGGTTAAAAATTAAAATCAAATATAATTTTGGAAATTGGAAAGTGTAAAACATGAAACATTATACTTTAAGTAAACCCTTATCCTATTCAAGAACATAAATATAGAAAAGTGATAAATATAGTGAAATTGATGAAAAGAGGATTAATATGGTATCATATTATTTTATTAAGGGTTTTCAAATGTAAATAAAAATCAAAATTAAAGATTGTTTTGGAATTGAAAAATGTAAAACACATTGTACTTTTAAGAGTAGTATAGATAAACGTGTTTTTATACCTAAACATATGTTATAAAAAATATTGATAGAATCAATTTTTTAGATTCCTATAAAAATGGTTTTGATATAGAGGCGTTGCTAAAAAAATATTTTGGCTAATAAAACTTTCACAAAAAGTAATTGCAAATGATAATGAGGTATGATTGTTAAAGGATTGGGCAAGGATAGGAATACAAATACCAGAAAAAATTTTGAAATATTGACGAAGTTTTGAATGTCGGTAGACATCGATACAATAATAACAATCGATAGGCGGTTGGAAAAACATTGGGTTGAAAAATCAAGAAAATCACCGATGTATCGGTTATTTTCATTGAAATATAGCTCGATCAACCCTTAGTCAACACGACATAAAATTTGTGTAAAAATCTTATGCGTTGAGTCATCCTTAACCCTACATAGGGATGACAATGGGATGGGGTTTTTCGGGTCCCCGCCCCTAATGGAACAGGTTTGGGCAAGTTATAAACGGGTATAGGCAGGTCTGGGACTGGATTTTGAAACCCGATTCGGGTTGAGGCGAGGTCGGGTTGATATACGTCATACACCGCCTGCTGCTTCCCCTTTGATACTATATTTGCTTTTTTCTTGGCTGTTGGCTTTTTCCTATTGCCATATTGGATATGGGTTAGGATCTTAGACTAATATGAATCACAATTTAAGGAGGGATTGAATTGAAGAAGAAAAACACAACATGTAAGACCCGAGAAATTCCAATTTCTGGAAAAATGGCAAAATCGTAATTTCAGTCAAAAATCCAGAATTTATTCTCTAGATCTCGGATGACGAAACGGATTTCACAGTTGGAATCGTCTCGCGAAATCTAGCTAGCATGTCGAATTTCGTCGAATTTTGAGATAGTCAGAGTTGGCACGTTTTTCGAGGCATCGCGGTTTGGGTGCCGTAAAACGATTTTTGATGCGACGAAAGTCTCATATAACATGTACTCATGTGCCATAAGTGGAATGAGTAGAGAAATGATGAAAATGGACGACTGAGATAGTGCCGATTGTCAAAACTGGGAAAAGAAGGGACATAATGGTCATTTTGGAGTTTGATTAAGTTAGAAAAAGACAAAAAACCTTAATAGTGCTCATCTTCCTCCTTCAAAAAGGAGACTTAAACGGGAAGGAGGCAAAAACGACTTACAGTGAGCCATTTTTTTTGGGTTTTTTAGAGAGAGATCAAGCTTCTCTCTAAGTTTCCGACAAATCAGATCGTCGAAAGTTTTCGGGACAAGAAAGAAAGCTGTTCTATGCGGAGAGGCCTAAGCGTGGGCTCCGGTTTTGGGAGTTTTTGACAAACTCAGTGAGGTAGGGGATTTTTACTACTTGGGTTTTACACTTTGTTTAAGTGCTATATGATGTTTCGGTTGCTATATGAGATAGCCAGACCGAGCCGTTTGATAGGTCGAAACATGGGACCCGGGTGTTAATTTATGGAACCCAAAATTTGGTGTCCGTGGATATCCTGTTTGTTAGGTGGATTAATTTGGTATACTTTATGCCATAAATTGTATGTTGGTTTGTATAAGGCGGAAATGGCCGTGAGTGGGTTCACGAGAAGAGTGAGCAGATTGATTAGTGATTACGGGAATGGTAACGAGGAACTACTTTGTTCCGAAAATAGTGTTCACAAAATAAATTTTGGCCAAAGAATAATGTGTTTGGTTGAGTAATTCAAATCAGTTGCTGCGTGTTTGATCATTAGTCCCGTGAGCTGAATTTGATGTAATTGATGATGAAATTACATGACATGTTTGTGCGTTTGTTATGTGAATATATACATGATTATATATTTGCATGTGTTATAGAATTGAAATGGAATTGGCATTATGCATTCCATATGCATTGGGGCATCCTAGGACGATAGGAATGAGTGCATGAGGGGATTTTTGAGAGAATGATTTCGGAGGGTTGACTAATAAATAGAATTATCGAAGTGTGTCCATTATAATATCGGAGGGTAGTCCATATATAAAATATCAATGTCGTCGGAATTAAGCCCGATTGATATACATCGGAGGGTAGTCCACTAAATATAACATCGGAGACAGTCCACTACTTATATCGGAGGGTAGTCCACAAATAATAACAAATATCTTTGTTAAAAATGATGTTTCTCATACGTGGCTTAGGCAAGTGTGAGGGAGTCGGTGAGGACTCGGGATATGAGTTGAGCATGTAGACATTCAAGTAGGATCAACGTTTACTTGAATGTTTGTTTATTCCCCAATAGCGTGCATATGCACTTAGGTGGAGAGTAGCGTTTAGGGTGGTCTCTTCTTGACGATAGCTCATACTGTCGAGGATATCATTTTTGGTACGAGGAGCGCTTAGAGAGACGGCTCATCCTAGAGACAGTTTTAGAAGAATAGTTGTGGCTTTGGCGTTTAGTTGTGTATATATATTAGAGTGTTACATTTTAATATATGTTGTATAAAAGAAATTGTGCTCCTTTGAAACTAATGGACCATGGTGATGTCATTATGATAGTATTGTGGGCCCAAGTGGCCGTATTACTCATGTATTTGGATTTTGATGTTGTTGGGACAGGTTATGTACTAAGGGTAGAGCTCCCCGTACAAAGGGAGACTACGGGTTTTCGTGAAGATGTGGTCACGACATTCCGCAATGTTCTAGGAGTTGGGTAGTCAACGGACTCCGAGTTTGGGGAGTCAGCACAGCAACCATTGGGGCTTTAGGCGATCTTACTCGATTTCTTAGTCTGTTGTAGAAAATGAAATTCTGCAGGCGGTGTTAGTCTGCGAGGATGAGTGATGGAAGTGGTGGAGATTTAGATCTACTGTAGAGGGAGCGTGGAGTGACATCGTCCGGTTTAGGGAGAATTAGTAAGGCCGCCGCTAACTTCGTGCAGAATTTGGTGATCAGAGAGTGCGTCTTGTCCATCTGGCTGATCTATTTTTTTTCTTTGTTCCACGCTCAGCGCGTGTGGGCGCATGTAAGCATGTGGGTCCTGCTCCGGCGATGCAACTTCTCCAGATTGATCGTCGTTCGCCGATAATGCTTCCTACATAATTATTTTCTTAGTATGGTGATGAGTGTGAAACTCATTTATTTTTAATTCCATTTTTCATGTATATTTGAGGCCTAAAAGTTCAATTTAATGTGAAACTATGGAATCTTCACCTAGATTTGTGTTTTGCAGGAATTTAGAGAAAAGAAGCAAAAACCAGACAAAAGCAGTACAAATGGCTAAGGTAGAAAAATGGAGATTGTTGCAACATTTCCGAATTATGTAGCGACAAAGTTAGAGACAGAGGGTTGTCGTAATAATCAAATCTGCAATGTGGCAAAACATGAAGATTGTCAACACGGTTGAAAGAATGTCGCGACATAGGATAAGACAAATGACAACAGAACACTGTCACGCCATCTAAAATGATATCATGACAAAGAGTAAAGAATGTCCAATAGAGCAGTTGAAAGAATGTCGCGACAATTTACGGCTATGTCGTGACATAAATTATGAAGAAGGTAGAAAGAGTTTGTCACGACAATCTACAACTCTATCGCGACATAATTAAAGCAGAAGATAGTAAAGAATGTCGCGACACTTGACAGCTCTGTTGTGACAAAGGATAAGGCAAATGGCAGAAAAACAATGTTGCAATAATGAAAAGATGTTGCGATAGAAGATAAGCATAAATCATGAAGAAACACCTAATAATGTCGCGACAGACATATTCTTTGTTGTGACACAACGAATGGCAGACTGAAGGACGAATGTCGCAATATAGAAAAGATTGTTGCAACACAAGCAGGCCAGAGTTCACTAAGAGTTTGATGTGACAAAGGATTCCATGTTGCGATAACACTTCCAGAGATCAACAGTGCAAGGCAAGGAAATAATGTCATGACTTAGAAAACCTTGTCGTATGATTATGAGAAGAAGTCGGTGAACTTTGTTGAGACATTTCCAAAATTATCCTTGACACAATTTGAAGGGCAAGAACATTGTCTTGATATTCCTTTCATTGTTGCGATAATTAAGGAGAAGAGACTTGAGGCATATACTGAAATTTTGTTTTGAAAAGTTTGTCATGACAATCTCTCAAGGAGAATGTTAGTCAGTATTGTTGCGACAAACTCACAACAAAGAATGGAAACATAAAAGCTGCATGGATGTCGTGACATTTTTCAACTTTGTCATGACAATGAATATTAAAGGCCAAAAGCTACATAGATAAAGCCAATGTTGCGACAATGCCATGACAGAGCCTAAAGACACACAAGTAAGAGAAAATGTCGCGACATAGACCAACTTTGCCGCGACAAAGACATCAAATGGGCTTGCATTGAAATCCACAATTTTAGCCTAGAATTCAGACCCAACATTTCAGAACCTCTAAATAAGAAGCGCCTAGGGTATTGTGCGTAGCTTTCAGCTCAACTTGATCCTTTAGAGAACTTTGAACTTTTGGGAGGAGTTGAAGTCTCCCTTGTATATATTTTATTTTCTTTGATTTATTTTTCTTATTCATTTAGATTTTAGTAGTGATTTGAGCTGCGATTTAGAGTAAAAACAATTGTAAATCAAGCTTCATTTTTGTCTGAACTTGAATGAAATCTGGAAAATTTATGAGATTCATTTTTATTCAGTTTTAATTACAATTTCAATGAATTTGTTTGATCAACTAGTCATTGTTACTTGTGATTCAGATATGGAAGGCTAAGCTCTCTGGGAAGGGATTGATGTTTGGTTATCAAATTTTTGTAGTATTTAATTGAATGTTGTGGTTCTAATTTTAGATTGATTTAATTGGTGCTGTTCCTATAGTGAAATGTTCTTGATATCAGTAGAATATACCTAGAATAGAGCTGCATCTGTGTTCTGATTTCCAAGAGGCCTTTTGAGTGACACAAAGATGGACAGTTCTGATAACATAGAGTATAGTAACTTGGGGTATGCTAGATTGATATTTTGAGAACTAATGAACTTTGAATATCACTAAGATAAATCACTAGTGTTTGTTCTAATCTCTGACTTCAAGGTTCCCTTCGGGTGATAGCAAAAATGTGTTCCCGAGGTATAAGGACATCCTAATGAATTATCAGTTTAATGTTTAAATGTTTCATCTCAATTTGGCAGAATAAGCTTGATCATTTGTTAGCAAAGATCCAATATAGGAGATAGAGTATTCTAAATTGCAGATTGAGGTGCCAATGAAATTGAAGGAGGCTTGTGTTACACTGTCTATGGAGACAAACTGTGAAAACCCGAAATAATGCAAAACGATATACTATAGTCACAGACGGACGGTAAGTCTAGAATTTTCTTTAGACCTCGGATGACGACGCGGTTTTTTTCCGTTGAATTCATCTCATGAAATCTAGATGCAATCAAATTCGTTGAATTAGAGATAGTGAATTTCCGCGTATTTTGGCGTTTGGACAAATTAGAGAGTGACACATGGCATGATAGGCGTGTGCCATGTGGCGCTAAAATTAGAGGACACTTGGCACATGGAGTGGACTAGGAGTGTGGCTGCCCTCAGGCTCATGCATGAGCATGGGTGGATGAGGTTAAGGCATAAAAAACACATGGCATTGGTTTGTCATGTGTTAAGGTGGTTGAAATTAGGTGTCCTACACCTAGCTTTCAGAACCAAACTAAGTGGAAGGGGAATCGGTTCGGTGGGTAGAAGGAAGGAAGGAAAGAAAGAAGAAAAGAAAGAAAGAAAGAAAAAGAAGAAAGAAGAAAGAAAGGAAGAGAAAAGGAAGAGGGAAAGGAAAAAGATGACAGGGGTTGGTGCACTCCAACAGGTAGGTTCTTCTCCTACTTGGGATACCCTTGTCTAGGGGCCATTCAATGGTCATGGAGCTTAGCCCCAACATGGGGGCTGGTTCAAAACAATTTTGGACAAACTATTGTGTGTTTTCTGGGCACATTTGATGCCTGAAACTGTAGTTTTGGTGCAGGTTGAACTTGGTGAGTACATGTATGGTATGTTGGATTTTTGTGTGTTGTTGTTCTTGTTTAGAAAACTGGAAACATTTCCAGTTTGCATGTGTTATATTCTCGCTTGAATAACATGCATATTTTGGTGTGAAAAATTCCAGTTTGCATGCTTATTCTTGGTTGATAACATGCAGTTTTGTGAGGATGATATTGATGCATGAATGCATGCAAATAAATAAATACCATGCAGTAGCTTTGCATCTCACATGCATGGGGACATCATGTATATCGGGTGTGAGTGCATGGCATGACTTTGAACAAGTAGTTTTTATCGGATGGTTGTCCAACAAAATATTATTGGAGTATGTCCCTCTGCAGTACTATCGAGTGTCGAATGAAAATATCGAAGGTTGTCCATGATCTTATCAGATCTGTCGAATGAAAATGGCCGGAGGGTTGTCCACAGTACTATTGGAGTCTGTCTAAATGAAACATATCGGAGGGTTATCCATAGTATTATGAGTGCATCGAATGAAAAAAAATATATATATATATATCGGAGGGTGGTCGACATTTATCGGGTCTATCATGAATCTTCATGAGAACTAAAAAAAACCTTTGTTTAGAAATAATTTTCATACATGTGAAAATGCATGTGTGGGGGTCGGTGAGGACTCGGAGCATGGGGGGCACGGCATATGGCATTCATGTAAAATTGCATAATTTTGCGAATTTCGTGAACATGGCATTGCGTATTGCACTTAGGTGGTGTAGCCCTTGTAGGAGATTTTCTCTGTTGGGCTTTGCTCGCCTAGATCATGGGAGAAAATCATTTTTCAGTCTTAGGGTACACTTAGGGAAGCGAAAGCAGAGGTCCGAAATTGGTTGAAAAGACGAATTTGGCTTTGTTCACGTATCTGTAAATTTTGGGTAGAAAACCCAGTTTTTGTTTATGTAAAAAGAACTGAGTTGTAATTAAACTCATTTGTATAAGAAATGCGGTTACGGTAGGTTCCATAGGGTTCAAATGCTCTTTATGTGCAAAAGGTTGTTTTTATCTTAGAATTTGCGGTGTATTGAAAATAGAAAAAGGAAAAAAAAAAGACCCCTGGGAATTGGGGCGTCGCACAAATAGTCTTAAATCCTAAGAGAAGGCTATGAAATACTTGTTTAGGAAAAACAACTAGATCTTAAAGAGGATCAAAGCCCAAAGGTAGCCATTTAGTCCCATTGACCTGGTTTAGGAATATGGTGTTCTAAATGATGAAATCTGTGGTGTCAGGAGGTATTCCAAGGCTATACTACTTTTCTCTTGGACAAGTCCAGAATTTAAACTTATGGCTGGATTATTTCAAAACTTGATGCAAGGATTGATAGTCATAACATCGATCCTAGTCCCAGTGTTATTGTAACTTAGTGAACTCAAACCTTCTTATTTTTATTTTTTATTACAGAATATTAGACTAGAAATTCTTTTATTCAATTTATGTTAGTTAAATCTATTCTGGAAATTAATGGTTCAAATAGTGAATTTCTTGAGTAGTAGGGGTAGTTGATCTTTAAATTCCTTATCAATCCCTGTGGGAATGATATCTAGACCTAAAATCCACTTTATTACTTGTATGACCTATGCAATTGCAGTGATTTAGACCAATTGAGTTTTAATTACATAACATTATATATAATAGTAGAAAACAATATTTACATCATATTAAGTAGTCTAACAAGGTTTTGGCATGACTATTAGGGATCGAATATAATTCTTGGTGGTAATGCAGAAATTGGGTTAATCTAGGATAACATTTTGGTCTATGTAAAAAATCAGTCAATCAAGTTTTTGGCATTGTTGCCGGGGATTGAAGTAGAGTTTAAGGATCAATATTTCAACCAAAAAGGAATTTGCTAGTTTGGACAATTTTCTTTTAACTTTTATAATTTTTTTTCAAAAACAGTTCTAATTGCCAGTAGTTGATTCAACTACTTATCTTTTTAAGAGCTAATCATAATATGTTTTAGTTATCTACCGATCTCACTTTGATTTCAGTATATCATCATTTTTGGCACTTTGCACATGCACAGAAGGCTAGAAGCTGAACTGCTACCATTGGACACTGAACTAGAGAGAACACCTAGAAATCTAAAGAAGGTATGTGTAGTAGAAATAGTAGTTATGGCAGAGCAAGAAGAGACTAATCAGAATGAACCGATTCTGTGAGCCTCGGCGGAGAAACGATGGAGAACACGGATACCTATCATCGAGGATGAGTATACGTAGTCAGCTTGACCTACCATAGGAAGCAAATAGCTTTAGTGGAAACACCTTATCACCGTGGTTCTGAGTGCTTTTAGAGTTCTTGGACACTGAAGTGAGGATCGAATGAAAAGCTAGGGAGGGTTCTGTAGGATGGAAAACACATAAAATTGAATGGAGTCGGACCATATGTTATTAAGTTGCGATTTGTTTCCATTTTCATTTGAAGAGATGTTGCGACCGAGTTGGCTTGAGTGCCAGTATGGCTTGAGTATTGACATGGAGGGGCTAGTAGAAGCCTACGGCGATTTTCCCTCCTACTCTCCTTGAGGAGAGGAAGGGAGGAAATAATTGCCTTTAAATAGAAGGAAGATGAGAGTCTTTTCACTACTTGGTAGAGATATAATATTTGCGAGAAGATTTTGATGCATGACATTGAGGACGAATGACACGGATGGATATCTTTTTATCCTTATTTGTGAACTACACTTCAAATGTATCATTGATGTGACTGCTTGTGGTGCATTCGAGAGGAAGAGTGTTAGAGAGGCCCCGAAATAAAGCTCGTAGAAGATTTGGGTAGGCTTATTTATAGGCTCGTCGAAGCTTTGGGAAACGACAATGATTGAGAGGAGGTGGTGTAATTAGGCTAAACAAGATGTCAGCCAAACTAGAAGCAAAGTTTGGATGCATTGGCTGAGCAAGATGAATGTCGGGGAAAGAAGAAGCCAAATTCATTAATGAGAATTTGCGAAATTGGAAGGTGACAATGAACTAACCTGGGGCCAGCTCATGAAGGTCCTTACAGTAGAAGAAGCTGGAGTATGTTTCAGAAATAAGTATGACTTTGGGCCTGACAAGTAACTAACCTCCTACCATTACACACGATAGCAGAAACCATGAGAACTTGTCATATGGAAGTAAAGTGCCGCATGGTCTAAGACCAGTGCAAAATTATCAGTAGAATTATGCTCGATAGGGTTCGAGATGACAAAATCAAAGCTGATCATAGACGGTGATCTAGACGGAGGATTCCCGATCTTTTGAGGATCATATGCCGAACTTCATGGGTGAAAACAAAGGCGGTGAACATGCATGAAGCGAAGTTTCTTTGGCTAGCGGCATTCCGGTGAGCACGTTGTGTTTCGGGCCAAACAATGCTTCCTTGAAGAATGCGGAGACTTAAAGTAGAGGCGGTGGCCTATCTAATGTAAATAGAATGGAGTCATAGAGAGGGATTCTTTCCCTAGTGACACTAAGAAAAATCCCAAGGATTGCGTGGCAGTTACACTTAGGAGTGGCAGAGAATTGTAGAAAAAAGAAGAAGAAGAGATAAGATTGACTGAGAAGGAAGAAAAAGTAGAAAATGGCAAGAAGAGTGAGCAGGCAGTTCATCGGATGGCAAAGAGAAATCAAGGTGTAGAAGCGTGATGAAGAGGAGCGAAAGAAGGAGCAAATTGAGATGTTATCAACCTCTTATTCAATTCCTCAGGTCTGCAATCAGAATGGATGAATTAGTTTGCTAAAAAATTTTGAACATGTTAGAAATTAGAGATAAACATTCCTTTTTCTAAAGGCGTTGACTCAAATGCCTCATTATATAAGTTTATGAAGGACATACTCAGCGAAAAGGAAGTTTGATGAAGATGGAGTAAGTAAGCACATTATGATGTGATGCGATGTCCAAGGAAAAGAACACCTTACTTAAAAATGCGAGGGATCTAGCGACTTCACCATTCCTGCTGCAAGGAAACTGTAAAGGTTTGGGAGAGCTTTATGTGACTTACGAGCAAGCATCAATCTGATGCCATTGTCTATGGTGAAAAGACTCGGCTTAGGGAGTTAGCCCCACGCCAACTATAACTCTGAGATGGCGGGGCAGTGCACATCACTCGGCTGAAGGAATCTGGAAGATGTCTTGCGTCAGTGGGAAAGTTTATTTTCCCAGTGGACTTTGTTGTGATAGAAATTGAAGAAGACAAGCAAGTTCCACTGCTTCTAAGCAAACCATTTCTTACCAATGGAGTAGCCTTGATTGATGTGAAGAAAGGAGAGCTCACTCTCAGGGTGGGAAATGAAGAAGTACATTTCAATCTTAATAAGAGCTTAAAGCAGCTTGATTTTGAAAAAGCTGATTGTAAGAATGTTGAAAATGTAGTTCTATCAGTCTGAAGCGATTGATGATTGTAGAATCAGATTCAATGAATGAAAATATGATGAATTTCCAGTATATTGAGGATCTTGATATTGAACATCTAATTGCCAGTTTTGAATTCAAGGAAACTGTACCGAGTCTAAATGAAGACAATGCAGAAAAATCAAGCAGCAGTGAAGAAAAATCATAGGAGGTTGAAAAAAGTTATGAGGGATTAATTTTGAAGGAATTACCTAAACACTTGAAATATGCATTTTTAGGAGCTTAAAGATCAGAACTTGTAATTATGGCAGCTGACTTGATAAAAGATAAAGAGTAGAAACTGATTGAAATTCTCAGAAAGCATGAAGAAGCAATAGCCTGGTCAATGGAAGATTTGAAAGGGATAAGTCCAACAATTTGCATGCATAAAATCCTCCTTGAGGAAAATGCAAAAACATCAGTTGAACATCAGAGAAGGCTGAATCCAGTTATGAAAGAAA
Source organism: Tetrastigma voinierianum (assembly GCA_016808115.1). Taxonomy (NCBI): domain Eukaryota; kingdom Viridiplantae; phylum Streptophyta; class Magnoliopsida; order Vitales; family Vitaceae; genus Tetrastigma; species Tetrastigma voinierianum. The sequence goes on from JAEQBH010002373.1 coordinate 948,342, forward strand.
TTGTTAGAAAAGAAGTACTTAAATGGATGAATGTAGGATTTATTTATGAAATCTCAGACAGCCCATGGGTGAGCCCAGTTCATGTGGTTCCTAAGAAAGGTGGATTCACGGTCATCAGAAATGAGAAGAACGAGCTAATTCCAACAAGAATTGTGACAGGATAGAAGGTATGCATTGATTACAGGAAATTGAACACTGCCACTAGAAAGGATCATTATCCTTTGCCTTTTATTGATCAAATGCTGGATAGGTTAGCAGGGCACCCTCCTTTCAGTTTTCTTGATGGATATTAAGATACGATCGGGTTGTCATATTACGAGGACCCGAAGATAAGACTACAACTACATGTCATATGGCACCTTTGCTTTTAGAAGGATGCCATTTGGACTGTGTAATGCTTCTGCCACCTTTCAAAGGTGTATGATGCCCAATTTCTTTGATTTGGTGGAGGAGGTTATGGAAATTTTCATGGATGACTTCTCAGTTTTATGGATCTAGTTTTGAGAATTGCCTAGAAAATTTAGAGCGCCTTTAGAGGTGCGAGACAAAAGCAGCTTTAATTTGGGAAAAATGTCATTTTATGGTAATTGAATGCATTGTCTTGGGGCATAAAATTTATGCAGTTGGACTTGAGGTTGACTAAGCAAATGTTTCTGTTATTGAAACTCTGATGCCACCTACTACAGTGAAAGGGATTAGAAGTTTCTTGGGACATGCTAGATTTTATAGAAGATTTATAAAGGACTTCTCTAAAGTATTAAGGCCATTATGCAGATTGCTTGAAAAGGAAGCAAAATTTGAATTTGATGAACATTATAAATGTGCATTTGAAGAGATAAAGGCTAGGTTGATCAAAGCTCCTATCATGGTAACACCATATTGGAGCAAGGAACTTGAAATCATGTGTGATGCCGATGATTATGCAATGGAGCAATGTTGGGACAAAGGACTAATAAGACTTTTAATGAAGCCTGAAATTGCACCGACTCTTGAAAAGAAATTCTAATACGATCTTTGCTTGTGAGATTCGGGACATATATATTGGGGTCTCATGTCATAGTGCACCTTGATCATGCATGATATACACGATGGCAAAGAAAGATCTGAGAAACCCGAGATTAATGAATGGGTCTTTTATTCTTTCTGAAATTTGATTTAGAGATTAAGGATAAGAAGGCGTGATAATGTGATAGTGATCACTTATCAAGATTAGAAAAGCAACTAAAATGAAAAGGTGAAATGAAGAAAACCACTGATGAAGGCGACTTTTGAGTATCGAGTTCAAAAGTACCATGGTATGTTGACATTGTGAACGCTATTTAGCTTTTGGAATTATGCTCTTAGAGATTCAGCTACCAGTAGAAAAGAAAGTTGAGGAGTGATTCTAGAGTCTATATATGGGATGACCCACTACTATTTAGAAGATGAGCATATCAAATTATCAAGAAATGTGTACCAGATGCAGAATAAGGTGAAATTTTAGATAAATGTCATGCATCACCATATGGAGGACACTTTGCAGGAGATAGAATAGCCTAGAAAATTCTCCAATTAGGTTTTTATTGACCCGACTCTATTCGAGGAGACTGTTTTGAATGGAGTGAAGCTTTGTTATGACAAATGTCAAAGAATGGGGCGACATAAACGAGGAAGAAATGAAATGCCTCTGGGAATCCACGGTAGTGCAGTTTTTGATGTATGGGGATGAGCTTCCATCTTGACCTTTCCACCCTCATTTGGAAACCTGTACATTCTCCTTGTTGTGGATAATGTATCCAAATGGGTGGAAGCTATAGCTTGTCCTAGAAATGATGCAACACAGTGGTGGGGTTTATTGAAAAACATCTTGGGAAGATAAAGACCCAGGGCCGATCATTAGTGATGAGGGAAGCCATTTTACAAACAAGCTATTTGCAAAACTCATGAGCAGATATGGAGTTAAACATGTTATGGGATTGACTTATCACCCTTAGTCAAATGGGCAAGCAGAAATATCCAACATGGAGATAAAGAATATGAAGAAGGCCAGGTAAGCATAAGTAAAAAGAGCGGTCGTCAAAACTTGATGATGCATTGTGGGCTTACATAACTGCTTACAAGTCTCCTATTGGAATGTCCCCATACAGGATTGTATTTGGAAAGCCTTGTCATCTCTCTCTTGAACTTGAATATAAAACTATGTGGGTAGTTAAGAAGCTGAACTGTGATCTCCAAGTTGTTAAGGAGAAAAGATTCCCCCAATTGAGTGAATTAGAAGAATTGAGAAATGAAGCCTATGTCAAGGCAAGAATTTACAAAGATAAGACTAAGAAATGGCATGATCAAAGGATGCGAGGAAAGAGGTGAAGCCCAGGAGAATAAGTCCTTTTGTATCTTACCTAGAGATTATATTATTTCTAGCTCGAATCAAGGTGGAGTGGTCCTTACACGGTGATATCAGTTACACCTTTTGGAGAAGTTACACTGAAATCAAATTCAGGAAATGAGTTTGAGGTTAATGGCCAAAGATGAAAGCATTATTTGGGAGGCAATTTGAATGAGGAACAGTACCATATTTGAAGAGATTAAAAGAATTGTTGAAAATAGAGCATATTATATCAAATATCTAATTTAAAGACATAAGAATTGGAGTAGCTAATTTGAAGCGACGATCAAAGAATTTATTTTATTTTCAATTTTTATCATATTGATTTTGTTTAAATTAGGGTGCTTTGACTAGTTTAACTAATAGAGTAGTTTTATTTTAGTTTTGTTTGAAATTTATGTTAGTTAAAATTTTGGTTTAATTTCAGGACATAGGAGATGATTATGGAATAGAAGTTATTGACAAAGAGCAATTTGGGTGCCATGAATGAACTTATACAATTTGAAGAGAAAGATCATGCTCTACAATTGTGAGAAGTTCCCAATTAGCTTCTTTATTCAATTCTTATATTTTCTGTATAATTGCATACAATGTTTGGTGAAAGAATATGAATTTAACTATTCATGCTTGAATTGAGATGCTTAGTGTTGTTAAATTTGTTTTCACAAGCATGATTTAAGTGATTGAAATGCATTGTTTGCTGCCTGGAATCTTAACATATTTAAAATGGGTCAAATATATAATAAAATGAAAATTGAGATGAAAATGTATATTTTGTCTCGAAACAATTTTCCTTTGTCGCAACAAATACCATTTTGGCCCTTATCATCTTAAGGCAAAATTTGTTGTGACAATGTGTTTTATTGTCGCGACATTTAAAATCTTTTTCAAGACAAACATTCACTTAGGAGGCTTAAGGTTTAGTCGTGACATTAGTTTGCCTGAATAGATGGGTGTCACTACATTATTCTAGCTATAATAGTCATTTTTGTGTCGTGACATAGAAATATTTGTCACGACATAGAAATTTTTGTCGCGACAATTTTGTCTTGCAACTGATAATTTGAATGTCGCAACATAAATAAAAAAAATGTTGAGACCTGACCTTTAGGTTTTAAGGCTATTATTGTGTCGCGACATGGAATTTGGTAGTCACAACAAAGTAATTGTCGCAACATATTCTTGAACCTAAAAAGAACATCGGTGTTTTGGAACCCTTAGAAAAATTTGATTTCTCTTTCCATCCCTTGGTAGCCCAGACCCAAAATCTTCCTGACCTTTTCTAAACCACAGAACCCGGTCGACTAGCGAAAATGTGCGAAACGACTAAATCGATCCCAAATTTGAATGAAATGATGGGAAGAGTATGTTGAAGAGAATTTAGTTGGGAAGAAACAACCTCCTAACTACAGGTATAGCTATCTCTGAGGATAGAGAATTTAAAGCAGGAGAATGAAAATGAAGCGACATGAAGAAAGCAAAAAGAGGAAGAGATGCGGGAAAATTAAAACGAGGCATGGGGAAGACGTGGAAGTAGATGATTTTGTTTTTGATAGAGAGCACGTTGTCATGGAAGAACAAACATTGTTGTAGAAGGATTTCATCGGGGAAAGAGGTTTTAACAAGCTCATATAACCATTTAGAGAGGTGATTGAGAAGAGGTTGGAGTTTACTATGCAGTCTGAGCCATTTGGGTTTGTTGCGGTAGTGAGGAAAATTTTGCAAGCCCAGTTGGGAAGAAGAGAAATGTGCTAAGTAAGAAAATAGATCTCCTTATTGAGGGGAGGGTCAATGAACCTCTAATCTGAAAGAATAAAGGATGGATCGAGTTGAAGTTGTTGAAGGATTCGGACCCTTTAGAAGATTTTACCCAGTTGCTCACGAATGGAAAGGTGAGTGGAATTCAGCAAGAAGAACTTTATGAATCCATTCTGAAGTTATTGGTGAGGAAGCAAAAGTATGGTTTACTTCCTCGATTCGGTCTTCTTACCTGTAGCTTACCTTAACATGGTGAAAAGGAAGGGCATTACTTATGTATGCCATTCTAAGGGATATAAAATGAATGTGGAAAGATCATCGAAGTAGATTTTGAAGCCCCTCTGACTGATGAAATCTGAAGCACGATTCCATGCAGCGACCATTGCTAGGCGCTGCATACTAGGAGGGGTGAAGGAACACAGGAAGAAGAGAAGGTGTCTAGGGCTTCTCCTCCGACACTTCTTGGTATAGCTAAACCTCGATCGCATGAGACGAAAAGATGTAAGAAATTGAAAGAGAGACAGGAGATTGAAGGAGAGATAGGCAAGCCATTGTGGTGAGCTTAGTAAAAGAAAGAGAGAAGAGGAAACCAGGAGGAATATAGGCCAATCTGGAATCCCACATCTGCAGATCTTGGGAATATCGCTAGAAACGACTAGAAGCTCTAGGCCGGCCAGTAACAATGCTGATATCATGGATATGTTAGTTAGAATGGAGCGAGAGGATGAAGGAGAGATGATCGGTAAGCTCATTTACTTGACTCAGATGAATATGCAGATGCGGAAGGCCCAGAAAGAGGAGACCCGTTACCTAGAAGAGGTAATTAGACAGAGAGACTTGGAATAGAAAAAGGAGATGGAAGAGAGGGATGCAATGTGGAGAGAAGAGTTAAGAGTTAGAGATGCAATTTTCTGGGAAGAGTCAAGGAAGCGAGAATTCATTACATCTGAAATCTTTGGAAGGCTAGAGGCAGTAGCATGAAAAGCTGTATGGAGTCGAGATATAGGATGGTTGAGCAGGTTGCAACATTGAGATAGCTTAAGGCTCACAACTCAGGAATTGATCAACAATAGGTGTATATTGGAATCGATAGGTGTTTGCCTTTTTCTATATGAACTAAAAACCTAAATTTTCATAGTTACAAGAGCCTTACATTTCTCTTGCAGCTATTTCACTTTGGATAAGTTTGCTTGATAAAATAATTCTTTCTTAATGTTCAAGATTTAAAAATATGGGTCTAGTCTATGACAACACCAAGTGCCATAGTCATCTAGTATTAAAATGAGATGTAAAGTCAGTATCATTCTCCCGCAGTTAATGAGAATTAGAGATCGACTACCACCTACTTCTTGAAATTACATCTTTATTTGGACTAAATACTAAAGTGAAAGTTTTATCACAGAAAAATAAAGATCCTAGACTATTTACTCTGAAGTTGAGCTGAAACAAAACGAAAGTAAATGACTAAAAATAAATGAATGCGAAAATCTTTACAGGTAGATCGGTTTCTGTGAGAAAGCGAAAACTATCAAGAATTACAATGAAACGATTGATTCCTACGAAGGTACATTGCTACATTTTGCTGTATGGATCTGGATTGTCGAGATTGCTAAATGTTGCAATTGGATTTCTTTATATTAAGCGGTTTGAATCCCTTACAGCTCTCTCGAAGACAGATCAAACCGACTACTGCCTTTCTAATTACTCTTCTGAATGCAGGCATTTTCTTTCTCGATACTTCACGCATTTCACCCGATGACTGCGAGATCTTTTGCTTTCCTTCTCAGTGTTTTTGAAAAATTTCTACCATAATTGGTGGCTCATCTCGGATACATTGGTTTGTCCCTTTCCCTTAATTAGATCTCGGTGGCTGCAGGGGTTGGGAGCTTCCCAGATTAAGGTGAACTCTCGATTATTTATATTGTTAAATACTCCCTCGACTTCAATTATGGCTTGAATGGGGATTTATCAGACAGAACTTTCAGAGCTCGGCGGTTCATCAGTGTCTGGCACCGGGAAGTGAATGTTCCTTCTCGGCTCTCGGGAATCTCAGCTCTAGCTGTCACCTGAGAGGGCATCCTGGAAATCGGTCACGAGATACACTCCCTCGGCGGTATTCGATACTACCCATTAGGAACTTATCAATTCAAAAAACGACACAAAGTAAGTAAATCCTAACCCCGAGAATAATTTTCTCTATATTTTGCGAGAGAAAATTGTAACTAGCGTATATCAAATCCGAGTTGCGTTCCAGTGCACGTCTGATTAAAGAAATGAGACACTTAGATCACGTACATTCACTATAATCGCAATGAGCGAGGAAAGAAATGAATTCAATTTGTATGCAGATTTCTAAATTTTCAAGCCGGTAATTTTAAGAAGAAAATAACATAAATAAAAATCCAACTCCACTCGTTTCTGCATAGTTCGCAGATTCAGATCTAGAAAAGAATTCAAGAAGAAAGAAAAAAAAAAAAAAAGAAAAAAAAAGAAAAAAAAATTCTACTCTAAACTATACACGAGTTCCCTTCTTTCCCGCTTTTAAGATGGTGAAGACGAAGCTACTTTACTATTCTAACCTTTGTCTGTTATAATTGTCAAGAACACAGGTCGATCCCGAAAAAACTCCGGTGGAATTCTCGAAGAAAGCGATTCAGCGTCTGGTCGCGACCTCGGGTTGATGTCGCGACCTGGATTCCCTTTATTTGTTCTAGTTCAGTTGCGACCAAGTTTATTCAGTTGCGACCAAGTTTCTTGCAGCTTCGTCGATTAGTGGTCGCGACCTTTATGGCTCAATTGTTCTCAAGAATTGATGTCGAGACCTTAGTCTCACGTCGCGACCTCGTTGTAGTTCCCTTCTGTTGCAACTCTAAGTCACGACTTCAGTTTTAGGTTGCAACCTCCTTTTGGATTGTCACCACTTTAGTTCTGTGCGTCGAGGACTTCCTTTTCTTCTTTGCCTTTGCATGTCGCGACCTCGAGTTTAGGATTTGCGACCACATTCTGTTCCTACTTGCCTTACCTCGGTCGTGACTTTGCTTTCGGGTTCCTTGCGACTTCCTTTTAGGTCTTTGCTTTGATATAGCGAAATATATGTATCGCGACCTCGTGGTGGTCGCGGCTAGCTTTGTGCCCTTGCCTTTAAGAGTCGTGACCTCAACATGATGTCGCGACCTCACGTTGCTCTTTTCTGGTTGCAGGTTGTCTTAGTTGCTTTAAACATAATTGCGACCTGGATGTTGATGCTCAGAATGTATTCAGGTCGCGACCTCAGTGATTGGTCGCGACCTCCTTTTAGGGTCCTTGAATAACAAAATGGTTGCAACTTGATTTCCTGCTTGGGACTTGGCAAGCTCGACGAGGTTTCTGTCGACCTCAAGATGATGTCGCGACTTCATTTTTGATTCTCCATCTCTTGTAGTTGCAACTTCAAATCTCTTTGTTGTGACTCCCTATTCAGTTCCATGTTGTGACCTCGAGATGATGTCGTGACCTCTCTGGGGGTCCTTCATTTAAGAACTGGTTGCAGCAGATTTTCTTTACGAGACTCATTTGTGGCTTCATGTCAGTGGTTGTGTCGCGACCTCGGCCTGCTTTGGAATATTTTCTTTTGTCTTAACCCACGTTTTTCTTGAAATTATGACCTCATTAAGCGAGATGCTTGGTGATGTTGTGACCTGGGTCTGAACAAAGAAGCTCTTGTCGCGACTTTCTTTTTCTAGTTGCGACCTCGCTACATTTGCGGGAAATTTGAATTCTTCGATTTTGTTGGGATTTTAACCTGCTTTGTATTTTTACGCAAATTAGGGTTGAACAAATTACCGAGGTTTTACGTATATGAATCAACGATTAACTTGTAATAAACTCAGAAAAATGGATTAAAAATCAAATGAGTTTTTAGACTCATCAATAGGTAAGAGGTAGCATGAGCTCGTAAAGGGGAATGCTGAAATCTTAGATTGGGCCATGAAGACAGTGTCAAGAAAGAAGAAAGTGCCACTGTTAAACATCCAAATTTATGATTTTGTACCCTATACTATAGTGCCCAAGGATGTGACATATCCTTTCATACCTTTTACCAACCCTGAGTAACCCGGAGAGATACCTTTTACCCCTATAAGAGTACTACTTAAGCTGAGTTCCTTATATGAATTTTTTTGCCTAAACTCTCTTTGTAATTGCTTAGATGAATGAAAGAAATCTTTTGATAATTTGGGAAATTGTGCCTTGTGTTAAATTTTTACATTTTTGGTACATATTCTAAATAATGAATATTTTGAGTTAGAATGTTTGGTTGAAATTGAATGTTGATTGTTAAGTTTTTTGGCTATGATGATTAGGTTGAAATGGATTAATGAATCAAAATGACTTCTAAATGTTGATATAGCATAACAACATGTTTAGAAACCAAACAGGAAATTGGGGTATGATGAGCTTAACTGAAAATTGGAGGTTGTGATATTATTAATGAATAAGTTGAAATTCAAGACTCAGGAAGATTTAAACAAATAATGGAACAAAAAAAAACTCCATAATATTTTGTAAGCAGTTTAGTTTTATAACCACGAAAACATGCATGGTCGAAAAGTACACATTTGCAACTAATTGTGCTAAGATTAGGGACATCTTAAGATCATCAACAGTTTTAATCTCCTTTAGAGTCTTGAACTTGTTGAATTATTAGTCGAAATGAAATCTATGCAACCATGACTAACGGGAAATGGAGTGGGCCATCCTTAGAAAAGTTTGCAGGCCTTTCAAAAACCTACATTTCAATATGCACATGTGCATACACATTAGTACCTTGTATGAGCCTCATTGCGATTTCACCATCAAAGCCGTATAATGAACATTAATCCTTCTTGGCTAATCCTTGATAAGAACCACATGTTTGCCCGATTTGCGAGAATAAGTGCAAATAAATGATTTAAGAGGACAAGTTTAGGGGAGTAATTTTTTTAGAGAGAAAAGAAGGATGAGAATTAAGGATGTGAAAAGTGGGTCAATTGAGTGGAGATGTACTAAAGAAGGTGCACAACAGAAATTTAAGAAGCTAAAAAACAAAAGTATCAAGGTGGAATGAGTTTTGTCTTATAGCCTTCTTCCCTTAAGCAATTAAGTTCTTGGGGGTATTTAAAAACTTAGTACCTTAATGCCAACTAGTATAGGAGCTGCTAACTTAAAGCTCTCTAAGGGTGATAGAAAGCTTAAAAAGGCAAAACATTGGACCATTCCATAAACCTTGATAGGAAATGAAAAGTAAAAAGCTTCTAATATGAAGGCGAATGTGGTCCCAAAAGTGGAGCGAGAGAAAAGAAGCCCTGATAGAGTATGCAAAAAGATTACTTACTTATGATTAAGTTTAGGGTGCTTTTGAAAAAGTGAGTTGAATAGAAAAGAAATGATGGGCAATAGGAAGGCAAAGTGTTGAGAAAGTACATGTAGTTTGGGTAAATTTGAGCATAAAATGACCAGTTAGCTACCCAATGCCTAAGCGAACATTCTGAACCTAAAGATCTACTTGATCTTGAGAGGTTGTGTCACACTATATCGTGGAGATTAATATGACCAACAAGCCTATGAGACCTTAGAAAAATCAAGGAGAAGTTTACTAACTGATTAGTATCTCAGAAGATTAATTAATTTACTAGATTGATAAAGGGGGAAGACTATCACACACTCACTAATCCAGGGTAAATAATTGAATTGTTTACACTATATGAATTATTTGTTTGTTTAGTAAACTTAATTGAAAATCTTCTTCATTCAGGAATTAAAACTTGTTTAAAAGTGATATTACAACTATCTTTTTATTTTTTTTAAAATTGATTTGTTGGATTTAAAGGAAAAAAATGTCTGTTGCAGAACAAAAATGGCCTTAAAAAGTTGAATTACTAGAGGACAAGCAAAACTTTAAGGTTGGGGGAATTTGATGAGTATGAAACTCATCTATTTTTAAGTCCATTTTTCATATATATTTGAGGCTTAAAAGTTCAATTTAATGTGAAATTATGGAATCTTCACTCAGATTTGTGTTTTGCAAGAATTTAGAGAAAAGAAGCAAAAACTAGCAAGAAAAGCAGCAAAAATGGCTAAGGCAGAAAAATGGAGAATGTTGCGACATTTTCGAATTATGTTGCGACAAAAGTTAGCTTGACGAGAGAAGTTTGCCCTTGATAATCAAATCTCTATTGCAATAAAGAGCATGAGGTGTCAACACGAGTTGAAAGAATGTTCATTTTTCGAAACTTGTCGCAACTTAGAGACGAGGCAAATGTAGTAGAACTTGTCACAACATCCAAAATGATATTGTGACAAAGAGTAAGAAGAATGCCCAAGAGAACCTTTGAAAGAATGTCACGACAATTTACAACTATTTCACGACATAAATTATGAAGAAGGTAGAAAGAATTTGTCACGATAATCTACAACTCTATCGCGACATAGTTAAAGCAGAAGGTAATTAAGCATGTCGCGGCGCGATATCTTTATTTGCGATAATGGACAAGGCAAATGGCAGAAAAAAATTGTCGCAACAATGAAAAGATGTTGTGACAGACGATAAGTAGAAATCATGAAGAAACACTTAATAATGTTGCGACATACAGATTCTTTGTTGCGACACAACGAAGGGCAGATTGAAGGACGAATGTTGCGATATAGCAAAGATTGTTGCGACCATGGCGTTTAGAGTTCCGCTAGGGTTGATGTAATGAAGAAAGTTCCATGTCGACAACACTCCATATATCAATAGTGCAAGGGAAGGAAATAATGCGACTTAAAAAACCTTGTAAAAACAATTATGAAGAAGTCAGTTGAACTTTGTCGCGACATTTCTAAAGTATGTTGCGACACAATTTGAGGAGAGGGCAAAAGAACATCGTTGTGATATTCCTTTCATTGTCATGACAATTATGGAGAAGAGACTTGAGGCATATACTAAAATTTTGTTTTGAAAAGTTTGTCGCGACAATCACTCAAGAAGAATGCTAGTAAGTATTGTGTTGACAAACTCACAAAAAAGAATGGAAACATAAAAGCTGCATAGATGTTACGACATTTCACAAGCTTTATACATATGATGAAGTATCAAGGCAGCTGCATAGATAAGCGAATAGTGTTGCGACAAGGGGGCCTGTGGAGCTTGAAGGCACAAGTAGCGAAAATGTCTCAAGCATGCAAACCAACTTTGTGTCGTGACAAAAGACATCGGTGGAGCACAACATTGAAATCCATAATTTTTAGCTATAATTAGGCCCGACATTTTAGAACCTATAAATAAGAAGCGCTGAGGTATTGTGGGTAGCTTTAGAGCAAGCTTGATCATTCGAGAACTTTGAACTTTTGGGAGGAGAGTGAAGTCTCCCTTGTATATATATTTATTTTATTTTATTTTCTTTGATTTCTTTTCTTATTAGTTTAGATTTTAGTAGTGATTTGGCTGATTTGGAAATAAAAACAATTGTAAATCAAACTTCATTTATTAATACGAACTTGAATGAAATCTGGAAGAATTTATGGGATTCATTTTTTATTTAATTTTAATTATAGTTTTCAATGAATTTGTAATACGATCTTAGTCATTGTTACTTATGATTCAGATATGGAAGGCTAAGCTCTTTGGGAAGGGATTGATGTTTGGTTATCAAAATTTTGTAGCATTTAAATGAATGCTGTGGTTCTAATTTTGGATTGATTTAATTGGTGTTGTTACTATAGTGAACTGTTCTTGATATGGTGGGAATATGCCACAGAATAGAGCTGCATACGTGTTTTGATTTCCCGGGGAGGCCCTGCGAGTGACACGAGAGGATGGAGAGTCCACGAGAACATAGAGTAGTAATTTGGGGGTATGCTAGATTGATATTTTGATACTAATGGCTTTGAATATCACTTAGATAAATCACTAGTATTTATTTCTAACCTCGACTGAGTTCCCTTCTGAGTGATAGTAAGTGTGTTCCCGATGTATAAGGACATCCTAATGAATTATCAGTTTAATGTTTAAAGGTTTCATCTCAATTTAACAGAATAAGCTTGATCCTGTGTTAGCAAAGATCTAATCAAGGAGATAGAGTATTTTAAAGAATTGCACATTGAGGTGAGATTGAAATTGAAGGAGGCTTGTGTTACCCTGTCTATGGGGACAAACAATCTTCAGTCTTAAGAGAAGGCTATGAAGTACTGGTTTAGGAAAAACAACTAGATCTTAAAGTTGATCAAATCCTAAAAGTAGTCATTTAGTCCCATTAACTTGGTTTAGGAATATGGTGTTCTAAATGGTGAAATGTGTGGTGTCATGAGGTATTCCAAATTTATCTTACTTTATATCTTGGATAAGTCCTAAAAATTCAAACTCATGGCTGGGATTATTTCAAAATTTGATGCGAAAGTTGATAGTTATAACCACGATCTAGTCCAGTGTTATTGTAGCTGATGAACCCACCGAATCTTCTTATTTTTATTTTTCATTCTGAGAATATTAGACTAGAAATTCTTTTATTCAATTTATGTTAGTTAGTTAAATCTTTTGTAAAATTAGTGTTAATAGTGAATTTCTTGAGTAGTAAGGGTAGTTGATCTTTGAGAATTCCTCATTAATCAACATGAATAATATATCACGGACTTAAAATCCACTTTATTACTTGTATGACCTATGCACTTGAGTGATTTAGACCAATTGAGTTTTAATTACACAACACATTATATATATGATAGAAAACAATATTTACATCATATTAAGTAGTTTAACAAGGTTTTGGCATCACTGCTGGGGATTGAATATAATTCTTGGTGGTAATGCAGAAATTGTGTTAGTCTAAGATAACATTTTGGTCTATGTAAAAAATCAATCAATCATATGGTAACTGTTTCTTATCCAGAAGTCGTCAATGAGAGGTGGGAAAGGATTTTGTTGAAATAACTTTTCATTCATCTCATAATCTTTGTATATTTTCTACTTCTACCAATTTTTGAATAAATATATTCTTTTTTTTCATTGTGTTTTTCCGGTTTGTAGCTTATCTTAGGCAAGTATGAAGATCAAATGGAAAAAACTAATTTCATTCTTATGGATGGTTTTGCTTTATCTTCTAGCATTCGGTCTTGAGAGTTCCCTCACTCAGTTTTTATTTGTTTTTTGATTCTTGTTGAACCCCTTTATTCTTGAATAAGTTTTCCTGCTTACCTTGTGTGACTGATTCTTAGAATCTTATTGTTTGCTCATGCACTTCAAATAAGGTTGATGTGGTTGTGGGATGAATTCTTTTCTTACCTCCTTATGCGAATGTGTCATGCCTTCATCGAAGCGATGGTGGGATATTTCAACTTTCAAGAGTTTTGGGTCATCGAGCGACCTTTAAAATGGGTTTAAATGGGACCGAGGATGCGTGTGCCAACAGGCCCGACTCGAGTTTGAGGTTGTGAACTCGCCCAGTTGAGTTTGGGACGAGAATGAGAAAAGGTATTATGTAAATGGGACGGGGTTGGGATGGGGTCGCCGGGTCCCAGGCAGCCTCGTTACCATCCTAACTACGATGTGCAGTATTGATCGACATTTTCAACTAAATTAATTTTTAAGTTTTTCCTAACTTGCCCCATTTTTAAATAAACATTATATTTGTGACACTGGCTTAAGTGCATTGACAGCTCGTTAACCCACGGAAGACTAGTGGATGTCGGGTAGCTTAGACACCACACCCATGTGTCCAACACCACGGGACCCATGATTTAGCAGTGGATAGAGTCTCCCTTTATGCAGGGAGCCTCTGCCCGAATCTCTTTGTACAAAACACGGCAACATGGCCCGATATATCTGATGACCTCAGATTACAATTATGAGTGAAAGTGGCCTAACCGGGCCAGCTCATCCTGTTCATAAGACTATCTGAGGACTGCTAGTATCATAGTCCTCGAGAGTTTTATTAACGCTCTTACAAATATTCTGAGTGGAAACGAGGTTGTTCGCAGTATTTTTACAATTCTTTTACCTGAATGCAAGTAGAGCTAGTTTGTTCGAGCTTCTCTACAAAAAATGAATTCTATTGCATGACAGAACTTTGTATGCTTCACGGCACAAGTAGGCGCATACTTCTTGTACTTGAAGGGGAGGGGGGGGGGGTGCAGTGCTACGACCCCGAGGTGAAGCGATGCTGGTAGGTGAAGCTCACTACGGGGGTTCTTCTCAGCTAAGTCACGCCGCAATCTGAGATTATCAATTATGCACATTCGAGTAAAACATGCATGTCTCTGCGAATCTTACTCGTACCTTGAATGAGATGAAATTCAAATCATTACGCGTATCAGTCACCATTAGCTTCTCTTCTGTGAAGCAAATGCCAAATGTGAAAATCAAAACCATCATTGGTTTTTTGTCCAATGACCCTTTTTCCAAAAACAAAAATCTTTTTAGTTTTACAAACCAAAACCCACTGGAAAACACCTCCAATGTCCGCCATTGATGTGCCACCAATGACCATTTCTTTCCAAAACAAAAGTTTTTTGTTTTATAACCAAAACCCATTTTATTTATCAAAATCCCGTGTGTTTATACATTTATGGGCCATGGATTTCGGTTTCTCATCGCGGAGCGCCCATGCGCCTTTTGGTACACGGGCTTTCAGGTTGAGTGATCATATCAGCCATGACTAATGGCATTTGCCTTGTTGAAGTACATGGGCTTTCACTATCGGTGATCATGTCTAATCGCAACTAAATATGCATTCTGCCATTTTTTGCGCAACACATGTATTTTCCTTCCTCTTAGTAAAATTGTGGAACTCTATGGGACGTAGTTCCGGATCACAGGAGTCCACCACCCATTTACAGAAATAAATAAATGATTTAAAACCATGCACACACACACATTTCATACGATGTGATTACAAATGCAAGCGATATGCCGTTACTTTATTTATATATCATGTCACATATATGATAAGATGCTATATGAACAACTCTACTCATGCATATCACCCATCGTCATTTGGACAATTATATCAATTAACATCTGATTTCCCAGAAATAAATCACAATTAATATCGACAAAATAAGCAGCATACGACGTGCTGACCATGCGCGATCAAGCGATAGGTTAAATTATTTTCTAGGCCAAGATGTGACATACAAATAGCTAATAGACAAGCCATGCAATGGCCTTATTCATACACAAACACATCACATGTCAATCCATTAGAACACACAAATTGATCTCCAATCAATTACCACCAAGCACATCACTCAATTAAAACAATGACATGCTTAAAACCTTAGGACCAATTGTGGCATAAAGATGCCCACAAAACACACCACACAGCAAGCCATAATAGACCACATAATAGTTCTGAACTCAGTTCAGAAACTAGCCCCTCTTGATCCCAAGAATTTGGACCTGAGCCATTAAACGACCTAAGTATAGCGATCTGGAAAATGGACCATGGCAGGTTATAGGAGTCAGATTTGGGTGATTCAAAAGCCTAACATCAATTTCTCAGATAGAGCTGCAAGTTCCTAGAAGGATACTAGTACAAATTCTAGCCTTTTCCTAGCCGAAATCAGTCCCAAAATATAGAATGACTAGGTTTAGTTTGGCGAAAGCGAGCTGACCTATGGTAGTCCCGGAAAACAGACCATAACTTGGGTTATAGATGTCTAATTTGGGTGATTCAAAAGTCTAACATCAAGTTCTCAGATAAGGATACAATTTCCTTGAAGGATACTAGTCCAAATTCTCCTTTTTTCTAACCTAAAATCAGCCCCAAAAACTAGACATCATATAGGGTCAATACATGACATTATTCCTTTAACGGTATTTTTTCCAGAGACAACCTCTTAGGGAAAAACAGCCAAACATCCCCTGTGGGCATTAAAACTCAACCAAACAGCCTCTAGAATGGAAAATAAACCAAAATAGGAAGAATCCATACCTCTTGGGGCATTAGAAGAGCGTAGAAAGTCAGTGGGCACTTCTGAAGCAAGGAAACTCCTTTTGGGTTTCAGAACCTTGCTTTGAATCTCGAAATCCTGTCATTTTCAGTACCCACACGTAGCCTAAATCGATATATGAACTTTCATTTTTGTGGCAATTCGCAGAAATGAACTCAGTGGATCGAAGTGAGAAGTTTTTTTTTTTCTTTTTATTTTCTCTCCCACTTTCTCGGTCCCACCTCTCACATTATTCTCAACCCGAAAATGGGAGATCCTCCAAATGAGATTTCTTTTCTCCTTTTATACTTTAGATACATGGCTCACCGACGCCATGTCCCCCTTGCTAAAATTAAGTTTTGCTCAAGAAACAATTTATTTCTTCGGTTGAAGTTAATTATCTTATCACGAGAAATTTCTTTAAGTGTACCCAACTTCGGGTACTGCGAAAATCTTGTTTTGGGATCCTTCGGACACTTTCGTCGACTCGAAAAGCGTGAAAATTCGATTGTGGCAAAACCACAGAAAATTAGGATTTTAAGAAAAAGGAGTAAATCGACCTTCCGGTTAATTGGTACTATGATCTCGGATGATGAAATGGACTTCACAATTGGAATAGTCTCGCGAAATCTAGCTACCCCGTTGAATTTCAAGACAGTCGGAATTTCACGTTTTTCGAGGCACCGAGAGTAACGTGTGACACTTGGCACTTGTTGGAGGACTCATATAGAAACATGTGTCAAATGAAGCAGAGTCGAGCAAAGTCTAAGTTAGGACATGTGGGGCATGTGTCACAACCTAAGAGGATGGAAATCCAAAGTTATGGAAAAGAGGATAAAGGGAATCCAAGAGAGCCAATGAGAGGGTGACACATGGCAAGAGAGGACATCCCACTTAACTTGTTGGACCAAACAATTCGGTGGAGAGAGGGGAAGAAGAGAAAATAAAGGGAGAGAAAAGAGAGAGAAGAAGAGAAGAGGAAAGAGAGGCTCCTCCTTCTCCTACAGTTTTTCTCGGCAGATGGGCTGAAATCAGTTCGAGGTTGGGCAGAGAGGTAGGGTTGGTCCACGATCGAGGCTACGTAGAGTACCAAAATTAGTGGGTTTCGTCAAACTCACAGAGTGAAGTTTTTATATATTGGTTTAATTCTTGTCTAAGAGCCATTCAAAAATGGTTGAAGTGTTTGGAAGTAGGATCGTAGGTGCATTTCAATTCCAAAGATTTGAGACTGAATGCTAGACTTTAGGACTGTTTTCGGACAATCCGAGGTTGTTTTTAAACAGTTCAAAACCGAAATTCAGGGAATGTTTTCGGATGGTTCGGAGCTGGATTATGAGGCGATTTTGTTTGTCCATGTGTACGATTTTGTGTGTATTCTTGCAGGGAGTGAATAACATATGTTCGTGTGAAAATCATGTGGTTATATGCTCAATTATGTATTAGCATGGGTGAATTATATTGTAGAAAAATATAATTGTTCATGAATCATGAATGTTATATGTATAAAATGGCATAATTGCATGTCATATGCACAGTAACATCGCGTCGGGTCGGGTGTGTGTGCATGGTTATGGTTATTCACAATTGAATGCGTAGTGAGCTAAAAAATGGGACAACGTCCAAAGTTGAGACTTCATTTGTTGCGTGATAAGGGCGGAATAATGTTAATGAAGTCTTCGTGTGTTGAAGCTGACGAGATGGGACGGTCCCTTTAGGTGAAAGACTCGAATTCATACGCTGGTCGGACATGATCATGACGGTGAAAGGCCAGTAAAAATGTTGAAGGTGTCTGACAATCCTACGGTGTAAACTGAAAAATGACGTGACCAGCGATACATAACACATAAGGTTGAGTAAATTAAATAAATATTGGAGGTTTGTCTAATAGGTAAAGTCGTTGAGTGAAACGCCAATGACTGGTTTTACACTGGCATTAGTGCGTGTGAGGGAGTCGGTCAGGACTCAGGTTGTGGGCATGAGGAGTCTCATCTCATGCATGACATGATATATTCCATTTATGATTTTTTTTTGTATGGAATGTGATATGATGTGTGTCAATCATTGCATGTGTGCATTTAGGTGGGAGTAACCCTTGTAGGAAAGGGTGCTCTTGGGCATTGCTCGCAGATCTTGGGAAAATATTTTCCGAACCTTTGAGAGTGCAGTGGGATCTAAGACCTTAGTGGTGAAGAAGAGACGGATTTTGGCTGTTTTGTATTTTTTAAATTCCGGGTGGAAAAATCAGTTTTGTTTTTTAAAAAGAACAAAGTTGTAATTAAACTCATTTCAATACATTTTGGCAAGTTTTCCAGGTTTCATATTGCATGTGTAATAAAAAGGCTATTGTGTGTTGAGATTAGGGTGTATTGAAAGGAAAGAAAAAGGGAAAGCGGAGTGCTAGAAATTAGAGAGAGCTACTAATGAGATTTAAAAGCTCATCTATTTTTAATCAATTTTCTTGTTTGTATTTAGTATATTCAGATATGTTTTGTGGTATAAAAGATCGATACCAACTTTGTGTTTTAGGTTTTAATTCGAAAGTAGAGGCAAGACGAAGAGAGAAAAGAGCGATTACAACGATCATGTATGACAGAGTTTTATAATGTAGAACATCAGCAATTAGCAAGGAACTGTCATGACAAAGACAGGCGTGTCGCGACATAAAATGGGAAGAATTTATGAGAGTCGAGTTAAGAATAGAAAAGCTATTGTCGCGACAAATGGAAAGCGGGAAGAAAGCGCGATTCTATCGCTGACCAGAAGTCTTTGTACATGACATTCAGTTATTGCAACATGGAAAGCTTTGAGACGGAAGAAGAGGTTCGAGAAAGACATGCATTTGCGTGAGATAATGTATGTCTGCGACATTGAAGAAGAAGCATCTACGTAAGTGACGAAGTGATGTATGTCGCGATCTTTGAAGGGAAGAAGAAAGCGTTGGTTGCGATAGATAAACGAGGTCGCGACATGTGATGCTTGCTTAATGAATAGACTGATCACAAAAAATAATCTGATGTGCGACGAGCTTAATTGAAGATGTTTCTATGTCACGACGGGGATCTTGAGATCGCTACTGAGATAAAATTTGAACATTGATAAATGGGTATATGAGAAAGCTTTTCTGTGTCAGTGACCAAGTTGACCATGAGGAGAGATCTTGCCAAGCGACATAACAAAATGGGTCGCGACCGCAGATGTTTGATCTAAGAATCTTATCCACTGGCATGAAACAGCTGACGAAAGAGCAACCGACAACACGAGACCTCTTGCAGAGATGAAATGAAACTGATAAATGGGTAAGTGGTAATGGCTACATGCGTGACCAGACTTTCTAGATGCGACATAAATCTTGTGTCCTGATAAACATTGTTGTATGAAACCTGACATAAATCTTTGTCGCGATATAAAAGCGGAGTGTGACACCCAATTTTAAACTGCTTGCGAAACAACGTAGTGACCACGATGGTTAATGTCTTACTTAACTAGTATAGTAATCACACATAAGATTGTCGTGACATAGAATGGATGGAGCAGTGGACATAAAACCAGTTGTTAAGAGCGAAGAAGATTGTCGTGTGAGGAGGAAACTACGTGCGCGATAGAATGAATATCTTTGAAGAAAGAGATATTGGCCGTGACCCGAGGAAACTGTCGCGGCAGATCAGAAAGAAGGATGCACGGAGCGGTCGCGACAATTGCGCATCTTCAGCCCGAGGAGACCTACGATAAAGATTCAAACTCTGTGTAGCGACACTTCCGGTCGCGGCCAGAGAGGGGAAGTATAATATGGTGAATTTTTGGGGATCCCACGATGCGACCGAATTTAGGGCCCGAGTGCAGGGCTACATAAATGAAACAAATTGAGAAGCGAAATGGTCGGTCGGTGGAACAGCAGTATCACAGGGAGGCGAGACTCTTTTGTATTATATTTTCTTTTATTTTCTTTTATTTTCTTGTAAGATTAGATTTAGCGTAAAATTTCAATTTGTTTATTGGACTGTGGTGTTCGAAGTTTAAGAAGTTGAATTAAATTGTTGAATCTGGAGTCGATTATTGTTTGAATCTGATGAAATCTAGATAAAGCTAAGAATTCATTTCTTTCGATTGATTCTGATTACATTGGAAATTTTCTTTGATCAATATTTCGGTGTTCAACGTGATTTAGTTTTAGAAACACAATTCCATTTGAGAAAGATATGATGGTGAATTATGGTCTTTCCTACACAATTAGAAAAGAAATTCTGAGTTAAGAGTCTTGGGATATTTGGATCAGTGATGTTCATGAGTGGTGTTCCCAAATATTATTAACTTATACCCATAAAGAAAATTTGTTATCGGCTATGATTTCGGGAGGCCCTACAGGTGACCTAGGAGATGGAAATTCACGAGGAAGCTTGGATTGAATTACTTGGGGTATGCTAGACTAATATTGATGAACTAATGAGCTCTGAAAGATTACTTAGATAAATCTTCAATTTACTCATGGTTTGAGAATTTGATGTATATGTGAAACTTGTAAAAGACCAGTTTGAAACTTGTAAAAGACCAGTTTGATGTATATGTGAAAATATGGTCAAGGGAGTGAATGTGGTAAATACTCTAAAACTGATTTGAAACAAAAGTAAGTGTACTGTGAAATGAAAAGTATTACCAACACTCAGCCCCTTTGAAGTACGGGTCATACAAGTAATAAAGTGGACTCACAGGAGTGGGATGTCGTGCCAGCGAGGATTGGAGGTTCTCTACAGTGGAATTTGATCACCTTGATTACAAGGGCTCTTCCTTATTTAGGCGATCAAATAGGATGTGGAATAAAATCAATATAATTGAAACAAAAACTGATTTAAAGCTAATCCTAAAAATCTACCAAATAAACAACTAAATTAAGGTATGAAGAGAGTCACTAAGGGATGGGGATAAATTGTTACAAAACCGGTTGCATTTCCTTGAAAGTCGCGACATTTGTGAGAGTTGAATCTTGGTTGTCGAAATGTAGTATAGCTTGGATTTCTCCATACACCATACATTCCATATCTAACACACCATATTCCTTTTAAAGGACAAATGAGTGCAAATAGCTACTTGTAGGTGGCACTCTTTAGATTTGATTGTTTTCTTTTTTTGATACTTCACAGCCATTTCTCGGGAGCGAAGAATTCTTGCCCCGTAGACGAGGATGTCTGAGCCTTCTCCGATGTAATTGGTATCACCGTCCTTCAAATCCCAATAAAATTACCACATCTCTTGATTATATCTTTGTAACACGGGATCAAGATCCTTTCATCATACTAAGAGGAGAAACCTCTACGATCAACTAAATTGATACATCATCTAATTAATCCTCACATGTGAGTAGTGGTGATCTATCAAGTAATTTCGAGTTCGTAGTTCAGATATTAGTGCAACATACCCACAAATTCTTAGCTCTTTACTCTCGGGAATCTCCATCTACATGTCCTTTCGGGGGCCTCCTTAAGTAGAGCAAGATCGGCTCTTTTTTGAGTATAAACTCTTATTATTCAAGCAGTTAATTATATAAAACGAGTACCCGATTATATAAATTCAGTATTCAAGCCACCAAGGAAATAGCCCCAAGCTACTTGAATCGATTGTTCGACAAGTGTCTCAGCCACACAGAGGTGTTTAATGTTCCATTCTTGGATTCCAATCATCACCAAATCAAACAAAAAATAAGAAAATGAAGAAAAGAAATCAAGAGACAAGAAGAAAAATCAGATTTGAGCTTGATCTTCTCCTCAATAGTAAAGAAATTGAATATGATCTGACAGAAATCTATTCAATAGAAATAAAAATACGCTCTAAAACTACTCTGAATCTATTAAAAATAAAAATATGCAGCAAAAGCTGGAAAATGGCGTCCCCAGAGAGAGAAACCCCATGAGAGAGGCTCTCGATGTTCATTGCCCTATTTGCCTAGAAAGCGAGTATATATATGGTCTAGGGTGAAATGGGCAGAGAGTAGGTCGAAGCTCAATTTTCGGCCTTTTTGGGTTCCTCTGACGTTTTTGGTCGCGACCGAGTTTTTTGAGTGTGACACCCAGTCTCTGATCGCGACACGGGTTTTACGAGTAGCGACACGATTTCTGGTCGCGACTGAATTTTACCGGTCGCGACAATTTCCCAGTCGCGACTAATTTTACGGATATGGCTGGTTTTCTTACTACAACAGTCGAGGCCCTTAACTTCTTCGTTTTAACTAGGATTTGGGCGTGTGAGTACTCGTTGGAAAGCTCTTTGAATGTAGAATGCAGTCATGAGGGAATTTGAACCATTTGATGTTCCAGATGGTACATAAAAATTTCATCTTTCCAGTGGTGAGCTATGAGACTCTTGGTTGACTCTTCTTTTGGAAATAAATTGCTCATTTCTTGCCAAATCACTTGCTTTTCATCAATAATCTACAAAACCAAGTTTAGAGAAATTTTATGAGTTTTACATGAATATGGATATAAAATGCACAAAATAGCATGTGAAATGAACTCAAAACATAGATGAGTTTGCACTCATCGAGAGGTATGCTAATTGTATTGATGAACTAATGAGCTGCGTAAGATTACTTAGATAAATCTTGATTTACTCATGGTTTGAGGAGTGGATTGGTGATCTATCAATTTAATCTTTTAGAGATCTCTCCTGGTCTTGAGGAATGATTTTGATTCTGTGTTAGCATTAGATCTAATCAAGGAAAGGGAGAACTCTTTAAGATCTCAAGGATGAGGCATCATTCATCTTGTAGAAGTCTGGCAATGGCCTTGTCATGGGAAGCAAGAAATCTGCAGTCATAAGAAATGGGTATGAAGTATTGGAAAAGAAAAATATACATATCTTATAAAGAAATTCTAATTACAAGTAATTGATTAGAAACATGTATCAGAAATGAACATGAGTCTCTAATAAGTGAAATGTATGGTTAAGAGAGAAATCCAAACTATACTACCTTGCCTCTTTGACAATTTCAGAGTCCAATTCATGATAAAATAGAATTAGATTATGTTGCAGGAATTGATAATGTCACAACAGTGAAATCCTAGTGTCTACTTCCAGTAATGATCTGGTTCAGTCCAGTTTATGTTTAGGATTTTAAATTTTTCCTTCATTATAAATGTAGACATTCAAATAGTAGAATTCTTAGTTCTATTACTAAAACTTCTATGAAATGGAAGTTCAAATAGTGTGGAACTTGAGTAGTTGGGATAGTTGAATTTTAAATTCTCTTCAATCTCTATGGGAATGATATTCGGACTTATAGGTCTACTTTTATTACTTGTACGACCTGTGCACTTGCAGTATTATAACCAAACCAAATCTTTAATAAATTCATTGACAAATCCATTTTTATTATGAGCATACAAGTTCTATTATGTCAAAACAAGTTTTGGTGCCGCTTTACTGGGACTTTTATTTAGTCCTTTTAACGAGTCATAACCTTGTTTGAGCGGTTGGTCTATACCACATAAATTGGTCGACAAGTTTTGGCGTCGTTCTTAGGATCGATGGAATTTAAAAATCAATATTACAACGAAAGAGAAATGCTAATTTGAACTTTTTCTTGTTTTTACAAAATTTCGAGGAAAATAGAAAAAAGCAGTTTTTAACGATAGTGGTTGAATAAACTACTGATGTTTTTTGAAGCCTAACTAGATATATAATTTTTGATATCACTGACTCCATTTGATCTCAGTGTGTTTGTACTTTCAGGAAGATTTTTAATGCATAGAAAACCAGAGGCAGATCTGCTGCCTCTAGATACTGAGATTGAAAGAACCCTGAAGAATCCGAGGAAAGCTACCAATGCTAAATATAAAAGTATGGAAAATTGTTGACCAATTTTTGTATATGGATCAAATTTCTGCTACTGTTATCAAAGGACTATTACCTAATCCCCGGAAACGGTGCCAAAAACTTGTTGACCAAATGATGTATATGTGAGAAAATATGACGAGGGTAGATGGTAAATACTCAAAATCGATTAGAAGCAAAAAGTAATTGTATTCAAGCGAAATGAAAAGTATTATCAACACTTTCTGACCCCTTTTTGCTGGTGCAGATGTCTGAGTAATAAAGTGGAATCTAAAAGTTCAGATATCGTACCCATGAGGATTAGAGGTTCTCTAATTGGAATTTGATCACCCCGATTACAAGGCCTCTTCACTATTTAGGCAACAAAATAGGATGTGGAATAAAATCAATTTAATTGAAATAAAAACTGATTTAAACTATCCTAAAATCTACCCAATTAAAAACCTGCACTTAATTAAAGGTATGAAGAGAGGCCTTAGGAATGGGGATAATTATATACAAAGCAGTTTGCATTTCGGCAGAAAGCTTGACATTTGTGAATTGAATGTTGGATTTGTCACAAAGCGATGTGGTACGGCTTGTATTTACCAGCCTGCAAATCGTTTATTTGTGAGTGAGATGCAGGTTCCTTTCGGAGACATGGAGTCAATTAGTTACTTGTAAATACGACCCTCTTTAAGATTTGATTGTTTTCCTTAATGCTTCTGATGCATTTCTTAGGATTGAAGGTATTGCCCCCATAGACGGGATTATGCGACCTTCTCGATCTAATTGGTATCTCGTCCTTTAAATCTAATAAAATTTTCTATCTCCTTGATTAGATCATTGCTAACACGGGATCAAGATCATTTTATCAATTTGAGGTGAGACCTCTAAACAACCTCTAAACATTAAACTGATACATCATCTAATTAATCCTCACACCATGAGTAAATTAGTGATCTATCAAAGGAATCTTTTAGAGTTCATTAGTTCCATAATATCGATCCCAACATACCCCCGATTTAATCTTTCTTTGCTCTTAGGAATCTCCGTCTTTGTATCCTTTCAAGGGCCTTTTAAAAGCGAGTAAAGATACGACTTTTTTCTAGGTATAAACTCTTAATATTAGAGCAGTTAATTAAATGAATAGTACCAATTATATAAATTCGAGTTTCAAACCTAAAAATAATGAAAAAGCTGCAAATACGGATGTTCGACAATTAATCCTACAGAGGGTGTTTAATGTTCCATTCTTTGGATTTCAATTATCAGATCAAGCAGTAAGAAAATGAAGAAAAGAAATCAAAGTGAGTGAGAGAAAATTGATTTTAGCTGATCTTTTACGAATAGTAATGAAATACGAATCTTTATTATACGGCCATAAGAAATCTCTTGATAAAAATAAAAATATGCTCTAAAAATACTCTAAGATCTATTAAAAATAAAAATACATGGCAAAGCCCAAGAAAAATGGGCGGTTTAGAGAGAGAAACCCATGAAGGTGTTCTCCCACCTTCCTAGATTTTCACAAAACTTAAAAACAGTATATATAGTCCTAGGGTGAAATGGGCTTGAAAACAGTCCAACATAGCAAATTTTGGGCTTTTTCGGATTTTTCCAACGTTTTTGTCGCGACAGAGTTTGCTCTATTGCAACAGAAACTCTGTCGCGATAAAGTATCTCTGTTGCAACAGAAAACTTTGTCACGACAAAGTTTTCTCTATTGCGACAGAGTTTCTCTGTCCAACTTGTCGGGGCCATAACTTCTTCGTTTTAACTCGGATTTGGGTGTGTGAGGTGTCGTTGGAAAGCTCTTTGAATATAGAATGTAATCATGTGTAGATTTGAACCATTTGATGCTCTAGATGATATAGAAAAATTTATCTTCTCATTGACGCACTGTGAGACATTCGGTTAACTCTCTTTTTGGAAACAATTTGCATATTTTCTTACTAAATCACTTGCTTTCCATAAAAAATCTTGAAAAACCAAGTTTAGAGGAAATGTTATGAGTTTTACATGAATATGGATATAAAATGCTCGAAATAGCATGTGAAATGAACTCAGAACTTAGATGAGTTTTACACTCATCACAAATCAAAGAGAAAGATTGCAGACTATTCCAGAAGAAGAAGAAATAGAGAGACCTCAAAGGCCTAACACAATGGAGGAATTTTGGAGGCCTGTTATTCAAGAGGAGTACTCAGTTGTGAGACAACCTCCCATTGAAGCCAACAATTTTGAGCTGAAGACAACATTGATTACTATGGTTCAGCAACACCAGTTCATGAGTCACCTACGAAAGTCAGTGGCGTTGGGAGTCTCATGAGGATGGCGCCGCAGTCAGCTAAATGGGGTGAGCCCAGATGTAATCAAGCTGCAAATCTTCCGCACTCATTAGAGATGTAGCGGCAACATGGTTTGACTCATTGCAGTGGGATCCGGTGAACACTTGGGAAGAATTGGTAGAGCTATGAGCAGAGATTTTTCCTCCGACTCTCAGCTGGCACGGGTGAAGGAGAAATAATTGTCTTCAAGTAGAGGGAAGAGGAGTCTCTACAATGCATGGGAAAGAGAGATTCAAGGAAATACATTAAGATGCCTATCATGGAATGAATGCGCACCCACTTAGATGGACATTTTCTATCATGCTATGAAATATACTTCTAAGGGTATAATTGATGCATCATGCTGTGGAGCTTTTAAAAGAAGAAATGCGAGAGGAGAGCGAGAGCGGGTGATTAAGACCTTGCCAAATGCAGCTCTGAGGCTCCGTACGAAGCTTCGGGGAGCGACGGAGTTGAGAGGGAGTGAAATTAACTATTGGACTTGATTAAATGACAACCATAGAAGCAAAGGCGGATCTTGAGTTATGAACAAGTGAGCTTGATGAAATAAGAGCTGCGCACATGAAGTGGGAGAGGTAGAAGAAAGAATGAGAAGAAGTGCTGAAGGACTAGTTGATGAAGAGCCTCTTAAGTTGAGGAGACGAGTATATGAATGAGCAAAGAAGTTATCACTTCAAGCCCCTAACTGACACTTGACACAGCATACTAGCAGCGAGGAACCATGAAGCTTTTCATATGGTGGAGGAGCCTGTGAGGCCACAGACTTGGATAGAATTACCGACAGAAGCTTATGCAGCCTAGGTTTGAACAACGACGGCAAAGGGACCAGTGGGGAGATTATTAGGGTTAGAAAAGGACTCAATCCTTTGAAGATCAGATGCTTCATTTCATGTTAGAAAACAAAAGGATTTTGAATTTGCATGAGAAAAAAATTTCTGACCTTGAAAATTTCTAAGCAAACCTGTTTGTGTTTCAAACAAAACGATGCCTTTTGAAGATAAAGGAAGATACGAGATGGGGCAAGCGCCAGTGCGAGAAAGAGCTGGGATTCATTTCATGACACCGAAATAATCTAAAATTTGTATGGCGATGGTGAGGAAGTGGTAGGAAGGCTAGATGAAATGAGAGGTGTAGAGCTTGATGAGGGAAGAGAAATAAGTAAAATAGGAGAGGAACTTAAGTAGCACAATTCGGGAACTCTTGTGAGAAAAGGAAAACAATAGAAATGTACTTGATTAGCGAGGGGAAGAAGGAAAGAAGTTAAAACTTACAATCCTCCGGTTCCATTCCTGTTTGCCCGAGAAAGAAAAACTAGAGGAAGCGTTCTCTCTAGATTACAATACACATGTTTAGAAGATAGAGATCAACGTTCCTTTCTTAAAAGGCATTAACTTTCAGTGCCTCGGTAGCCAAAATTCATGAAGATATATTGAGCAAAAGAAAGATTAGAGGAGGGATAGTGAGCACAACGACAACTTGCGGTCTGTGATGATTCGGGGAAGGCCTTACAGGAAAGGCGGGATCAGGGGCGGTTTCACTATATGCAAAGTGGGATACGATATGGGAGAAAGCATTGTGTGATTCTGGAGCTAGCATCTGACTTGATGCCTCTGTTTGTGGAGTGCGGATTTGGGGAGCTGAAATGGCTCCCACGGCCCGTTGCCGCGGATCGCGGGGCCTTATTTGATGGCTCATCCCCCAAGGGCATCCTTGAAGATGTCTTGTCAAAGGTGGGGAAATTTGTCTTTCCAGTGGACTTTGTAGTCATTAATATAGAGGAAGACAAATAAGTCCCATTGTTGTTAGGAAGACCATTCTTAGCAACAGGAGCAACATTGATTGATGTGAAAAAAAGGAGAGCGAAGCTCTCGAGTTGGAGATGAAGCGGTGCACTTGATCGACATAGTTTGAAACAACGGAACTCGATAGTCTTGGCGTGAAATTGTAAGAAACAAAAATTCTGTCGATTACGAGGCCCGACCACTTGCTTGTAATTTTCGAATTGATGAATGAGAATTAGGATGAATTTCCATTATCATGAGCATCTTGAAGTTGAAATTACGAACTCCCAATTTTAAATTAAAAGATATAGTATTCGGTGTTGGAAAGAAAGCGGTCTGAAGGATCCAGCGATTATGAAGAAAAAGTTGCGAGAAACTTGAAATGAAAGCTGGAGGGTTTAATAATCGAGTGCTGAACATTTGAGGGTTTGCCTTCTTGCGACCCGAGAAAAAAGGAAGCCGATTATCATTTATTTGGATTAACTAGGAAATTTGGAAAAGCCAGCTTGTTGGAGACTCTTAGAAAGTATAAAGAGGCAATAACGGTCTATAGAAGATTTGAAGAGATCGGTCAGCGATCTGTATTCACAAGATCCTAATGGAGGAGAATCTTCAGAACCACATAGAACATTGAAGGCTCGATCCGGTAATGAAAGAGGTGGTCGGAAAAGGAAGTCTTGGGGAAATGGGTGAAATCTGAGCTTCATATGTCTCGATCTTAGGCAGGTCATTAGGTGAACCAGTACATGTGGTTCGAGAGGGAGGGGATTCATGATCGATAGGAAGGAATGAATTGATTCCTCTGAGCGGCTGTGGCAAGGGATGGAGGTGTGTGTATAGACTCACGAGGAAACTTAACATTTACGAAGGACCATTATCTTACACCTTTCATTGACCCGAATCTTTGGACGGGGTTAAACGGGGACACTCCATTCTTTGTTTTCTTGATGGATATTTTAGTTTATAACCAAATTAACTAATACAGAGGATCGAGAAATCAACATTTACGTAATCATATGACACCTTTGCCTCACAGGAGGATGCCGTTTGGATTATGTAGTAAACCACGCCACTTTCAAAGATGTATGATGTCTATCATTTTCTGACTTGGTGGAAGAGATTATGGAAATATTCATGGAGCTGACTTCTCGGTATATGGATCCGAGTTTAAGATTGTTTGAAAACTTAAAAGAAGCAGTACTTTAAGTGCAGAGACAAAATCTAGCTTTAAATTGGGAAAAATGCCATTTCATAGTAGCTGAAGGTATTGTCTTGGGAGCCGCAGACTACTATTGTTGGATTGGAAGTAGACCAAGCCAAGATTGTTGTTATAAAAACTCTCATGTCACCCTCTGACAGGTAGAGGACCAAAAAACTGCAGGACATCTTTGGATTTTATAGAAGATTCATAAAGGATTTTTCTAAAATCTCTAGACCATTGTGTAGACTACTGGAAAAAGATGCAAAATTTGATTTTGATGAATCATGCAAATCTGCATTTGAGGAAATTAAATCCAAATTAGTATCAGCTCCCATTATGTTGATTGTAGACTGGAATATTGAGTTTGAAATTATGTGTGATGCTAGTGATTATGCAATGGGAGTTGTATTGGGATAGAAGAAGCGAAAAAGATATTCAAGGCCATATACGATGCTAGCAAAACATTCAATGAGGCCTGAAGGCCTCCACCATAAAGAAGGAGATGTTGACCTTTGGTATTTGCTTGTGAAAAATTCGGGCCTTATATATTGGGATCCCACATTATTTGTAATACACGATCATCTTTGCGATTAAATATCTAGCAAAGAAGGATGCCAAGCCAAGATTGATCAGATGGGTGCTTTTGCTGTAGGAGTTTGATCTTGAGATCAAGGATAAAAGGGTGATGACGATGTGATATAAATCCCTTATCTAGGTGGAGAGAATTCTTTGGAACAAAAATAAGCGAAATTTTCTAATGAAGCGACTATTTATGTTATCGGTCTGAAACACCTGCAGTATCACGGTGTGTGAATTACTTAGCTTGTGGAATCATGCCATTTGAATTCAGCTACTAGCAAAGGAGGAAATTGAGAATTGATTACGAGATTGTATATATGGGATGACTTTACTCACGTATAGAAGAGGGAGCATATATGATCATAAGGAGATGTGTCCCGAGAGAAATAGAAACGGGGTGGAATTGTAAGATGTCATGCATCACCATATGGAGGACACTTTGCGGGAGACAAGACAACTGAAAATTTTGAATCGGGATTTTATTGGCTCTGCTACATTGCATTTTGAATGGGTAAAACATTGTGATGCTTGTCAGAGAATGGGAAACTTAAGCATAAGAAATGAAATGCCCCTGTAAGGAATTCTTGTGGTGCAAATTTTTGATGTATGGGGAATAGACTTTATGGGACCTTTCCCATCATCATTTAGAAATATGTACATTCTCTGGCGTGGATTATGTATCGAATGGGTGGAAAGCAACGACTTTGTCTAAAAATGATGCCATCGCGGTGGTTGGGTTTATACAAAAGAAACATTTTTGAAGCTAGATTTGGAGCACCAAGAATAATCATTAGTAATGAGGGAAGCCATTTTTCAAATAAAGTTTTTGCAAAACTCATGAGCAGATATGGAATCAAACATCTAATGGGATTGGCTTATCATTCTGTTCAGATGGAATGATGAAATTTCAATAGGGAGATCGAAAAGTGCAGGAGAAAGCAGGTTAATGCAAGCGGGAAGGGTGAGGTACATAAAATTGGATGATGCACTGTGGGCTTATAGAACTGCTTATAAAACTCCCATTGGAATGTTCCCATACAGAATTATATATGGAAAACCTTGTCATCTCCCCTTAGAACTGGAATATAAAGCTATGTGGCCATAAAGGAACTTAATTGTGACTTTCAAGCTGTAAAGGAAAAGAGACTACTCCAAATGAATGAACCGGAAAAGCTGAGAAATAACGCATATGACAATGCCAAAATCTATAAAGAAAAGACCAAGAGATGACATGATCAAAAGATCTTAAGGAGAGAATTCAAGGTAAGAGAACAAATTCTCTTATACAATTCCAGGCTAAAAGTATTTTCGGGCGAGTCGAGAGATGGAGTGGTCATTACACGATTAATTATCGAAGTACACCCTTTGGAGCAGTAACATTGAAAACTGAATCTGGAGGTGAATTCAAAGTAAATGGTCGAGAGGATTAAAAGCACATTATCTTGGAGGAAGCATAAAGGAGGTAGATCCATATTTGAAAAAGGGAAAAGAAAATTATTGAAACGAAGACACTCCTGACTGTGTCACAGCTAAGGACAGTAAGGCGAAGCGACTTCTTGGGAAGCAACCCAAACAGAATTTTCATTTTTTTGTTAACTTTGATTTATGTTGATTACTTTTCTGATTTAGAAGTTTTATTTTTGATTTTGTTAGAAGTTTTAACAGGAAATTTGATCATTTGCTAAAATGTTTTTGATTTTGGACAGGAAAGATGGCTGGAATAAGTTATTACAAAACATGCCTCAGGTGGTGTGCGGAAAGTATTCTGAGGAATATTTCTATTTCCTAAATTTGTTATTGACAATAATGCACATAGTTGAAGTTGAAATTTGATAATTTTAGAGCCTAATTAATTAGACCAACTTTCAAGTGCTAAGTGCTTAAATGCTTTGATTGAGTATTTTAATGCTAATGATTGTTGTTCATAATTGAATTGAGAAATTCTGTTGCGATATATGTTTTCACAAGCTTGAATTGCATAATTGGACTGAATTATGGGTGATTAACTAAATTGGAAGGTAGTTTAAACTTGTAGACATTTGAGGAATCAAATCTTTGTCGCGACACTTGAAATTTAGGTCGCGACATCACTTACTACAACAAGATGAAAAGCTTGTCGTGACCCTGATTTGCATGTTGCAACAAACTTTTAGGCACAATGTTGAAAAGAATGTTGCAACATACTTTCTTTATGTCGCAACATAAATAATTTTGGACTCAATTTAAAAGGGAAATTTTATGTGTGACACTTAAGCTGTACATTTCCAGTGTCAGCTTGTGTCGCGACAATTATTTCTCTATGTTGCGACATTGTATTAAAAATGAAACAAACATTAAGGTAGTTACTATCGCGACCTACCTTTAAATCTGGAAGCTGAATTTATGTAGCGCTTGATACTTTTCTTGTCGCGATAGAAATGTAATCTATAGACAACCCTAAAGTGTGTCGCGACATGAATGTTTTGATAATAAAGGCTGGGTGAAATTTTTTAATTTGAAGAGCCACAAGATAAATTCCACAATTAAGTCTAAAGGTGATTGTTGTGACCTAATCATTAATTGTTGCGACAAATGAAGAGAAACATTCATTTATTGAGCCATTAAGCGAAGAGTTTCAGAGCTAAAGGCCACCTCCCTTCGATTACCTCATCATTCATACTCTCACCTGATTTAAAGCCTTTCTTCCTCTGATGACATCTGAAACCACAGAATTGATGACCACTAAGCACAAAATTCGGTCTCGTCATTGGTGGGAGCAGCAGTCCGAATCTTAGTGAGATGATGGCGAGAATGTACGGCCCGGGTGAGACGGTTCATGGGTGCTGGAACAGCTTGACCCGGTGACATAACGGAAGGCGACCAGAAAGTTAATGAAGTTTTCCAGATCGAAGATCCACAGAATGGATCTAAGTCTGGCGCTCTCGAAGAACTGACCATGAAGATGGTATAGAATTTATGATGGCTGGAAAGGGAGTGGAATCTGTGAAGAATCCCCATGAATCCATAAATAGAGGCTCACTAATAGAAGAAGCTAAGGTGGTTTTATTTCATTGCTTACATTATAATTCCAGAGCATTTGATCATAAAGGGGTAAGAAGCCATCATCTTATATGCCTTGCGAGAGGGATCTGAGTTCGATGTGGGGAAGATAATAGAATCATCCATAAGGTGCTTCCGCAAAAGAATGTCAAAAAAGGGGACTAATCCTCGTCAATGTGATTACGGACTTTGTATTTTGGAGTACGGAGTTAGGGACATGGGCGGAGGAGAGCACGTCCTAAGGTTTCTCCACTTGAGCATTACGAGGGTGTCAGGGCACAAAAGCATGAGAGAGACGAGAAATGGAGATGGTGGAAGTGGCGAGGAGGAGCACGAGGGAAGAGAAAATGAAGCAGGTTAGGGATGGAGCAAATCCCAGGATGAGGGCTAAGCGGTGGGGATGTCAGACGAAAGGGAAATCCGTTAATTCTTACCTCTGAGGTAGGCGGACCTTTATTGAACCGGCGAGTGCTCCCGGGAACGATCGAGAAATACATAAATTATGGAGATACTGGTATCAATGAAAAAGGAAATGGAGAAGAGAGAGGAAAAGATGGAAGCCAGAGGGGTTCAAATATCTTTACAAAGAACAATTCAAGGAATTTGGGAAGCTCATGGAGAAGAGAGACAAGGATCTAGAGATGGATACTTGATTCACAGGCACAGGTGTGGAATGATAGTACGGACAGGAGTGAATTCAAATTTAGTGAACATGATATGCTCCTTGGGCAGAGGATACGCAAATATCCCGGCCATAAAGGCAGAATCAGATTGGTCACCACTGGTTGAGTATCTGAGTGATTATTGCCTGCTCACGGAGAAGAACCATGACAAAGAAAGTCGGACATCTCGAACACCCGAGTTCCCTTCATGTTTAGCTACCTTTAACCTTGAACCTTCAAACCTGAAAACTTTCAAATCCTACAAAAGAAGAAGATAAACCCTTGTATTATGTTTTCTCTCCAACCAAAAATTTGTAATCATTATTCTAAATAAAAGTTCAAAACCAGTTTTTGCAAAAAAATTTGTGTTCATTTGTGTTTTTGATTGTTTGGTGTTGTTTTGATTAATTTTCTTTGCTTCATGATTGCCATTTACTTAGTTGAATAAAGAAGAAACCAGCTACCTAGATCAAATTGTCTAATTTATGTAGCATATTTGGTTGAATTGAATTGATGAAATTGTGGTTGAGTTGAATTGTTGTGAGCTGAATGCATGATCAAAATGAACTTCTTGAATTGATTAAAACAACACAACAACAAATCTCAAAGCCAAGCAAAACATTGATAGATGCATTGGGGTAGGATGAAATAAATGAGAAATAAGAGGATTTGTAGATTATGAATAAACTTGGAAGTTCAAGAATAGGAGAGGTTTGGTAAATTGATGGAACAAATAAAACTCATAATTATTTTATGTAAATAGTTTTGTCATAAAATCGATAACTTTGCACATGGTCGATGGTAACTCTGGAAAGAATTGTACCAGATTATGGGCATGTTTTGGGATACATCATGCGTAGAATCGATGTCTAGAACTTGTTAGATTATTAGTGAGGTGAAATCACAGCGATACCAGCAATAGGAAATGATTTGGGCCGTCCTTGGAAGTTTGAGCATTTGTTTGCCACATGATATCATAAGCATATACCCTAGTTCATATTTGAGCCTAAAGCTGAATTTCATTATCGACCAACCAGTCCCTTCAACCACGTCTGATCTTATAATAAAGAGCCATATTTGCCCAGTTGCGAGAGACAAGACATAAATAGTGAAGGAGACGAGTTTGGGGGAATATCATTTTGAGATGTAGAGAAAGAAGAGAGTGGTTGAGAGAAAAAGTGTATAGAGATCATAAGAGATAAAAAGAAAAGATGAGAGAAGCAATCAAAAACATCAAAAGGAATGAGTTGGTCTTGTAGCCTTCCTCCCTAGAACAATTAAGTCCTTAGGGGTGTTCAACACCTAATCCTTAATGCCAAGCGATATGAGTTATTGACCCGAAGTTTGTTAAGGGTGGTAGAAAGCTTAAAAGACCAACATTACTCATTCCCAGTAATGAGATGAAAATTAGAGAGTAGCCAAGCTTCTAAAATAAGGAGGAAAGAAAGTATCTTCGGATGTGAACAATGAAAAGAAAAGATACGGAATGAAGAATATGCAAAGAGATGCGATAAACTTGTTGGGGAAGGTTGAAAATTACAATCGGAAATCAGGATGTATCAAAAGGAAAAGAAAGTGTAAGTTTTCTTGAATTTGGGTTGAAATTGAGCACAAAATGTCTAATTATCCTACCTTATTACCCGAGCCACACATTACAAACATAAAGACCTATTTGATTAAAGGTGGTATTATGCCTACATTAGTGGAGATTAATATGATGAAAATAAGCATATGAGGTATAAGAATGAAAGAGAGAATGCCGTTGAATTATACGAAGGCGTAATTGATACACCAAAGAAAGAGTAGACAGCACACACACAAATCTTGATTGAATGATTGAATTATTTACACACTATGAATTATTGGTTAGTTCAGTGAACTTAATTGAAAATCTTCCTGAATCTAGATTGGAAACATGTTTAGAATTAATCCTACAACTAACTTATGTTTCCTACCCAATTGAGATGTGAATAGAAAAATGTCCTTAAAAATAAAAGTTAAATTGTTTGAGGACAAACAAAATTTTATTTTCTTTGCTTAGGGACAAGCAAAACTTTAAGTTTTGGGGAATTTGATGAGTCTTAAACTCATCTATTTTTAATCCATTTTTCTTGCTTATTTTTAGTATATTCAGATATGTTTTAATGCCAGATTATGGAATATTCACAAACTTTGTGTTTTGTAGGTTTTTATTCAAGGGAGAGAAAATTCCGGCGAGAAAAGAAGAAAAGAGCAGTGCGGAGTCTATATCGCGTGAACATCCAAGCGATTAGCAAAGGGCTACATCGCGTGAACGGCGTGTCGTGGCGAAAATGGGAAGAATTTAACAAGTCGACTAAGACGAAGAAGCTCTGACCGGAGACAAATGAAGCGAGCGAAGCGAGAAATTTTTGTCCGCGATAAAAGTCTTCTATCATGACTTAGCGGTGTTAGTAACATGGAAAGCTTGTTGAGATAGAAGAACGACGAGAAAGACACATGTCGCGGCGCGAGGTAATGTATGTTGTGACAACTAAAAGAAGAAGCATCTTTAGCGACAAGGTGATGTATGTCGCGGCGATTGAAGGAAAGAAGAAATCTTTGGTTGCGATAAGATAAACAAGGTCGACATGTGATGCTTGCTTAATGAATAGATACGGGTGTGATAAAGAATCTGATGTTGCGACATACTTGAGGCGGAAGGATGTTTCTATGTCGCGACGAGGATCTTAAGATCGCGATCTGGCAGATAAAAGTGAACATTGATAAATAAGGTTGCAACAAATTTTTCTATGTCGCGACAAAGATTCCAACACAAGGAGGAGAGGTCTTGTCGCGACATAACAAACTAGGTCAGCGACCACAGATGAAATTTGAATCTGAAAAAGTCTTGTCGCGATATAAAAACTAGTCGCGACGAAGAACATCAACAACACTAGAGGAAGTATGTCGCGAGTCGAAATGAAGGTATACTGACGAAATCAAGTTAAGAAATTAAGCGAGACTATGTTGCGACGGAGACTTTCTAGGTCGCTGTTATAAATGCTAGTAACAATCTGATTAAACATTGTTGCAACGAGAATAACACTTAAATCTTTGTCGTGATATAAAAGGCGAGTCGCGACACCCGATTTGAAAGAAGTTGCACGAAACCTTTGTAGTGACATAATGGTTAATGTCGCGACATAACTATTCCGATAATCACATAAGATTGTGCGACATAGATGGATAGAGCAACGGACGCTGCGAGATGGGTGTTAAAGAGCGAAAGAAGATTTGTCACGACGGAGAGCTACGTCGGGACCAGTGAATATCTTGAGAAAGAAAGAATATTGTCGTGACTAAAGGAAACTTTGTCGCGGCTGAATCGAAAGGATGCATAGGGAGGCGGGGTCGCGTGAGCCCTGCGCATCTTCTGTGAGACACTGCGATGAAGACTTAAAACTCTGTCATAACAACACTTTACGGTCGGCGATAGAAAATGCGTATGAATAATTTTGGGGATCCTGATGGAGTCTCGAATTTAGGGCCCTAAACTTATGGGGCTACATAAATAGAAACAAATTGATGAAAGAGAGGCAGTCAGTCGGCGAAAAAACCAAAGTATTTGGGGAGCCGAGGACTCTTTTGTATTATATTTTTCTTTTATTTTCTTCGTAGATTAGATTTAGCGTAAACTTTCAATTTGTTTACTGGACCTGAAACAGTGAATTGTTCAGAAGTTTAGAAGTTGAATTAAATTGTTGAAGATCAATTCTGATTACCGTTTGAATATAATAAAATCTAGATAAAATTTGAATTCATTTATGCTGATTGATTACAGTTACATTGGAAATTTCACGGTGAAGTATTTTAGTGTTCGCTGTGATTAGGTTTTAGGAAACCTGACTTCGGCCAGGAAAGATATGATGTTAGTTATGGTCTTTCTGCCTGATTAGAAAGAAATTCTCAGTGAGAGTCTGAAATTATTTGAGTGGTGATGTTCATGAAGTGAATTATTCCCCGATATTAGTAACTTATACCCGTAAAGGACAATAATCATCGGCTCTACGATTTCTGGGAGGCCCTTTGGGTGACACGAGAGATGGAGATTCCTGAGAGCTTGGATTAGTTACTTGGGGTATGCTAGACTAATATTGATGAACTAATGAGTTACGAAGATTATAGATACATCTTGATTTTCATGGTTTGAAATTAGTTGACTGATATATCAATTTAATCAATTAGAGATCTCTCCTTGGTCTTGAGGAATGATTTTGATCTTGTGTTAGCATTAGATCTAATCAAGGAAAGGGAGAACTCTTTAAGATCTCAAGGATGAGACATCATTCATCTTGTAGAGAATGCGGCAATAGCCTTGTTATGTGGGAAGAAGAAATTTGCGATCATAAGAAATGGGTATGAAGTATTGGAAAGAAAAATACTAGATCTTATAAGAAATTCGATTACATGTAATTGATTAGAAACATGTGAGGAAATGAACATGAGTCTCTAATAAGTGAAATGTATGGTTAAGGGAGAAATCCAAACTATACTACCTTGCCTCTTTGACAATTTCAAAGTCCAATTCATGATAGAATAGAATTAGATTATGTTGCAGGAATTGATAATTTATGACGGTGAAATCAGGTGTCTACTTTGACAATGATCGAAGTTCGGGACTGGTTATGTTTGGGAATTTAAGTTTTCCTTCATTATAAATGTAGACATTCAAATGAAGTAGAGATTCTTAGTTCAATTCACGAAACTTCTATGAAATGAGTTGAGAATAGTGTGAGAACTTGAGTAGTTAGGGTAAATTTAATTTTAAAATTATCTTCAATCTCTTATGGGAATGATATCGGATTTATGAATTCCACTTTTATTACTTGTCACGACTTGTGCACTTGCGATATTATGACCAAACCAAATATTTAATAAATTCGTTGTGAATCTATTTTATTATGAGCTATCCTGATTCCTATTCATCAAAACAAGTTTTTGGTGCCTTTACTAGGAACTTTATTTAGTCCTTAGTAACAGAGTCATAACCTTGTT